>CM073764.1:84675872-85283336 GCA_037127475.1 Arma custos | reverse complement strand
GTTGTCATTTATGACTTCTTTAAGCAGTTACAAAAAATACAGCACAGATTTCGAATTTAAATAGAAAAACTGGAATGCATCGAATAAAGTAATAACATTTTATTCGAATGTTTCGATATTTTATTACATTTATTAAAATGCTATCAAATAATAAAATAATATAATATTAAGGCAATTTTCTTATCAATTGTATTTTTTTTATCTATAAAACAAACTATATTACTTTAGTTAATGAAAAATGCTCACTATCTCAAGCCAATACTAAGTGTACAATCTATTTCCCTTTTCCGCAGACATGTCAGCAACAGAAAGCTATAACAAAAAATTAGAGAGGACACAAATAAAATTTTCAAGAAGTATGATGGGTATCAGAAGACCACATCAGCAACAGAAACGTACAGGCTAGGATTAAAGTTAAAAGCCTAATAAAAGAAGCACAGCAACTGAAATGGAGGTGAGCCGGACATGTTGCTAGACTCGATACGAAAAGATGATCGAAAATTGCTACAGAATGTATACCAAGAGACCACAAGAGAAGGAAAGGAAGACCATTTACAAGATAGCGAGATAAGATCGTGCAAAGAGTAGGTACTTGGTGGTATGGGTTGTAAAATTCCATCAAGTGACGTCACTTTATGTCATTTCTACGTCACATTCTTCTATATATGTTATATAAAATTAAAGTTTATACATATATATATATATATATATATATATATATATATATATATATATATATATATATATATATATAAAAGTTAAGTTTGTATCAATAGTATCAGTACAATTGTATCAGACTAATAGGATTAAGTTTAGGTTAAGAATCAAGCTATTGTTTTCATTTATGTATAAACATTAAATACTATATATAGAGCTGTAGAATAAATAAAAGTTCAGTTGATATTCAAACGCGTCCAGTTACTCTGCCCTAATTTTACTCTTTTTTTGACGTAATTTATTCAGTCTCAGTTAAGTGGTGCCGAAACCCGGGAGTTCTGTTCGTGCGCAATTCAATAGTTAGTTATTATTAATGGTCCAACTAGAGCAGGCTACGAAATCAGTATATATCATATATCAATAGCACAGATCGAACTGGTGAAGGTACGAACTCAGAATTCGACCTTTATTCATGAAGTCATCAGCCAGTTGGAACCGTTCACAGGTACGGTCGGGGACCTGGACCATTTTATCAAAGGCACTGATCGAATTATGGCCCTTATCGTGTCCCGAAACGAGAATGGAACCATTTTGGAATCAGATGCGACGATGTTAGAAGCGGCACTAGTCAGCCGTTATATCAAGACGAGTGAATGCCATGAACCTGAATGCCATACAAGGAGACACAACGGTGTCATGGGATACGTTGAAGAACCGATTAAAGAAGTTGTACGGCGGAGGACGTTGGACGCCAGAAGAAGATGTGTTTTATTTAATAAAAACAAAGAGGAATCAAGGCCAATCAAAGGGGCAAGTTTTCTGAAAAACTGTTAGTTCTCTACAACAGAGTGGTGGAGAAAATGATCGAGACCTTTGGACAGGAAGAGGGCGGCAAGCGATTAGAATTCGTACGCGGATTACTAAAAGTGCAGCTGAACCATTATTTGGACCGACCAGATTCGCTACCACGGGACCGAGACTTCGTCAAATGTGCACACGAGCTGGTGGACGCGCACGACAGAAACAAAGCGCGGCGAGAGAAGTGCGAGGGTGAATGGATTGAAGTAAGACCCTCCAGTAGACATCATAAAAGCCCCCTCAGACGCAGCAGTAGACCTTCCGAGAGCCGACCTAGCAGAGGAGCTGGTGACAGGAAAAGGCGACCAGAACGCCGGTGTTACGAATGTAATAGGCCCGGTCATGTAGCAGCGCAGTGCAGTCTGACGCGGTGCTACGAATGCGGCAGAAAAGGACATGTGGCACGTGAATGCCCGAGGCGGAGCTCCAGAAAACATAAAAGGGAGTACCGGCCCGAACCTATGGAGGTGAACAACCAGGAGTGGCGAGAGAAGCGGATTCACCGGAGAAGCATCGATTCCAGCGGGGAGTCGTCGGCGGAGGAGAGCGTCAGTTCCGGCCGCAGCACACGGACAGTGAGAAAGCACGAGGTAAGAGGTAGGAAACCCAGGGGGGGCGGTCCGTCTGGTTCAGAGGCAGGGACGAGACGACAATTAGAATGAGGAGACGATGCTGGGCGGGGCGACGGTTCAGGGGGAATAATTATTAATAACGCGATGAAAAAAGGGGAAAGAACACGATTGCCCGTGGCGAGAATGAGAGGAACGGGGGTTAGGTTCCTAGTAGATACGGGGAGTACTAACTCACTAATTAGCGTAAAAGGGGCTGAGAAATTAGGAGTATGGGGGAAGCATGAGCAATGCCAATGCATTATCGCTACCGTTAGCGGGCGGAGCCCGACCCTGGGGGAAATTTATGTTAATTGTAAAGAATTAGCAGGACGAGATACAGAAGTTAAAGTCCACGTAGTAGAGACGATAATGCCTGGGTATGACTTTATTGTAGGGGGGGATATTCTGCGATTAGCGGGGTTAAAGTTGACAGTAAAACGGATAAATGGCACTTTAATTTGGGCGAACGACCATATCAGGTCATGGTTATGAACGGTGTTGGGGGTATTGAAATTGGTGCGGTAAAGTGTGACAAAACGCTATGTAAGGATATAGTGGAACGGAATAAAGATCTTTTTTATAGGGAAGGTGAGGTTTTACCCACGACAGGGAGAACGGTCCACCGGATCAAATTAAGAACTGATGTACCAGTGTATGACAAGGATAGGCGTTACCCGCAGGCGCTGAGGGATATCATAAAGGGACAATTGGACGATCTCCTGCGTCAAGGAATCATAAGACCGAGTAGTTCCCCGTTTAACAGTCCGTTATGGGTAGTGGAGAAAAAGAAGGTCGAGAACACACAAATGGAGAAGCAGTATAGAGTCGTGGTCGATTACAGAAAGCTTAACGAGGCTACAGAGGACGAACGTTATCCGCTTCCCCGCGTGGAAGACATCCTGGACAGACTGGCAGGGGCAACGATTTTTAGCACCTTGGACCTCAAAAGTGGGTACCATCAAGTAAGAATGGCCCCCGAAGACATGGGAAAGACCGCGTTTTCTTGGGAACGGGGTCATTACGAATTTGTAAGAATGCCGTTCGGGCTGAAAGGAGCGCCAATGACTTTCCAGCGGTTAATGGACGAATTCCAGAGAGGGTTAGGAGAGGACTTCGCCCAAGTCTATATGGACGATCTAATTGTTTTTAGCCGTTCGGAAAACGACCATGTAAGACATCTTGGACGGGTGTTCGACAGAATCCGCGAGTTCGGGCTTAAGTTATCGAAGGAAAAGTCAAATTTCGGATTACCGGAAATTCGCTTTCTGGGACACGTGGTTTCACAAAAAGGGGTACAACCCGATAGAGAAAGGGTAAAAGCCATTCAGGAAGCACCGTTACCCAACAATGTTCGAGGGGTTCGCAGGTTCTTGGGGATGGTGAATTACTATCGGAGGTTCGTCCCAGGGATTGCTGAATTGACTCAGCCGTTGACAAAAATTCTAAGGAAGGGGAAACGGTTCTGTGTAGGACCATCTCAGGTCGAGAGTATCTCTAAATGCCGAGAAATATTAACGTCACAACCGCTGTTGGCTTTTCCTGATTTTCACCTGATGTTCCGGATTACCACAGATGCGAGCGAGGTTGCTATCGGGGCGGTCCTGTCGCAGAACTTCGTAGAAGGAGAGAAACCGATCGCTTTCGCGAGCAGGAAACTCAATCCAGCCGAACAACGTTATAGTGCAATCGAGCGCGAACTTTTAGCGGTGGTATGGGCGGTCGAATACTTCCGACCTTATGTATATGGGCGTCGGTTCGAATTACTAACCGATCACAAGCCACTTATATACCTAGCAACCCTTAAGGAATCTTCGGCGCGCGTCTACCGTTGGAAAGAGAGGTTAGCACCCTATAACTTCCAGGTCATTCACAAGAAAGGGGTCGAGAACGCGGTGGCGGATTGGTTGTCACGCGACCTGGTCATTAATGCGGTGGAGGAGGAAGGCACTTCGGCCGAACCATTCGCGGTACGCTATTTGCGAGACTGGGCGGATCACGGACCGGAGATCCCTTTAGTTCGCCAACAATCAGAAGAATGCGCGGCCTCACCTGATCGAACTAGGGAACTCCCAGAAGTCGATGAAATTATCAACAATAAGAAGTTTCAGTTGGTAATTCGGTCGAAACAAGGTGGAGGTACTGAGACGAAGGCATCGATGTACGAAGGTCTCTCAACAGTTACAGTCCGTATTACACCATCAGTAGATGACGTTGAGGTAGAACGACTGTTTTCGGAGTTCTGTGTACCGGGACGCCGGAGTTATATTTATGTCGGCAACAAAGTGCTCCTCGACAAAATTAACCGGTTGTGGCGTCAGGAACGAATAGGGGTGGGTTGTTCCCTAGTGCGTTGTCTTCGACAAGTCGAAACTGTACCTGACCAAACAGCACAGCAGCGGGTCATTAGGGATCACCACAGCGGCAAAACGAACCACAGGGGGACTGACGAGACTTTACGTGCACTGAAACGTCTCTATTTTTGGAAATCAATGGGTAGTACTGTTAAAGAATTTATAGACCAATGCACCGTATGTCAACGCGCAAAATATGACCGACAGCCGCCGGTGGCAGAACAAACCGTCACTCCCACTGCGTCACTCAGGTCGGTGCAGGTCGACATTTACTCTAATGAAGGGCAGTCCTGGCTTACTATACTAGACACCTTTAGTAAACTTGCCATAGCGTATCCTATCGCGGAAAAAAAACCGAAGGCCGTTTGGGACGGAATCCTCCAGTGGTGTGCCATTTATGGGGTACCTGAGGACGTAACTTCCGATTGTGGGCGCAAGTTCGACAACTCATTAATTCGCGAAGAGTGTGCTCAGTTAGGGTTTATGTGGCGGTTGAATACTCCTCACCATATTAAGGGCAGGGGGGCAGTAGAAAGGTTACATAATACCCTGGGGGAACACCTGCGATTACTGAAGCTGGGAAGAGATCTCGATCCCTACGACGCTATGCCGAGGGCGATAATCGCCTATAACCACACCATACATTCGGCAACAGGATTGTCACCGATCGAAATTGTGTTCGGGCAGTCACGGAGGGATAGGGGCGACCTCATCACGATTAACAATGACGAACTACGTACCCTACTTCACCGATCACGAACCACTCGTAAATCCACATGGAAAAGAGTGCGCGAAAAACTGATCCGAGAGAAGACTACCAGAGTGTACAAAGCTAACGCTCAGGCCGGAGTGTATACCAAGGGTCCCTTACCATTAGGCACGATTGTCTACCGACGATTACGAACGGCGCGTACTAAGTCCGCGGCTCGTTATGAGGGACTTTACAAGGTCGTGACGATCCGTGAACACAACCTTTACACGATTCGGGATGAGCACCACCCCTTTCGTGTCCGGACCGTCCACCTGGAAGAACTTCGAGTGCCTCGTGCTCTGTCACCTGTCCCGCCTGCGACGGATACACCTGAGCGCAGTTAATTCCAGTATGTGCCCAATAGTGCAAAGGAAGTTGTTTTGGTTTCTTTTATGTTTTTTGTGTTTTTTATGTCTGTGTAAGTGCTTTTATTACTTTTGTTACAAGTTTTTATTTTTGTTTTGTTTGTTTTGTAATAGTTCCTTCTGTGTAGGAACTGGAAGGGGGGAGTTAAGTTTGTATCAATAGACTAATAGGATTAAGTTTAGGTTAAGAATCAAGCTATTGTTTTCTTTATGTATAAATATTAAATACTATATATAGAGCTGTAGAATAAATAAAAGTTCAGTTGATATTCAAACGCGTACAGTTACTCTGCCCTAATTTTACTCTTTTTTTTACGTAATTTATTCAGTCTCAGTTTAAGTTATATATATATATAAAACTTATCATATAAAACTTATCACAATAAGATAGAAAATGGTCTGGGTGGACATCAAAAGTATACTTAGTGTACAAGTTATGACTATACCCTCATAAAGATCCATTTTTTTTATCGAAAGGATATAGCAAAATTATTTTAAAATTTGACATTCAATATATGGTATTTATATGTACTAAAGTAACTTAAGTAAAACAATGCAATGAGAAATTTTTAATAATTGAATATTTAATTCCAAAATTATTGTAATTTTCTTAAATTGAATTATTAAAAATTAAGATTATTCATTCATTGTTTATTTATTTATATTTCGTAATAAACAACTTATTATTTTTTTTTTGTTTCAGGTAAGTGACCAATAAAATTGCTGCTGGCTGGGTGAGTTAATTGTTTAATATTTTATATTTTTCAGCCATCATCGCTATGGGAGGAATTTTATGCTCTTTGTATATGAAAGCTAATATAAACCAATTAAGATTATATTTATTAAACTAATAAATTGTTTTTGTTTCACCTTTTTTGTTTGTTTTTGTCAGATGTTTATCGCTATTAGATGATTCACTAGTTAGCTAGTAATTAAATAAATACATTTTTTGATGTATGTACAGTATAAGGAAATATATTGTTGATCTGAGGCAATAATTAAAATATCACTGAAAATTATAAAATTTGTAAGACATTTTTTGAAAGAATGCTTTTATTCTTATTATTATTACAGTGGTTTGCAATCGTGAGTAATTACTTTGTAATCGTAAAATACCCTATCCTAGTTATAACAGTCTCTTTTATATCTATATGCACACATTCATAAAATAAGTTAAGTGTGTGCTCGTTTTAGCAGCAACAACAATAGAATAGATTTTCGATGAAACCCGCAATATTATTTGCCCAACATCTTGAATGGGGTTAATGATGATAAAATTTTTAATAATAAGTTTTTATAAACCTAAAGTACTACAGGGGAAGAAAATGGTCCGGGTGGAGGTAAAAAAATTCTCTTACATTGGGAGAACAGTTTTTTGGAAGCCGACTTTTCGGCCCACATTGCAGTCTTCTTCAGGGCTATTATTGTAGGATCACACTTGAAAATAGACTAAGGGTTTGTAAGCCTTATAGCAGGTAAAAAAAGCAACTTTCCTTTTTCCATTTTTTTTTCTTTTAGCTCTGAAGAAGAACTGCAATGTTGGTCGAAACGCTGGCTTCCAAATAAACTGTTCTCTGATTTTTATATTTTCATGTGCTAAATTCGAATCTGAAGTCTAAAAATTCTACCAAGCACCATTTTTTAGAGATTGGTGGTTATTTTTTAAAAAAAACAAAAAAACAATTTTTTCATAAATTTAATAAACTTTTTTTTGTGAAAATCAATAATATATAAAATAATAAATGACTTAATTCTGTACTCAATTAATGTGTCTATTTTTTCCCTTTGTACTAATTAGTATTGTGATCTTTAACGGGTACCTGAAATCATACAGGCTTAGGACCGTCATTTTACGTCTCCTCGGAAGGAAGCCATAGTAATGGATTTACTCCGTTTATGACATTCTTATGGTTTGCTCACCCGCGATCTTGAGCTTAGAAGGCTGTTAGACTAACAACTACATCACAGGTGACTTCTTGAATATTCATATGATGGATAAATATTGTTATAATCATCTAAATTTATTGTATTACATAGTATTAAATGATGATATTGGGAGTTTCATTTAGAATGTTCTAACATATTTCAGGGTTTCGGAAGCAAAGGATACCATGTTCAGAA
Source organism: Arma custos (assembly GCA_037127475.1). NCBI lineage: Eukaryota > Metazoa > Arthropoda > Insecta > Hemiptera > Pentatomidae > Arma > Arma custos. The sequence continues at coordinate 85,275,622 of CM073764.1, read as the reverse complement.
AAAAAAGTAATGTCTTAAATAAATTTAGGTGTTGGTTTCGAAACCGGTTACATCCATTTTCAACAATTTTTCAGAGCCAATAAAAAAATATTTAATTTTTAAAAAAATATACAATTTAACAAATAGTTTATATTATTTTAAGTTATTTTGCTAACAATTCACTTCAGACAATAATTGCCGACAATTTTTATTTATCTTCCCTTTCTAGAAACTCATTTAATGTGAAAATATGCTGGCCATACCTGACTTTATTTGGATATTTGGTTACTTTACAGTTGATAAAAAATAAATAATATATGCATTTTTTAAAATAAATCACTTTAATCAATATAATTAAACAACATATATATATATATATATATATATATATATATATATATATATATATATATATATATACAAAATTTTTATTTAGTGTAAAGGATGTAATCACGTTTGATAGGAAATTAAATCTTTTGGAATTGATTTTTGAATGATCTAGACGGTCTTGAAACAAATATATCTATTACATCATTTCTGGCATTAAAATCTTTTAAAATATAAAAAAATAAACATTTTTGAAAAAATGGATATACACAATTTTGAAACCAAACGCCTAAATTGTCATTAATAAATACCATGCTCAATACTTCCAATTGCTTATATTATATTAATTATAATAAATTTTAAAAAATGTGTCATGACGTCCTTTACCTCCGGGTTGCAACAAGCATTATATTGCGGGGGTTTTTCGTAAATCCTCTTTATAAAATTTAATTCATTCATGAAACTATTAACAATAAGAAACTAATAGTGATAACTAGGGTTGGTAGAGGTTAGATAGCTAGGAGAATAGCCTCGCTCTACATTGTTTGTTGATGCGGCCCGAAGGCTGTCGCTTGAGGACTTGCAACCTCTTTGATGTTCCCTTTAGATGGAGTTGCTAACTACTCCCAGCTCTTGGCTAGAATCCTCTGCAATACTCTCTCGGGAAATCCTGCCTCTGGCAAGATAATACCCATCCCTTGGGCCGTGGAGTTTCTCTATAACTTTTTTCGATGTTGTTCTATGTTTATTTCTCCCCCTTAACATAATTCACTAAATAATTTGAATGGTGAGCATCTACAGCGAAAATAAACTAGCCGACGTTAAATAATCTTGATACATAAGTTCAATTTTATTCAAAAGTAAACTCGTAATAATTAGGTATCATATATATGGTTAAATACATTTACAAGTTTAATTTTATAATAATTTCAATAATATACTAGCTGAACCGACAGACCTTGTCCTGTTCAAACATTTAAATACAGAGATTAAAACATTTTATAAATAGATTTAATTATTTGGAACGTTTTGATGAAATAGCATTGAGTTGCCATGCCGGAAATCCTGGTTCAAATTCCGCTCCGGGCAAGACTTTTATTTAGCCTGTTTGCAGCCGGAAATGGATCTTATAGGATCTAGGACCCGCCTGGGGCTCTCCCAGCCTCTATAAAATATTATAAAAATAGGGTACCCAAAATAAGGGGACAAATCTGGCGGTTGAGCCTAACCTAGGATAGGTCACCTAACTTATAGTAGTAGTCATTATAGGTGGTATTGGTACAGGTTTTTTTTTTTTTTTTAATGAAAATGTAGGTAAAAATCATTATATATCTGCCTTGTTGGCCCCATAATTTAATATAAGAAGGAAAAATCTGGCGGTTGAGCGTGACCTAGGACAAGTCACCTCCTTGCAGAACTGTTGTCCATGAAACATGAACGGGTTTGGGTTCACGGATAGTAGTGGTACAGGTTTTTTTTATTTATTTTTTTATGAAAATGTAGGTAAAAATCATTAAATATCTGACTTGTTGGCCCCATAATTTAATACAATAGCATGAAAAAAATGCATATATTTCGAGTTAGTTTAAATTCTATTGGTTCTTTTCAGAGGAATATTATTTGCATAGTATTAGGCATCATTATGTTGTTATTTATTGATAATAATAATTTTTTTTTATTCATCTTCATGAAAAAATGCAAGATGTTTCATATCATAGTACATTACTTTTGATTTTTTGATTTGTAGCTTTGATTGGTATTAAGAAAGCCTAGGGATTTTATTTAAAGTATGTTCTGAGTTTTTCAATAATTTCCCCTTCCAATAATAACGTACATCCTCCACTACAGCTTCCATCCGCCTCACATTTGGTCTCCCTACTCTCCGTGTGCCATGGATTCCCTCTGTGAGAATATTCTTGGGAATCCGAGTGTCCTCCATCCGTGCCACGTGACCTCCCATCGCAGTCGGCCAAGTTTGGTTGTTCTGACAACATTTGAGGTCATATAGAGGTCGTATATCTCGCTGTTGTATCGCCTTCTAAACTAAACTAAAGTTAACTTTAATAATACCTATAATAATATTATAACAAATTATAGAACTCATGCAGGCGTCGCCCTATATGTATATAGGGTGTCCTGAATTTAAATGGCAAAACTTCAGGAACTTATAGGGGACCGAGAAACTAAGACAAAAAGTCCTTTAGAGATTTGCTCGTTTTTGCTTAGTTTTAGAGAAAATCGCAAAAAAAGAAACAAAACAAAAATGTTACAGGTAGCGATTATCACCTTTCAAAGTTCGTCATGCCAGGCAGTGATATATGTAAACACTAAATGTTATCCTTTACATTCTTTTCTTTGTTTACATTTTGGCTTCCTTCTAGGATTATGATTTCCTAAATCAGTCTTCAGTCAGTTACTCAGATGTGTGATTTTTTTGTGTGAACAGCATCAGCCACAATGCCGCATACATATTCTAATGTTGAATACGCTGATATGATTTTTGTGTATGGTTTCTGTAACGGTAATGCTTTAGAAGCGGTGCGGGAATATGCGCGCCGATTTCCAAATAGAAGAGTGCCTAATCGACAAGTCTTTTCGTTAACTTTTAATAGACTACGAGAGACTGGGTCATTCTTAATACGTAATGAAGGCGACCAATTCCAGGCAGCAGTAAGAGCAGATTATCGGATAAGAAATTGTGTCCAACGCCACTTCGATAACAATCCTGAGACTAGCATCTGCTGCATTGGCAATATCGCGGCAAGCAATATGGCGAACTTTGAAAGGTGATAATCGCTACCCATACCATCTTCAAAAAGTTCAGAATTTATTACCTCAAAATTATGTCAAGAGATTGAATTTTAGTAACTGGTTTCTTGAAAAAATTCGCGATGATAATTTATTTCTATTAAAAACTATATGGACCGATGAAGCTACCTTTACAAGAGGAGGAATTATCATAGAAATTATCATGTATGGCTCTTGAAAATCCCAGAGCTATTAGAGAGAATAGGTTTCAGCATGAATTTGCTATTAACGTTTGGCTTGGAATTTGGAACGGATTACTGGTGGGACCATATTTTTTACCTGGAAGATTGAATGGTATCACATATACACATTTTTTGGAGAAAGAATTTTCTAATTATTTAGATGACATTCCCTTACAACAGCGGATTGAAATGTGGTTCCAACTCGATGGATGTCCAGCTCATTATAGGAGAGTTGCTCGAGCTTGGCTGGATACAAATTATCCACAACGATGGATTGGACGTGGAGGAGTAGTACCTTGGCCACCCAGATCACCTGATAGGACACCCATGAATTTCATTTCATGGGAACCTTGAAGCAGAAAGTTTATTCGTTGCCAATCAATTCAAGAGAGCAATTAAGAGACCGAATCTTAGATGCAGTGCACCAAATATCATCAGAACAATGATTAGCTGCAATTTATCAAGTGAGTGCTAGATGTAATGCTTGCATTGGTGCAAGAGGACAACATTTTGAGCAATATTTACATTAAAAAGAACATAACATAAATATAAATGAGTAGGTGAGGTGCAAAACTCGTTCGTTCCATTTTTTGAAAAAAGCTTTCTCATTTCATACTTAGTTACTTTTTTTTTTGTTATCATTAAATCAGTAATTTTTTTCATTCCAAGCTCACTTCCACAGGGAAGCTGTACCTTTCGAAAGCAAAAAAAAAAATTTTTATCTGGCCACTCTACGAGACGAGGTAAGTTTTTTGAGTTTCCTGAAAAACGTGTTCCTGTGGAACAAACGATTTTTTCAACTCACCTCCTCAAATGTAAATATATACTTATTTATTTAAAATGAAAACGTGTTTTGTTTCTTTTTTTTTGCGATTTTCTCTAAAACTATGCAAAAACGAGCTAATCTCTAAAGGACTTTTTGTCATAGTTTTTCGTTCCCCTATAAGTTCCTAAAGTTTTGCCATTTAAATTCGGGACACCCTGTATATATATATATATATATATATATATATATATATATATATATATATATATATATATATATATATATATTATATATAACCCGTTTGACTTATTAAACTAAGTTGACTTATTAAAATCCTTCTCAACTCTATTTTTTTTCTCTAATAGCCTGTAAGGGTGGAGGTAATTCATTATTAAAGTATTGTCTATTTTTAATTTTTTTTTTTTTAATATTTTCATTAGAGAGAATATTTACTCAGAAATCTTGAAGTTGAAGAAAATAATCTTCCACCATCCGTGAGATAATATTCATTAAATCATTAGCAACCAAGGGTCTCTCCAATTATTCCTGAGTAACCTCCTCCCCATTCTAATTTGCTGCTATTACTAGGAGGACGTAGTTCGCTATTCCTACCAGAGAAAGCAGCACCGTACACGTAGTTGAGCTCTTCACCGCTAGGTGCCGCCACCAACCGCCAATACAAATAACTTGTCAAAGCTGCCCCTTAACACAAAGCTGTGTCAGTATTGTTCCCAATCTGTTTGGAACAAAGTGTCCAATATCGGTCAATTTTTAGATTTATCTCCACGTTAATATTTTCTTTTTCACGCGATGATGTATCTGCGTCCTTAAATCGACGGATTAAAATTAAACAAGAGACATGATTGCCAGCTATAAGCGTGTTAGTATTGTTGTAATTCCACATTACTACCCCTTAGTTTATAGTCATTAGCAGTATTATTACTATTTATATTTTTGTAAAAATTTATATTTTGATTTTAAATAACTTTTTGTTTTATAGCTGATTTTTGTTTCTGAGTTTCTTCCTTCATACGTTAATTATGTTCATTTGCTACTTTAAACAGATTTAAACAGTGTTATATTTTTTACAGCATGCTATGTAATGTAGATAAAATTCCATTAATACTACACGACTATTCAAAAACAAATATTAAAAAAGTCAAATAAAATATATTTCTCTCCCTCGATAATAAAAATAATAAATTTCATGTTTAATCTTACTTTAATAAAAAAATATGAAATAATTATACATCTATAGCATTTAATATTAATTAAAATTTTCCTTCTGACTTTTAATAAGCTTTCCCGAGATAAAGAGATATGTTTTTTAAATTTCTGTATTATTAGTTTTTTATCAAATAATTGTAATTTACGAGTTTAATTAACAAATATAATTTCTCCACTGGATAAATAAATGAGTTCAGTATCCCTCGATACGTTTTTATTTTTTTTTTACACCATATATATATATATATATATATATATATATATATATTTTCTATTTTGATATTAATTAAACAATATTAAGTCTAACAAAGTTAAGCATATGCTATACAGATATCATCAGGATAATTTGTAATTACTGTACGGCAGATAGCGTCAGGCATTTTAATGATTTTTTTTACAAATATTTTCATCAGAAAGGTCCAAATAATTACAATATATCACTCCTTCAAGAGAATAACGACATAACTGAAAATTTGGCATTTTTGAGTAAAATTTTTAGTAGGAATTTTATTGGTTGAAGCTTTTTAATCCAAGAACGCCATATCTGATATTCCACTTACTATATATATATTTTTCTTTTTACAAAGTCAAATTTTGAGTTATAGCATGTTTGAACTTGAAGTTTTATTGGAATAATGGCATAAGTGGAAATAAAAAAAGTTTCAAGCTTTTAAAAATGTTTCTAATCCTTAATAAATTAATTCCAATAGGAATGATTTGCTTTACAAATACCCAAATTTTTATTATTTTTTTAAACTTTCAATTGCCACTATTGAAAAATTAGTTTTTTTGAGTTATGACATTGTTCTCTTGAAGGGGAGATGTACTATCAGAACAGTAAAAATAATTAATTTTTTTTTATAATTTTCGGACTTCTTTGTTTCGATTAAAACAGGACGTCTGTCGGAACCGCTAATATATATATATATATATATATATATATATATATATATATATATATATATATATATACAGAGTGTCCCATTTCAAGTGGATCAATTGTTTTTAACTTTTAAACGAAACAAAATTCAGAAAAACGATTCAGGTAAAAGATGTAGTTAATCTGCCTAGTTTGAAAAAATCAAAAAACATTTTTTGGTTTTTCACTTTAAACGGTCAATATCGACCTTCAAAAAATGCAGTTTCCTCTTGACCTCCATTTATTTTTATTTTTCTGAAATGTACAACCCGAAACATGGAAAAAATGTATGTACCATTTTTGTCTATCTTTCATAGTTTAAGTAGAAAAAGCATTCAAAGTTGACTACTTTGGTATGCCTCCTTTATGAGGAAACGTAATGTAGCATTAAGTTATTTTATTTAATAGTTTTTAGTCGAAAAAACTTACTAATCAAGGTATTTTGAATCTTTCAGAAAATGTCTGGACATTTAAAAAACCTTCTGTGAAGACAGCATACTGAAGTAGTGAGCTTCAGATACTTCTTCTACTTGACCTATGATAGATAGAAAAAAATGGTACATACATTTTTTCCATGTTTTGTATTGTACATTTCAGAAAAATTAAAATAAATGAGGGTCAAGAGGAAACTACATTTTTCGAAGGGCGATATTGACCGTTTAAAGTGAAAAACCAAAAAATGTTTTTTTTATTTCTTCAAACTAGGCCTGAAAAACTACAACTTTTACCTGAATCGTTTTTATGAATTTTGTTTCGTTTAAAAGTTAAAAACGTTTGATTCACTTGAAATGTGACACCCTGTTTATATATATATATATATATATATATATATATATATATATATATATAATTTATGTGCATAGTATACCTGGCGTTTCAATATTAAAGAATGTTCTTGAAATACCTCATATCGGTCAAAAATCGCTCATAACTTTGCACCCTCTACACTTTCCGCTGAACACATTGAACATTCATTGCTCTGCTCTGAATTCGCTTTCCCTCCTGGCTAGTAACTATACACACCCATAATTACACCAATAATTGCAGTTAGGCTATCAATTATAATTACACAGTGAAGGCCACTTGTCCCGCGTTTCATAACTCTCGTAATCCTTACCTTTCTAAAGCAGCATATGTTTTAGCGATGCATTTTATTTTTAAAAAATATTGGTCATTCTTCTTACATCATGTGAACGATTTCTCTACTCATAAATTTTTAAAATATTATGGAATAAAATACTATACCAAAATGAACTATTGACTTTATGCATTCAAGACAATTAATAATGCGCATTTTTTAAAAATATTTTCGTCAAGAAAATACAACAGATAGCTTTTATGGTAAATTGAAATAAAATATATGAGGCATGAAAAACTGGTCGTTTTCATGATTTACTTTTCCGTAATTCCAATATTTATCAATATCCACTTTCTCTTTATTCTGATTATATGGCTCTCAGGGGTGAGCGTTCTAGCAATTTTTTATTTTATTTTTGGTATGCGTGACACCGTGGGACCAGCAAACCTTTCTTGGGCTCACATATTCTTTATAAAGTAGGTACCTTTCATCGGGAGGGGGGGTGAGGAGGAAAACGAAGGTTTAACATGAACTCGGACAAATCAACTCCTCCCCACAAGAGATATACCAGAAACACAACACTCTCTGTCGTACTGGACCCTAAGTGCTAACATGTGTTGTATTGGTAGAGGCTTTTTTTTTTATTCGTGTAGATTTTTCCTGATAACGTAAGTAAAAATTCAAGTCGAATGTTGATATATAATATAGATGAACAGATATATGAATATCTGTATGAAATTATTTTTTATTGATGTACAATGATTTAGTGTGATGTATCTTAATATATATCTTAGGCCAAAACGTTCACAACCTTTTCTGTGATTCTTTTAACCGCTCTTTTTTAATTTTAAATCCACAGATCCCAAATGCTTTTAGATTATTGCTTGATTTTTTTATAGACAATTTTATTTAGATTTTTTTGGAAGGATGAATAAATAATATTGAGTTTAAGATTCAGTCAATGACGTTTTTCCCCAAATCATTCTCCCGTCAAAAGATAGTCCGTGTTAGTCAGACCGTTAGTGGAGGAGATGGGTTATTATGGCAAATGGAATGACATGTTACAAGTCAAAGAGTAAAATTAATGTGTTTTAACTTTGTTTTGTCAATGTTTTTTCCCATAACGGCGAATTAGTGGAATCTGTCAACGTACGTTATGTACAAAGTGGCTCAAGTATGGAACCCTGAGACACACCTACTATATAGTTATGCATAGGTCTCAGTTCAATGAAAAAAAACGTGCATAACATTCTGTTATACATAATTATAATAAAAAATTGTATTTATAAATTCAGGAGTCTTCAAGCATCAGGAATCTCTGAATCCATATTTACTCCTTCGGCAGAGGGATGTGCTGTGATTTATTTCAGTTTCTTTCTTGTTTATTGCATTTGAAGAAATAAAATACTCATTAATATTCATTGAGAACTAACTCTCTTTTGAACAGGAAAATTTTAGCAAAGTTCAAATTATAAATCCCTTACTAAAATTAAATATGTAAAAACAATAGGATTGTCACTCGGAGAAATCTTGAGATGAAGCCAATTGGACTTCATTAGGTTGAAATAATGAGCTTCTTAAGATATCAAAATTGTATTGAAGGCTTGTCTTATAAAACGCTGAATTATGTCAATCAGGTGTTCCCCAAAACAAAAAAAAAAAGATTAAGATTGAAGCAAGGTCACAAAAAACTTCCCAACAATAACAAGGTTTCATCACTACCTGGTTCTTTGATAATTAAAGACGTAACAAACAGCTGAATTAAAAAAAAAAAACTTGTTTTACGTGCCGGTTAGTTAAAGAGATACTGTCGATCAAATGGCTAGACTTGGCAAGGTTCAAGACTGAGTAATACTAATCAGTTAGATAAATTGTTAAACGACAGAGGGCCATACTATGTGTATATATACATATATATAGTATGTATATATATACATATTATATACTATATATATTTATGTTGAATAATATTAGTTCACCTTATATATATGAGGAAGAATACTGGCCAGATAGAGGCCATAAAAAGTTCTCTTCATACAAGAGAATTTTCTTGATCTCTACCCGGACCATTTTCTTCCTTATGTATATTTATGTATACAATCTATGAAAACTACTGGATTATAGATAAAAAAATTAATTTACTTTTTGACCTAGAATTTATATATTATAGAATTTATATATCATATACATGTATAAACAGTGTTACATATAAATTATGATTCAGCTATTTGTAGTGAAACTACTGTAGAAACATTGGTTGCTGTACGTATTTCGTAATTCTGTAAATCAATTAACACGTTGCCGCACACTTTTAATTTGACGATCGTCCTCAGAAACAAATTTTGTTCTTTAACTGTTTATGACTGCCAAAACGTTATCGCCGTGAACGACTGTTATAGCCGTCATTTGTCTCTAGATGCCCAAATGTTCGAAGCGGTAAAGCATGAGAAAACGCATAAAAGGGCAATAAAAGCGGGCGGCTGTATTCGTCATTTGCGGCATCGTGTTAAATAAGTTAATCCACAAGATAAAACTCCAAACAGGTTTGAGTTAAGCTGTTTATTCAAGAGTAGCCACCGATTATGGTAAAATTTACGATTTTAGAAACGTATGATATTTCTTTAGTTCCAAAAATCTAAAAATTTAAATGTGTGAGTGTAAATTGTTATAAATAAACGAAAAGACTTAGGGAAACCGAAGATTAGGTTCCTATAGCACTAATCAATGGCTCCCATCTTCCAAGCACAGATTACCAGCCAAACCCTTAATATTTTCTAATCCTCCCATCTACCCCTCAGACGTATCTAAGTCATCTTAGCGCTTATCTGTGAATGTGTTCATTACTAAGCTCAACATCTTTACAAGCTCAAATTACACTATCCTTTCAGTACAGGTGAATAGCTTCAAAATATTTTTCATCCTTTTTTCTACTATGTATAATACCTAACAAGCTAGTAAAAAGTAGTAACAAGCCTTCGCTTCTTCAATAATTTTGTTCCGCTGTTCTTTGTTTCTGGCCTTATGCTTCCATTCATTGACGGCTAATAGTTTAAGGTCCTCTAAAACATCTTGCGGTCGGTCTACTCTTATTTTGTCAATCATAGCACCCTGCCGGTTTCTAGTTGAGTTACAACAACTTTTAACAGTTAATTCATTTAATTTTTAATATTCTTCAAAAATACAAGTTATCTTTAGTATGGAAAAGAGAATCTCATTGTAGGTAATAAATTGATTTCGGTAATCATTTCTAGATGAAATGATTACCGAAGTATGCACATTTCTCTTTTTTTTTTTTTTTTTTTTTTTTTTTCGGATCCCTCAGTAAACGAAAACATGAAACATAATAAAAACAAGTAATTAGTAATGTACTTATATCTTAAAATTATCCTTATTCTACTAAAAGTAATGGAAGGTGTACTGACTTAATAAGTAATAAAATTATCCATTTTCAGGTATAATATTATCTGAAGGTGAGGGGCCTTCTCTAGTTGAGTAACTTACAGACTAAACTAATACTAAAACTTATAGTTAAAAGGAGAGTGGAGGGAGGAGGGGGGTGGCAGGAGGATAAAGGAAAGGAAAGGAGGTAGGAGAGGATTTAGGAAATATGGAGGGGGAAATTAGGATATGATGTTGACGGGGTTTAGAGGCCCCTTCCTACCCTGCCACCTAGCAGGAAGGGGGGGTGGTGTTATTGCTCGGAAGAGTGGGTTGTGAGATGCAGGGAGGTTGTCAAAGAATTTCAAGTGACACCTAGTGATGTGAGTCTGTACAGTATTTAACTGTAGTTCGTTGTGTATGTGTTTCATGTCTTTCTAATATAGTGCCTCTCGTGATCTTCTGTAAGATGCTGTTTTGGTATGTCTGTAGTGACTTCAGGGCTGACGGAAATAAGTAATGAAGGAGTGGGGCTCCGTGTAGTAGTGTGGGTCTGAGGACTGCTTTGTAAAGTAGGATCTTGAGTCTGAGTGACAGCCCCCGTGAGTAGAGTAAATGTCTGAGTTGATTGGCTGTGGCTCGTGCTATGTGTATTCTGTGTTGTGTGTGAGCTGTGAATGAAAGGTGTGATTCGAGTTTCATGCCTAGGTATGTGAGTTGATTTTTGTTTTGTATTGTTTGTCCGTTTAGTGTTGGTTGTGTTTTAAGTGTTTCCCTGTAAGAAAAGGTGATGGCGTCTGTTTTGTGCGTGTTTATGTGTATGTTTATGTCTTGTAACTGTTCTGTGATCAGTTGGGCTGCTTTTTGGGCCTTGCGCATGGCTTGATCAGCATTCATGCTAGCACTGTAGATTGTTATGTCATCAGCATAAGCGGCTATTTGCACGTTGTCGATTTTCTGCCCCACTATTTGGGCAGTATAAATGTTAAATAGTATCGGCGCAAGGACCGAGCCCTGGGGGACCCCACAAGTGACTGGGCGTATTGTAGATAGTTCAGTTTTGACATGGACAGAGAAAATCTGGCCACTGAGGTATGAGCCTATTATGTCAACGAGTGGGTCTGGTGACTAATGATGACTTATTTCTCATATATTTTTGAGATGTGGTTGAGAAGGCTGATGGGCCGGTATTCTTCCGGTACAGCTCCTCGTTTTTTGGGTTTTAAGAGTGGAACGACAATAGCATGTTTGCACTCCGTAGGGAAGTATTTAAGGCGTGAGCATGAGTTAAAGATATTTAAGAGAAACATGAGGGGTTTCCTAGGTAATTGTTTGTATAGAACATAAGGGGTGTTGTCAGGAGATTTGGAATTGGTGTTGGATGTTGGAAACAGAAGATTTGTTTCCCTTAGTATTTCTCAGAATTGCAGTCAGTTCTTTATATGTTGAGAATATGGTGTTCTCTGAGCTAACGCTCAGAGGGCGGTGTTGGTATGGTGTGTTTGTTCGTGCTGAGTCACGTTCAACGTAATAGTCGGCGAGAATAGTAGCCTGATCTGCGGGAGTGAGAAGCTCATCGCCACGGTTTATTTTGACCGATTTGGACTTTGTGTTGTGACTCCTAACTAATTTCCAGAAGTTATGAGGATCGTAGTGAGTCCGGCGTAATTGGTCATGCCATATGGAGGTTTTCCACTGCGACATTAGGGATGTGATTTGTCTGGTCATGTTGTTTATTATGGGTCTGTAAGTAGGATCTTTTGTCCTGTACCAACAGTTCTTTATGTTGTTTCGTTGTTTTATGAGAGCGAGTATGTGTTGTGGTGGTTTGCGTAGGTGTATGGGTGTTGGGTTAAATGTAGGTATAGAGGCTGATGCTGCGTCTTGTATAGTGGTGAATAGTGTGTTTATGGCTATGTCAACGTGTTCTATGGTTGTGATTGGGGTGATGTTTGGTATGTTTGTGTGGACTAGTTTTTTGTAATGTTTCCAGTCAGCTAGTTTGAAGTTGTATTTGTAGTCAGTAGGTGGTGTTGTTGTTGCGTTTCTACCTAGTTCGTAGAGTACGGGAATGTGGTCATTGTCACTGAAGTCTATTGTGATGCAGTTTGTAAATTTGTGTGCCTGTTGTGTGAGGAGCAGGTCTAGAGTGGAAGTGTATTAAGGGTTTGAGTGGTGTCTGTAAGTGTGAGCGTTGGGGTGTATGATTGTGTATTTTGTTTTTGTTAAGTGGTTGCCTAGTGCGTTGGGTTTCGTACAGTTCCATGTGTGGTGTTTGGCGTTTAGGTCTCCTAAGATGATATGTTGTCTGTCAGTTTCGTTTTCTCGAAGTAGTGTTTTGATAGTGTCAAGTTTGGCGTTCGGTTTTCTGTAAATGCAAGTCAGTTTGTAATTGTGTTTAAGTCTGACAAGTACTGTGATAGCTGTGTGTTTGTCATCGTTGAGTGTGTTGTTGTTTATTAGTCTGGAGGGGACGTCGTTGCGCACTAATAGTGCAAAACCTCCATGCTTAGTCTGTGAGTCAAGTCTGTATGTGTAGTAGCCTCTAAAGTATACGTGTGTATGTCCGTTTAGTTTTGTGTCTGTAAGTGCGACAACGGAGGGCCTATAAGAGGCCAGAAGGGTTTCTAGCTCTAGCTTTCGCTTAACGAGCCCTGTTATATTATAATTTATGATAGTATGCCTATCCATGTCGAGGATTGAAAGAATTTTGAAGCACGACGTTAAGTGTGCCCATTAATGTCATAAACATCTCTTTCATGTCCTTGAACATGTTTATGAGCTCGCTTGCCCATACAGGTTTATCATCCTGATTAGGATTTTTGGGGGGAGGGATGGCTCCCGAAAAGGTGACCCCTGCAAACGAGTGCGGGTCAGATTTTGTACCACTATTAGTGGTTTCTTTTTTATCGGTGTTGTCCTGACGGACAAAAATTTTGTTCTGAGCTCTCACTTTTTAAGGCTCAGCCTACTTTCGCAATTGCGATAAGAGGCCACATGTGGGCCTCCACAATTTGCGCATTTGGGAGGGGCTGTTTTGGGACAGTCTTTGGTCTCGTGGTTTTCACCACAACGAACGCATTTGACAATGCGCCCGCAATAGTTTTGGGTATGGCCATATTCCTGGCAAGCATGGCATTGCCTGGGGCCATTAATATTGCGCATTTTTTCTACGCTGTACCCCACATAGCCAATAGGGCCCAGCTTTGAAATTTTTTCAAGAGTTACATCGTGATCAGTAGTAACCACAATGTTGCTTAAGGTTCGTTTGTTGCCTAACTCGTCGGTTTTTGTCATCCTCCATGCATTTTTGAACCCTGTTAGGTGGGTCTGGAGGTAGTGTGTTATTGATTCTATAGGGTGATCCACGTCAAAGCCCTTAATAATATATCTTCTTAGGGGTTTTGTACCCCTAGGAGCATACGAGTGGTATGCGATATTATTTGCTTTCTCAAGTATACCTACCACAGTTTTGTAGTCGTCCATGTTTGTGAGGAAAATTTTGTTTTCGGTCTGATTTGACCTAATATAGAAAGATGCTATACCAGCATCAATTAGGTGACCTTTTAAAGCCACTGCTGACATTGCCGGTTTGATCACGATCGGAGCCGGCTTGAGTGTATTTGTATTGGTTTGTTGTGTCGGAGTATTAGTGGCGTTGTTTGTTAAGTTTTGTTGGTTAAGTGGTGAGAAAGAGTTTCTAGTGGTGATAGGTGTGTTAATTGAGGGGTTTGGTCTTGGTACGTAAGCCATCGGTCTCTTTGGTTGTACTAATGTAAATCCTTCGTCGTCAGTTTGTTGATTAAAATGACGTTTAAGTCTGTGTGACTTGATAATTGGTCTAGGTGTGTCTGTTTGTGAAGTAGAGGGTTGTGTAATAGGTTGCGAAGTGTCCATGGCCGTGTCCGGGGTCGTCGTCATGGTTATAAGTAAAAAAAGAAATAACAGAAAAACTATCTACTTACTGGCTAATAAACAAATAAATAAGCACTTTTTAAATGAAACTGATAATATATAATAAATATAATAGAGTGTACTCACATTTTAGCGTGTTTCTTAAACACGCTAAGAAAAACCGTTATACCACGTGGCTGGCACGTGGCACGTGGGGACGCTCTGGGAGACGCTAGGCGATGTTCACAGTATGGCGGCCAATCACAGACTGATGCACATTTCTCATAATCGCATACTCTTTTATATACTAATAGTACTCTTGATAACCTGTTAATAATAATAATAAGGCTTAACCAATCAGAAGGCTCGATGCCGATACAACCGATACTAGATGCTTACAAAGTTCTGTCCAGAAATGACTACCCAAACCCAAATCCGGCAGGTCTTGCAATCTTCCCACCTACGCCTCGATCTACCTTTCAGACGCTTCCCAGTCGGCACAGCGTTTATTAACTTAGGAATTCATTCGTTATTATACCCAGAAACTTTACAAGCCTATCTTAATCTATTATCTAGCTATCACTTGAATAATATTAACCGGATGCAAGCTTCGCAATTCCGCGTTGTGTTGTCTCATAAATTCTCATGTGGTCTCATACTTTTTCGGGCCGAGTATTCTAAGCAACACCTTATTTTCGAATAATTTATAATGTTGTTACAAATTCTGATTTTTAGATTTCGGGACAAAAGACGCGAGCTTAGTAATGTAACCCTTGATAATTTGTACTTTTGGAGAATATTTTGTATAGCTAAACTCCTAGCCATAACCTGCGGTACTGATATGAAAGATTTTGTCTACCTATCTAATTTGGAATCGATTTTTCAATTATGTAGCATTACAGCAAGAATAGTATAATGTGTCTTATCTCGAAGGTGAAGTGGGCAGCTAAGTTGCAAGGGATCGATGGGGATGCACTGATAACATCGCTGATAAGAGCTCGGATCCGTTCGGCCGGAGATAGCCGAATCTGGATGCCGGGGCCACCTCGGCCGCGGAGCGCTCAGTGTGTGCCGAGAGGATGCCGCCATCGGACAGTAGAGTCAGGTCTGGGCACTGTCTTGTTTCCGGCATCCGGCAGGGGAACATACTCTTCCCTTCCAAGCGAACAGAGCCCTGGGCCATACCACGGCATACCATTACCCGTGGTATCCGGCACCAGTTGATAGCTCAGTCCATAAAGGGAAGGATATGGTATGAATGTTTTGTAAAAGAGAGAGAGGAAATAAAAGCTTTGACCAAACTGCATGAGAGTTAGAACGCTGTAGTAGCGGAGCAGCTTACAAAGACAGCCTTCTGTAGAATAAGCTTACAAATATATATTTTTTTAAATATAGCATATCTGCTTTTGAGTATCATTACTTATTGTATATTTATAGTAGTTGCAGCTAAATTAGTTTATTGCTTGTATTTGAGCGCTATTTCATGATAAGGCACACAAGTGACACCTGACAGAGCCTCTAGAGATACCGATGTTCGTCAGATGCATAAACAACCGTTGTCCATTTATAACAAACACATAAAAAATGCCGACTGATAACAATACTTTAATAAAACGATTGATAAAAAAAATATGAATCGCTAAATACAGAAAGGCAACTAGTCCTATCTTTGAAATTTTTAAAACTTTTGTTGTTTATTAGAGACACAATTCAAAGTTTACAACATAAATGACACTTGTCCACAAGACGGCACAGTCTTGACAACGTCTTCAATAGTTTGTATTTTTGCAGACAAGAACACAGTTTGGAAACAAACTAGGACAAGATACATTTTTTTTGTCTCACTTGTAAAATTTGGAATAATGGACTGATGATCTTTCTGCAGCTGACGATTCATTCACATATTTTCGTCATTACTAAAGAAAACATTATTACTCTGTTTGAAGGTGTAGAACATAAATCATTTTCTGTATGTATATGACAAAATTTACATATTCATATTATGTAAATCAACTATTCATTTTTGAAAGCTATCGATATTTTTATCGCAGTGAACTGGTCGTCTTAGTGAAACAAAAACGTTACTACGATCATTCAGAAATGAATAGTATAGTGATTTATGAGTGAAAACAGAAAACATCCAGACAACGCAGACATTAGATCTTGTGATCTTAAACTATAGAAAAATGCTGTTAAAAACCAAACGTACACCAAAAATGTCAATTTTCTAGATGTGTTTTTGTGGCACAAAGGAGGCGGTTTTTATTACGTTTTCATTTTTACTCACGCATTTTAACTCTTCATAAACATTATCCCCGAGGAAATGCTATTCTATTCAAATTTACTCGGAATCTTTGTGTAAACAAAATTATCAAATACAGATAAAATATAAAAGAATAAAAACACAAATAAGTAAAAATAAGAACACTCATATTTTTAACACTGCTTAAGTAATATTTTACTGAGAAGTATGGGATAAATTTTATAAACTAAATCAACAATACGTAATAAATAATTAAACAAATTAATCGTTGTTTTAAACATTACTTTTCATTGGAAACTGCCTTTCCGCATAAATATGTAGATAAATTTCATCTTTTGAATCATCTATGTGCCTTTATGTTAATATTTTTTATATCTGATATTTCAATTATAATGGTTATTCGATTTTAAAAAAAAAAACGTAACTTTATTAGGTTTGATGATGCACACTATTGATTTGCGTTACAAGTGATAAATTTTAAGTATAGCATACCTAATAATGAATAAGTTGATTAACGGAGGTTTTGTACACTCTAATATTCTATATCACGACTTACAGTAAATTATTGACGATCTTTTTTTATATACCCTTTATTTGCCAGATCGGCTATTCCTAGCCCTACATGGTTTTGTTTTAAATCATGAATTTTACATTTTAACAAAAAGTAAAAGTGTAGGTTTCGTCTTTTTTTAAGAATAATTTATTGATATTTACAACTGTAATTACATTACATTAAGTAAATCTGCTGTATGAACAAAGGACATGAAAAAAAAAAACACTTGTGGAGAAACTATCCATTGATAGCACTCCAATAAAGTTCTATAGTAGAAGGTCTCGAGGCCATCTTCTTTTCAGACGCCTCGGAGGGTTATCAGGGATAGTATGGGAAGCAAGTCGAGAGACTAGCGGATTCAAGTGTGTATGGAGCTTGTCATGGAAGAATAGGTACCTAGTTTGGGCCAAATCAGTAACATATGGGATATTAAGATCATGATGGATGATTTTGATTGTGACATAAGAAGGAACATTGAGGATTTTACGGAGGATTTTGGATTGTAAGGATTGGGTACGAGATGAATTGGATGGTTTAGTAGAGCCCCAAAGCTCAACTCCGTATGTCCAAATAGGTCTGATAACTGACATGTAAATGAGTCTTTCGTAATTAATTGGGAGATCTTTTGAACGTTTGTCCAGTAAATGTTGAAGTTGGCGAAAACGTCGACCTGTTTATGTCTTTTCAGTGTTGTATGAGGATTCCAAGTGAGACGTTTGTCTAGATGGAGTCCTAATAAATATATAATAGTTTTTTTTTCATATAAAATAATTATAATGTAATAAACAACTGAATGAAAAACTATAAGGAAACAGGAATATATTACAATTTGTTAAAATGATTGGTGAGCAAGGTAATAGAGTTCACATCAGAATATCTTGGGGATGAAATAGGTTCACCAAGTTGACAATCAAATGTCAATTAACACATGTTTACATATATGCTATTAAAAACAAGATTAATATTAATCGCATTGTTTACAACAATATAATTTATAAAAACTATTAATTATTAATATTAACTTTAATAAATTGTTTTAGATCACTTTTTTTTTCTTACGTTCCTATAATCATTACAAATATATCACATTTTATTATTCATTTCAGCGTTCGGTATGTATCTTATTTGATGTTATTTTATCTCAAGTTTGCGTTACAATAGTATTTAAACATAACATGTTTAAGATTGTTAGTTAACTTTTCTTCCTACTTAAATAATTTATAGCTTATTTATTCAAAAATTATGTAATATTAATACCTGTTCTTTTTTTTATGTATAATAATTGATGTGACATAAAGTATTGCAAGATTTATGTTGCACATACAAAGTGCATAGCAGAGTAGATTTGGGCGAATATTTTCTAGGAATTATTGAATAGTTTAAGAGTTGCTTTTACAGTCAGCGTTTTACACTTTGCTTATCCAATATGTAGTTATTTACAGAATTTATTAAGCTCTTTGTGAAATACTACATTATTAAGTACATAACTCTTTGCCGTGAAACATCAGAAGATTTCGAGGATTAGATTATTTTAAATATATAATTAGATTATGCCTATTGACGTATGTTTAAATAATATATTCAGTCTCTGAATATTTTTAACTAATTGGTCCAAAAGAAGATTTTATTTTATAACTATAAAAAAAACCTATCTATTCGATTTTATAAAAATAATCTAACTAATCAAGATGTTTAAATATTGTGGAACGTTATATTCGATTTTTTAAAACCATTCAGTTTTTTAATTTTCTTGTATAAATACATGCTTGTATAAACAATAGTTTTGGTGGACGACGGAAGCCACTAGTCGATTTCTACAAATAAATTATTAACATTTAACAATAATTGTAAACACACACACATTTTATATATATATATATATATATATATATATATATATATATATATATATATTTATATATGTTTATATATTTATATATATATTATTAGGGAAATTCCCCTCTATCTCAGTCTGGTCTTAATTCAACAACTGATAATGTGTTGTTCTTTTATATATTCACACTTCAGTACGAAGGAGTTGTACACAGATTTCATTAATAAACTTATTTCTGTTAATTTTACGGTTGTGGTAGTTTTTTATTTCAGTAACTTTCGAGTAGAAAGTCGTACGTTGAAGATAAAATGTAAATACCTTTTGGTTATCTACTTTAGTCCCGTTTAGTAAACATATGGAGTCGTAAAAAACACTTCCCGTCATATAAATACATTCTAAGATAAATTATTGTTTGTACAGTGTTTATTTATTTATTTTTTCGCAAACCCAACAACTTTGATGAACTTTGATTTAAAATTTTAATTTATACCTTTGTTCTTATACACCAGTTTTTTGTATATCAATTTTATTTTTTAAAAATCACTAACAAATTTTCATATAATTATAATTTTAAATATCTTTTATTTTGAAGAGAAAAGATATGCCCTAGGCGGGATTCGAACCCGGGTCTCCCATGTTTCCGTCATGGTGCTCTACCAACTGAGCTATCCTTGTTCGTACCTCGGTCAGACAAATCCATTCTCTTCACCGATCCCATAAGCCCTTGTTCTCGCAATTTGCGATGTACACAAGGGGAAGAATGTTCATTGAATATTACTTTAATTAGGATCTTCTTGAGTTACGTCATTATATATTATTATAATTTATTTCATTTTATTATTTCAATTGTTGTTGTTTAGTATTTCCCCATTATTAACATTTCCCCAAGTTAAAAATAATAATAAGTAACAATTTACTGTTCCTTTGAACAGGGCTAAAATAATGTTATGTTATTACTAATATTGTTATACATGTTATAATCAGGCTTAGAGAAAAAAATTGCTGGGTAGTAAAATGGCTTAGAGTCAAATGAGAGATAATTAACAAAAAAATTCTGAATTCAATTAAAATTTGTTTACATATAATTAAATTATGGAAACAATTCAACATTTAATAAAATTAAATAGTTTCTTTTCTTTAATGGTTTTTTTTTAAATCATTCAATTTCACAGTAAAATTAATATTAAAACCTTTTAATTATAAATAATGAAAAAATGGTTCATTAAAAATGATCAAAATTGTTATTTAATTGTGAAAAACTTTTTAAGTGTATATACTCCGTTTTTCTGACATATCTTTATTAATGGTTCGATTAAAATAATTTGGTGATAAAATAAGATTTCTAAAAATTAGAAATGTAGAGACTAGAAAAGATAAAGAGTTTATCTGTATCTAATAAAGTAATGCTAGTTATTATCGTGTAATATAATGTAATTCAGAAAACGTTATATTTTATACAGCTTCTAGAATTGCATTAATTCTTTTGCTGTAACCTCCAGTTTCCTTGTACTAAAAAAATAAATATATAGTATACCATAATAAGATAACAGTATCAGTTCAATTAAATTTTAATTAAACCGTGTGCTAAGTAGGAAAGCATAGAATCTTCAATAATACTGCAGGATTAAGAAAGAGAAAGGAAAGTTTAATCAAGGAAAATAATCAATGTTTCTTACTAATTGTTTTAATTATTCAATAAATAAAATATAATAGTTCAAAAACATTAAGGCTAGAAAAAGCACTTCTTTAAAACAATTAGAGGGATTGTACAAGTACAAATAGCACCAAGATAGTAAAAATGATATTTAATAATAAAAAACTCCTTATGACGACCTTCGGAGGGACTGTACAATGGCGGTCCACGGCTTCTGCGATTTTAGGTACTCGTTATAGATCTGTTATATCTGGATAATCAAAATTTATGACTCCCACTGTGGCCTCGTCCGACTAATATTAAATAAATAAATACATATTTTACAGATGGATTAATAAATTGTAAAAATTTCTAAGTCCACGAATACGCAATATGTATGAAATAATAATGAAGAGTAATACAAGCGTATAGCGTAAACTAGCGCAACTTTTTCTTACATGTAACGTACATTACAACCGTAAATGACATGTACGCATGAACAGTAATATTACATTATAAAAAAATATTTATGCTATGTTTCGCTTTGCACTTTTTTTTTTTTGAGCGAACCGTTCCTCACGTTCCTCAACAATTTAAATGTTTCATTAAACCGCGATAAAGCTTTTGTAATTATATTTATCAGATGCTTTATATTTATTAATTTATTATTTATTATTATATTTATTATATAATTTATCCAGTTCATCAATGTGGTAACAATCGACCAACTTCTCTTGTAAACTCTTTATTTTTAATTTAAAACTTTATTTTTAAAAGCCTCTATGTTCCATAACGTTATAAAAGTATGTAGCGCGATCTATCATGAGCGGCGATAACTTGTGATGGGGTTGATGTATGAGACTGTTCTATAAGTAGCTGTTGAGTTACGGCTTTCAAGATGGTATTTATGGGGATAAATTATAGTATCTTCATCTTATGCTTTCTAAGGCGGCATCAAACGCAATAGAAGTACTCGTACATCAAAGAATCGACGTCTTGCGTAGGATGACTAGTGCGTTTTATTCTTAGATAAGTAACAATTTAAAAGAAATATAGACGAGGAAATGTTTGACTAGGTGCATCTTGATCAAGCTTCGTAATGATCGGAAAATGAAATTAGTGAACAATGATAAGAAAAGTGTATTTCATTATGTGCCAAAGTTTAGGCATGATTTTCAGGGCATGATAAGGACTGAGAATAAAACATAAAAAAAATATCAACATTTCTGTACCAAGGAAACGATAACAGTTTTATGGACAGAAATGAAATCTTAACGAAAATATCAAAATACAATGAACAATATGTTGAATTATAAAATAATTAATTTTTTTTTTAAATTCCAATATTTACTTTTTCCACATTTTTCGATAGTTTATTCAAATAATTTTGTATAATACGACACCAATCCTACTTATTTCTCATGGTTTGGTTGTTTGTGGAACTGAAGTTTCAGGATTAAACTAAAACGAAAAGCTAAATTTTTAAAATTTCGGAGCTAGTCGCTTTTGATCCTGAACGTCTCATATAATGAATGGTATAATATTGGCGAAAGTAAAAATGAGTTAGTTACTATTAAATTGGATATTATGATAGAAATACTATATTCTCGAATAAAAAATATTATATCTCACGATATTGTAACTGAAGAAAAAAGCGATACAGATTGAGAGAATGAAGGAGGCATATATTTGATAAAAATAGAATATACCAGAGGGATACATAGCCTAAAAGTAGGTACAAAATGAAACTAGTATAATTTAGTAATCTTTTATTATATCCTTATCAATAACAATTAGTTAGTTAGTTTTTAATTTAAAAAGTATTGATGTTCGATAATTTATTGATTTAGTGGCCCTTTAGTGTCTATTACGCCAGTATTAACAATACTCTTATGCAAAGTGGTTAAAAAGAAACCCTGTAGATTATGGTGTTTCTTGTACAAGGATTGTGCAGGGAGGTCATATAGTCGAGATCACACTCAGAAGCCTGTTTTTCCCCAATTTAAAGTACCAACATTATAGAGGCTGGGAGAACCCCAGGAGAGTCTGCAGTTACTACAGAATCTGTCTGTAGTTGTTAACAGATCAAATCATTTTATTTGATTTATATCAGTATCCTCGTCAGGAAATGGAGTCCGGAATCTCCAGAATAGCGACTAAGTAATTTGTGAAATGAGGTAACCCACTCCCTTAAAAATAAAATTAATAAATATAATTAAACAAAAAAAAAATGAAAAGAAAACAAACGGATTAAGGAAGATCTTATATTTATTCTTAGATTTTAAAAATAAATACCATAATTGTGTATCAGAGACAGTTACTATTGTTATTATTATTTCAAAGACTTTAGTACAATTAAAAGCAAATAAATAAATGAAAACGCTATAGAAACAAATTAGATATTTTTATTAATTGTCATCAACTGCGATTTTTTTTCATTTGTATAAAATTCTCACACATTGTACCTTGTACCAACGGGTACAACACGGTTTCAATTTCATTTTTAAATTGGCAAATTAATTGCCCAGATGATTACAGACGTAACTAACGACTGACACGCTCGACCCAGATGTGTGCCAGTAATTAACTTAAATGGCGAACTGCTATGTTTAAATATACCCATTTGAATTGCGGCGTGGTTGCAACTTGTTGCACAAGATTTGTTTGCTACAGCCAAGAAGCCTTACCTTAGGTTCTGTCTTGTAGTTCTTCCTAAGGCTCTTGCTGATGATCATCCTGTATGACGATCATATTCTCACGGAGGATGTTGGACGGTGTAAGTTGAAGATTATTAGATGCAAGAAGAAGAAATATTTCTTTGTCAACAGGAAAAATTGTACAACTAATATTAATGAATGCACCTGAAGATATAATAATATAAAGTGTGCCCACATGTGAAAATTTTACTCTACAAGAGCTGTTATGCAACGGGTTTAGTTGGGCAATGTAATGCAACATTTATATTAAACAAAAATAATTAATCACTATTTATTTTCAAATAAAAAATGTATTAGTTAATATAACATAAAAGGGAACGGGAAGGCTCAGTTTGACCAATGTAATCATGACTTAATATAATGATGTTGTTACGGCTACTGTGTGTTAAAATGAATTAAACTACTCCTAAATTCAAGATACTAATATTTATTAATAAAGTGACAAAAAGAATACAATGTAATATAAATTTACAATAACAATATTCTAAATATTTATCATAAATTAGGCCTATTTATTTACTAAAATTCTGTAAGATATTACTACTATGAAATAGCTTAACTATTTACATAAATTTGTACGAATGCAATAAAATTACGCTAGAGTTTATAACTACAAATTAACCCTTACAGTTCACTAATTAAAGTCCACCGACCATATGAATATCCAAATATAACAAACTGACACATAGTAACAAACAGAAACAGTTTATTACACTCACAAACTGTCGCAGTTCACTGATACACTGATTACTAGTTCATCACACTGCTTGGTTTACTCTCTAACTGACTGACTCGCGCCGAGGAGGTATTTAAATAGGCAAGGCAGATCATTCTAGACAGAACGGGAGTGGGGAAGGCCGTTATAGCATCTTCGAGATGGTTCTTCTTAATCTCTTCGGCCGAAGGGCTTAAGACGGTAATCCCTTCCGCCCGTCTTTCTCTCTGTGACTGTAACAGTATACTGATTTAGGTGAACAACAATTTATTATTTTTTAATATTTTCTCTCCTCCAATTATTTCATTTCTAATATTATTTTATCTTGAGTAACCAACACTAAGAAGATTTGCAATATGTGTCAAAACATCGGTTTCTGACAAATAGTTTTACACTATTTTAGTAACCGATTCTTTGACCTCCATTTACTTGGACCATTTACTTCCCTAAAATATATACTTTATTGCATTGTACGGTAATAGTACATTACAATTTATCGACTATTTTGTTAATAATAATAATTTGAAATAATACAACACAATAACAATAATCGTTATTATTATCTTTTTCTTTAAGAATCTTCTCGCGCCATTGTTTTCCATATATATATATTTAATAATGATATAATAGTATTTATTTATTCTGGGACAAGGCCTTTTGAATAACAATATAAGAAAACTATAACGAGAGAAATAATTGATAGATTTTTTTTTTAAAGTAACAAACAAAAACAAACCATACCAACAAAGATAACATATCTTTATCTTATTGAATTTTAAAAAAATATATGCACACATATATATTTTTATTCATGGTTCTTTTTAATTATTTAAATATTCTTTTTTTTTTTGGAAATTTTGAGATATATAAGATATATAATATAAAATATATATACAGAGTGAACTGTAATTAGTGGTGGAGCCATTAAGGAGTGAGTGTATGGGGCGATTCCTGTAGATATTACTATGAGACCTACTGCCCTAAAGTTAACCCTTTCCAAGATATTACTAAAAATCTTAAAATTCCTATAAATCCTAAAGATTGGTCTTTCTGCCCATTTTTTTTTTGTTTTGCAACAAAGATATTCTAAATAAGAAATGTTAATAATCAAATCTTCGTAATTGTCGGCATTGTACGCATCGAAACGAAAACCTTACATAAAAAACAATACGGCGACTGCCTCTAAATCGTCAATTTACTCAAAAAAGTTTCCCTAAATTATTACGTGCATGATAATTAAAAAACATCTACGTGTTATTACCTTTCAAATGAGGTATTAAAATAAAATGGGTTATTAAGATATGATCAATGGAAAACGGAAAATGGAAAACCCGGGTAGCGCCCGAGAACAAAGGCCTCTGACGCAGGAGTCGAGGACAGGAGTCGAGCGCTTTTCTTTGCCTCAGTCCGCTCTTAAGGCTTTACTGTCTTCGGATGTGCTATCTTAGCTTACTTGCTCTCAGATTGGATTTTTCTGATTGATTCTTTTCCGACGACCCTGGACTGTGCCATGTGTTACTTACCATTTGGCTGCTGTGTGATTGCTGTCAGGTTAATCTGGGTAACAATGGCTACTAGAGAAAGAAGAATACCGTTTAGTATCGAAGAATACGCAGGTATTTGGAATACGCTTCTGATGTTCAATTAAAAAATCAATCACAGAAAACAGGGTAGGTACAGTCCAGGGTCATCGGAAAATAATCAATCACAAAAGTTCTAGAAAAAACCAAGTCGTTAGAAAAATCCAATCTGAAAGTAAGTAACCTAAGAGAGCTTAAAATATGGCCTATAATTTAAGTTTGACATCGTGACATGAGAGTTTTATATATACAGACTAGCGACCCACCCCAGCTTTGCTCGGGTAATAAGGCAAATTATGCTTACATAATTTGTCTGTGTAATATATTTTATTTTATCACGTAGCGGCCACCAAGGGCCATGTGAATATCATTGGTTAGGCTTCTTTGGGAGTCTTGATTTTCTTTCTTGCCACCTCAGCTATTGTACTTTATTACATAGAAATTATAAAAATAAAACAAAACCAAATATTTCTTCATATACGAATTTATTATCTTGCGTGTTAGATAATTGGACGGGATTAGGCAAGCAGCGTCTTCGGTGAAACCTGTCGATATTCCAACCCATTTACTCAAACCTCGACAAATTATATAGCTAAACCTTCCTTGTGAATCACTCAATCTATTGGTGAAAATTGCAAGAAAATCCGTGCTGTAGTTATTGAGTTGAGCGAACAAACGCGGCCGAGAACTTTGTTTTATAATATGTATAGATGTATCTTTTATAACTGTATTTAGGTATCTTTTAATTTATTAGTGACAGTGAAATTCACAGAGAAAGCAGGTTTATGTATACAAATTTCCACCCAGAAGCCATTCCGTTAGAAATATTCAGAATTGTGATCCTTTTTTTTTCTTTAAGTTTTCTTCCGCTGTAGAGCGGAGGTTTAACCTAAGCAAATGCAAAGCCAGAAAAGTAACACTTGAGAATAAAGCCTTGATCCGGCGGCTCTTCCCGGGAGATTTGCTAAACAGACTTATTCATTATAAAGGCAAGAATAAATTCTCTCTTTCCTAAAATCGAGCAAGTTGCTAAGAACATGAATATTCAGAATACATAATCCCCGCGTCTTAGTGGCCCGCTTGGTTCGGGCCTCTAAGCCTTTTCTAGCTTCTGCACCGTCCAACCGAATTACTTACGGGAATTTAATATTATAAAACTTTTTTAATATAAATTTATTAAGGTGTACTGGTGTAAATATTAAAAAACAAACAAACAAAAGAGTTGGGAGTAGTAGTGATATTAATTCCATCCACACTCATTTCCTGCCTAAATACTAAAAAAAAACTTGAAAAATACACATAAAATACTACTACTACATATATATTATTTAGATTTTGTCGTCTTCTATATTAATTAATTAAGGCTAATGAATTAAATGCATGATCTAGGATAAATAACCTCTCTACACAACCGTTGTCCTAAAAACAGTACAGGATCTACTTCATAATGAAACCAAGACCCTTCACGGGATGTAGTGGTACAGGTTTTTTTTATTTCCCTTTTTTATTACCATATAATTGAGTAATATTGTGAGATTTTCAGTCACCATGTTCAGAGCATATTCAGAAAAAAAGCAAATATATCTAACAATACCAAATATTATTTTTAATTTTTTAAGTTTTAAATTTAATTGATATAAATTATCAAAGTTAATTTAATAATAGATGGTCCTGACCTATTCAATATTAAATTCGGTAAAAAGGAATCTCATAGGTGCTATATGTTATATGATGAACTGCTATATGATTGTTTCATAACTAAAAAGTACACAGTGAGTTTGGTACTAAAATTTGGTTGAAGAAAACTTAAACTTTATGGAAAATCTCATTAAAAAGTTTTTTAAAATTAATTTTGATCGATTATTGTTTTTGAAAAATATTAATCGACTTAATTTTATGAAAAAAATATATGAGTTGAGATATTTACCTCAAACGAATTTTCACTTAACAAAATTAAGGAAAAGAGCTGGGTGGCTAAGTCTGTTAAAAAAATGGGTTATATTTGCTGTTGAGTGTTATATTCGAATCTGGCTAAACCAGAATAAATTATTTGATCTGCAGACGCTCCTGGGGCTCGCTCGGCCTCTATGCAATGGTCATCCATAATGAGGATTAAACCAGGGGGTCGAACTTCATCTTGAACATATCACATCCCTGCACAATCTTTGTCCTAGAACATCAGTAAACTCTATACCTATTACTGAACCCAATGCCCTTCATGGTATATGAAGTGGAGCATTAAAAAAAATTTACTGAGAACACTCTTATCCTACTCAGAAAAAATATCAAATAAATCGAAACTTGCCTTGTTTTGAAATTTGTATTTTTGAAGTTTGAGAAGTTATTCCAACCTACCAAAGTGACATTGGAACATAACCATCTGGCTGAGCCCATTTGGAGTGATTAATTGCTTCCTACTATTCCAGTGCCCCTTCTACCAGCCGCCCAAAATACATATAATTATTACAAACAGTTTTACTTGATTAATTATACATTCTCTTCATGATAATGTTTTACATTTTGCATTATTAAGAAGCTAACTTATTTGTAAGCCAGGATTAATATAAAAACCTGGAAGGCAAAAGATGTAGCCCAGCCTTTTTGGAAATTCATGGTGTATATTTGTCTTTCGGCGTAGATTTAATTTATTGCGAGAGATTGGAATATCACTTAGGTGTTTTGAACAGTATTTATTTTCATTGTTTTTTTGATTTCATCACTATTATAAAAGTTCGATTTATTTGACCAATTTAGTATATTATAATTAATAATTGCTTAATTTCTGAAAATTATAAATAAATGATCGGTCCAATAAAAACTATTATTAATAATAACAACAAAAATTACAATAGAGCTGGCTTATTTATAAATTAAAGTGTTAATAAGGCTTCAGTGCAAACTGTTCAAGATGTAACTTTTCAGATTTACTCATCTTTAATAATTTCTGTCTTTCATACACCTGTGTATGAATTTTTATAGTATAAACAAATTTCTAATAGTCTAATAGTATTTATTCTCATATCAACATTTCTTGAAAAAGCCAAACCTATATCCGATCAACAATCTCTAGGAACAATATTCATAGTCAACCGAAATATATGTTGTTTTTTTTTAATTTGTACATATTCTGTAAACATTTAGCCACATTAAAGTCCCTTTCTAACATTATTTTTTTTAAATTATTTATTGAGAGTTAATAACATTAAATTTATTTATTGAGTGTTACCCTAAAGTTGAGGTTTTCTCAAACCAAATTTTTGCACAAAATACATTAAAATTTAGAATAAAAAAAAACATAAAACTTTCCTTGAATCCCAATTTAAGATTACCTGTTAACCGAATATAATCATTTAATTATTAAAATAGTCTAGCTATCTCGTTAAATTATGCTAAAATAGTGTAAAACTAGAAAATATTAAATTAAATATTCGTTAATATTTAATTTAATTATTTACATACAAGTATAAGCCTATATTTACTTATTTATAACTAAATATATATTTAGTTTCTGTGAGGGGGACTATTCACAATTTTTTAAACCTATAGATATGGACATATTTAAAAAATTCGATTTTTAAATATCTCATTAATTCTTTAAATATACAAAAAATGATTCGGATATTCAACTAGGCTAATATAATAATAATAATAATAATATCACTAGATGTTATCACATAACCTGTAAACGTTTTGGATCAATAATAAATCAATTATATATGTACGGTCTCAGCCCTGCTATATAATATAAAATAAAAATATAGAACCATATTTTTAACAAAATAGGCAAATACCATAATTTAACGAAACAGGCTTCTTTTTTCTTTTCTCTTGAGTTTTAGTGTAAGTCAGGGATTAAATTGAATTCTAACTTGACCAACTTGAAGAGGTTTCTGCCAAAGGAATAAAAGTTTGAGAGGAAAGATATCTGAGCCTCTGGTGTAAGTAGGCTTTGAAGAAAGGATTTTCTTAAGTACAACATCCAGTCGAGTTGGAGTTAAAAGTAGCGGGGCTGATCGCATTTCATCTCCTTGGTTTGAATCACCTTCTGTAGGTTTACTAAACCAAGTTTAACTACCAGAGATAGTAAGAAAACAATAAACTTTTTTTTTAACATAGAGTGTTAATATAATGTAAAATATACATACAAAAATAAGTAAAATAGAACAAAGCAATGGATTATAAAATGAATAATTATTCGAAGATAACTAAATAATTACAAGTTAACATTTATTAAAATTACATTAAATGTTCAATACCTAATTATTTTTAAACTTGAAAGTTCAAGAGGCCATATTATTTTCAAACGCCTGGAAGGATTAACAGGAATTGGAGGTAGCTTGGTTTGAAACTGGTGAGTTTGAGTGAGAATAAAGTTTGTCATAAAAAAAATTGATATTGGGTTTGGGCCAAATCAGCAACAAATGAGACATTAAGGTCAATAAGGACGACTTTATTCGTACAAAAGTAAGGAGCATTCAGAATTTTACGAAATATTTTGGATTGTGAGGATTCAAATGAGAGGAATTCAATGGCTTAGTGGAGCCCCAATGCTCTACTCCATAAGTCAAAATGGGTCTTATAAATATCATATGATTATTTTTTAATTAGTAGAGCCTAGTGCATTTTATAGTAATTATTGAACTAGTCTGTAACATCGATCAGTTCTTGTCTTTTCAGTCTTACATGAGAATTCGAATTTACACGTTTTTCAAGATGTAGTCCCAAGAATGGAATTTTTTCTACGGACGTCTGTGGGGCATTATTAAAGGTCACTGTAGGACAGGAAATCATGTTTAAGACGAAGGATAAAGGTGATTTTACGGGAATTGTGGGAATTTATTATAATTTTCTAGTTTTTACATCATTCTTCATGATCAGAGATATGGGATTGAAGAGTTTGGGATGATATAACTTGCTTAACATGACTATGATTTATCTAGACTGATAATGAACACCATAAATGATAGTACAAGGATGGGGTGAGATGTCAATTGTATAAACTGTATAAACGATCAAGATACTGTCTTGAGGAAATCTAGCAGATTGAGAATAAAGGATGAATGGACATTATTATAGTTATTGAATTATGAAATACTAATTATTGATAATAACAGTATACTGTATAAATCGGTGGCTAAAAAAGTGACACTGGATCAAATTAAATTCTACTCCTCCTTCTGCTGGCTCAACAGGCCGAGAAGAACCTGGGTCTTCTTTGACAGTTTGCTCTAGTCCATCTTAATCGTATTCTCTTACCTTTTATCCTTATTTCTCGAATATCATACTCCTTTTTTCGAGGTAGTCTTTTCCCTATTAGAAAGGATTTTTTCCTCTATCGCGTCATCTGAGCTCTCAATCTTATTTTAATTTCCCCAGTTGTTTATCTCTGTTAAATCATCCTCCTCCGTGAAGAATCTGGCTCATTGCAGCTTCAGGTCAAGCCACAAAGCATCCATTCCCGTCTTATGAACTCTGCCCTTTGGCTGTACCAAGTTTTAATTTCTTGTAGCCCTTTGTAGAACTCTCTAATTTTCTTTCCTTTGTAGCTTTCCTCTAGTTCTTCCATTTTCTTATTCTTCATTTCTCTCTTTTTTTCCTTAATGGCTGGTTATCTTGTATCTTTTGTATTTTCTATATATATCTAATGTATCTTTCGTATTCTTCAACAGAAATCTTATTCTTCCCTGTTGTGATTTTAATCTAGCTTAGTGGATCATTTTGTAATTGTACTCGCATGTATATGGTCAATCGAAGTGTTTCGACATTTCGCTACCATAACGATTTATTTAAACATGCGTTAATTTCATAGGCAAAAGTAGAGCAAGGAATGTCTGTCGGAAATTATCAGATAGTGACAGAACAGCACCACCGAATAGCTTGTCGTATTGTTCAATGTTTCATAGTTTTATTTTAAGAAAATTAATTATTAATTATTAATTACACAGCACCATGGCAATAAATTAATTAATATTAATTTTTTTAAAAATAAATAAACCCTTTTATTACGAATATATAAAATGTTTAAATAAACGTAAATAAATGAATACGTGTAAAATAAATTGTAGCATCATGGTTAGGAAAAATTATAAATTGTTATAAAAAATATCGCGATCATTAATCCAAATAAAATATATACACACAAAATTACTTAAGAATCGGTCAAGTCGTTTCGGAGGAGTTTTTACAAACACTGTGGCACTATAATTTTATAAAATTTATAGTTAATAATTAATATTTTTTTTAAATTATAAAATAAAATTTATTTCAGTTTTTTATTTTATGAAACCTTAACTCAGAATCTATTAGAACTGGAGAGCTGCGGTTGGGCTCTAAGTGTAGCAAATTTTTGATTACTTACATTAAAAATGATTACCTATGTTTTTCCCGAAACGCACCGATTAGGAGATACACGCCAAAAACTGAAATAAATCCGAAAATTGACAGGTTTTTTGGCCAACAAAAGGTTTCTCATTCGTTTTTTCTGTTGCAAACTTGGATTTACACTAATCTGACATGCCCTTACAACATATCAAAAATTCAGCATCATAGTTAGGAAAAACTATAATTTTGTAATAAAAATATCGCGGTCATCGAAATAAAATATAGCCTATGTTTTAAGTTGGAAAAAAGTTACTTTCAGAGCGAAAATGGTTGTTGTTGACTGGGGCTTGTGACACGTTACGAAAACTATTGATTCATATGAGATCACTCAATTAACTGAACGTGGGAACTATCTTGAGCAAAAGTGGAATAAATAATTATAGCAGTGCAAATTGGTGATACATTAACTATGAGGATATACTTAACATGAGAGTTGCACTGAGAAAGTAAACTGACTCAAAACGATCGACGCACAATCAATAATAATGGCCGACACATATCACTTATGGGTATGAAAAATAGTTTACATCCTATTCTCAGATCTACTGATATACAAACAAATTTCATAAGAATCTGTCAAGTCGTTTCGGAGTAGTTTTGTGACATGACAATTTTACATATTATTATTTTAAAGAAAAGCCCTCAAGTCTCCAAAACTAAAACAGAAATTGAAAATATTATATGATTTCAATTTCTGTTTTAGTTTTGGAGACTTAAGGGCTTTTCTTTGGAATTTTTCCACGATCTTAACATTTATGTACGATCTCTTTTTAATTTCCTTTTAATATTAATATATTATTATTTTATATATTACAAAAAACATTTTATGATTATTGTCTCTGTCGTTTTGTCCACCATTTTGAAAAAATACCTTAATCCTTTGGACGGCCTAATGGTACAATAACGTTACGCCGTCTTTACCCATCAGACGCGGCTGATTACTCCTGACGACACAATATGATTAATGATTCGTTCCCCTTTATCCGGGAAGAGGCAACTGTCCAAGAAGCCGACATCTGCCTCGTCCAGATTTGGAGTAATTTTAGGTACACCTTCCCTCGGAGCACAAACAGGTAAAAATAGTTGCGTAAATAATCATTCTTGGCCATTGGCGTAGCGGACTTCCCTCGTGTTTGTCTTGGATTTGGCCGCCATTTGAGGAAGCAAACACCTGAAACTAAATTAAATAAAACTTAAGAGGTGTATTAACATGCATCTAAAGTATTTTAAAATGTCTTCGTCTTTGTTTAAAACTACTAGTATATATTTTAAACACCACTCAAACAAGGGGTTAGTGTAATAAATTTTAAGAATAACTAAAAACTTAAACTTAAGCAAATCAAGACTAATGGTTCGTGACCTTAGACCAAAACCTTATGAATAAACTTGATATAGAAGCGGAAAAGCTTAGTCCGTAGATGTAGCTCAGTGATACTTGCTTCGACTCCGTCTGTGATGTTAACAACTTCCATATGTGGTTGTGGTTACACAACATATGCATCCAAAAACCACGTATATAACCGCATATAATAATCATATCTGGTTTCTGCAGACCCCCTTTTACTACCCTCTTTGGGTAACCCAGCCTCTTTAAAGGGGGTATGCTTAAATGGGGAAAACCTAGCATTTGAGCGTGATATGGAACAAATCACCCAAAAATCCCTGCACAATCGTTGGTTTATAAAAAGTACAATGTCTACAATATAATGAATCCAAGACTACTTACGGGCTCTTGTTGCACAGGTTTTGTAAAAGATATTCTGAATGTATTGAAAGTAATATTTTTCTTTGCTAATAAACGATCAATACAGAAAATAAATTATTTTGAAAAGTTTAAAATGTATTTATGTAAGTGCTTTCGAGTTAGGAACGGCTTATGTCAAGCCAAATTAAAACTGAACAACCCCCAGATAATAATAAAAAAAAAAGTTGTCTGTCAACATTTTGTGATATTGACCCAATGGTTAACCAAGTTTCAAAAATAAAGGAATTACTGGTGTTTAACCTGGCTTAGATTTTTTCTTGAAATTTGTTAGGGCCTTTTTGGAAACTTTCTCCCAATATCATTGAAAATATATATATAACTTAAGTACTTCACCTCACAAAACATAAACAAAAGAATAAGTAGGAAGATAAACAACACACTTGACGGCTGGTTAAACACTGACTTTATTGCCATCTTGAACCTCTATTTATAGATTCCAACAGCTGTTTACAATGCCAGCTTGATTAGTGACTTTGCGATCATCGTCTTGTCTTAACTCCCCCCTGCCAGTTTACGAACATCCTCGTAAACTCAAAACACAAATTGCAGAGAAAGAGCACACAAACAAAAGAAATTATCAATTACATGAATCATATTCTACTTACATAAAAATAAAAATAAAATACCTTACTACTAGCTTAATCTACATTACTATCATTCATCATTAACAAAAAATATTTATATACAAATAAGTTACTTTACAAAAACTATATATAAAAGAAATGAAAATCCCCTGTTCCACTACACCTCCAGAAGTACGAAATAAAGTACACGGTTATGGGCTGGCTTCCCCAGCTGGAATCTTGAGCTGTTCGATATGAACAGTCCTATGTTTTCTTGGCTCAGCCACATTCTGAATAGTGACTAGGTTATGCTCTCTGATAGCAATCACTCTGAATGGACCCTCGTACCTCAGAACCTCCTTTGCACGATTCGATATAATTTTTTTGTACACAAGTGTACCGATTTTAATATCTCCCATAATGTCCTTCACGCCCTCGTTTTCCCGCGCCACTCTCCTACTCTTTTCCGCTACCATTCATAGAGATCTACTCTATTTATGGCTAGTTGTTCTGCCATGTTTTCGTATAAAACCGTATCACCCTCGTCTCTTCTTCGCGCTCGTAAACCAAAAAGTGCCTCGAACGGGGAAAATCCGGTGGCCATGTGTATGGGGTGGTTGTACGCTGCTATGGCTCGGGGCATCGCCTCATCTGCTTCCAACCCTTTATCTGCGTGGAAGAACTCAGAGATGTTCTCCCAAGGTATTATGGAGCCTTTCGATTCCCCCCCTACTTTTAGGATGTCCAGGCGTATTCCAGTGCCATGTAATTCCTAGCCGTTTCATCTCCTGTCGCAAGTACGCGTTATCGAATTCCCTGCCCCCATCCGAGGAGATCGTATTTGGCACCCCATAGAATTGGAACCATGTTTGAAGGGCGCTATTCACCGCCGCTGCCGATTTCTCCTTCACCGGGTGGGCTATGGCCGTTTTGCTAAATGTATCCACTATTGTTACCCATTTAAATCCCCTCCACGTAAAGGTGTCTACTAGAAGATCTGTCAATGGTATCGTAGGCGTCATCGTCTCGGTTTGTAATCCTACGGGAGGATGGCGGCCATACTTAGCCGTATGACAAATGTGGCAGTTCCTTATTATCTCCTCTACCGTTTTATCCATACCCAATAATACTTTCTTTTTAGTGCCGCCAACGTCTCATTGATTCCCCGGTGGTTCGTCTTCCCTTGATGGTACGCCATCGTTACATCCTTTTGCTGTTCCTGATCGCGAATGGTCTCTACCATAGATCGGCATCGGATAAACGTCCTGTCTATCCCTATTTTTTCGGATCTCCACAAGTTACGTATCTTGTCCCACACCGTCGCATTGCCAACATACAGATAGTGGTTCGCACCTGCTTTAGAGGCGTCCTTTAACGCTCGGCAGATTTGCTCTTCCTGGACTCCAGGTTGGGACCAAATAGTAACAATATTATGCCTCTCGTATCTGGAAACTTCCGTTTTCAGTAACCCCGTGGTCCTTGTTTTCCATATTATCTGCCGATCCTTATCGTTTATTACTTCATCCACCTCCTCCATCTCAGTCTTGTGATTCCTCCTGGTCGGGAGATTCCCAGTTGTCCCGGCGGTCTGTTTCTCCTTCTCCTTCCACATCTGGCGTCCATTCCCGTACGAACCTCTGGAGCTCCCCGGAAGGTCCCTCTTCACCTGATTCGATAGCCTAGACCTGCAGGGCACGAGATAACCAATCTGCCACCACATTATCCTTTCCCGGCTTGTATGCTATTTCGATATTGTATTGGCTCAAGATCTCCTTCCAACGCGTCACCCTAGCCGACGATTCTTTCAAATTACCCACCCACAGAAGTGGCCTGTGATCGGTATGAACTTTGAACCGCTTTCCAAATATATAGGGCCGGAAGTGTTGGACTGCCCATACAATCCCTAATAACTCTCTCTCGTGCGCGCTATATCGGGTCTCCGCGTATGTAAGCCTTCTGCTTGCGTATGCCACAGGCCGTTCCCCCTTATCATAATCCTGTGACAAAACCGCTCCCAGTGCATATTCACTAGCGTCGGTGGTGATCGCAAATGGTTTTGAAAAATTAGGGAATGCGAGGACCGGTTCCGTTTGTAGCCAACACATGCATTTCCTGATGTTCCCCTCGATCTCTGGAGTAATCCGAATTGTGCGTCCCTTCCTTAGCAGTGCATTCAGAGGACTCAGATGCTCGGCCATCTCTGGGACGAATCGACGATAATAATTTAGGGTTCCTAGCAATCTCCTGATTCCCTTGATATCGGTTGGCATCGCCATTTTCCCTATGGCTTCCACCTTCTTACCGTCAGGCCGCACCCCTTCTGCCGATATCGAATGCCCGAGGAAGTTGATTTGGTTTTGCCCCAATATTGATTTTTCCGCTGATAATTTTAAACCAAATTGACGTATTCTGTCAAAGACTCGTTTCAAATCCTCTATATGGTCCAACTCCGTCTTAAGAAAAACGAGGAGATCATCCATATAGACCTGGCACATGTTTTCGTCTAAGCCCCTCAAGAACTCGTCCATCAGCCTCTGAAACGATATCGGCGCATTTTTTAAACCGAATGGCATACGGGTAAACTCGTAATGGCCCCTTTAACGTAAACGCTGTTTTACATTGGTCTCTGGGATGCATGCGAATTTGGTGGTATCCAGATTTCAAATCTAGTGTGCTGAACACGGTTGCTCCGCCCAGTCTGTCCAAAATGTCCTCTAATCTGGGAATAGGGTATTTCTCATCCAACGTCTTTTCGTTGAGTTGCCGGAAATCTACCACCACCCTGTAGCGCTCCTTTGGATCCCCGTTAACAGGTTTCTTCTTGACCGCCCATAGAGGACTGTTAAAGGGTGATGTGCTGTCAACGATAATACCTTGCCGTTTTAGCTCCGCGATCTCCTCCCTAATGTGTTCCCGCAACGCCTGTGGGTACCGCCGCTCCTTCACGTAAGTACTCTTCTCAGATTTCAAATGAATTTCATGAACCGTTTCTCCCGTCACGCTCAGTGGATCCCCCTCGCGAAAAAAAATATCCGCGTATTCTTCCCTTATGCCCATCCTCCAATCCTTGCCTTGGGTAATTGCACCGACGCACCTCACATCCCTTTTCGCGTTCTCCATCGTTCTATATGTCTTCCTCCCAATTCTAATCACCCATTGACCTTCTACATTACTGAGTTTCGCCCCTAGTTTCCCGAGCACGTCACACCCCAAAATCCCACCATACTCGCGCGGCATGGTCTCTACCACATGCAGAGTTGCTACGTCGCCCTTTTTGCCCCATTTACTTAACGCCAGTTCCACTTCCCCCTCCACCGTACAGGGACCACTCAAAGTGACTAGCTGACATAAACACTTTCTAATTTCTGGGTCACACTTTCCTTTAAATATAGGGTGTAGACTATCTCTACCTACTAGAGTACACGAGCTCCCTGTGTCCACAAGACACCTCCACCCCTTGCAAAACTCGATAATAGGCAACCTGTCGCACTTCTTTACCACACTATTCACAAATAATAGGTTGCCCCTCCGTTTACACAATCCTCATTCTTTTCTTATCTGCTCACTACGCCTCCTTGTGCTCCGTTGCTTGCTTCTTCCTCCGGGAGTTCCTCTGCGGCTAGGTTCGCTTCCTTCCGTCTCGGACCCTGAAGCCTCCGAAGATCTAGTCGATTCCGACGATATCCTGTTTCTCCGCCATATTCTTTGAGCATTGATCTCCATAGGTTCGCCTCGATCGTGCTCCCGGCGCCTTATATATGGGCATTGTCTGGCCATATGTCCCTCACTGTGGCATTCGAAACACCGCGCACGAGGGCAATGAGCCACCAAGTGCCCTATCTTGCCACATTCGTGGCACCTCCTTTCCTCTCTTCTCCCATTCTTCTTCTCCACAATTTGCCTTCTTTCTCTAGGTAATTTTTCTCTTCTCCCAATCTCTCCATCTCTTCTTCTTCCCATGTCCTGTCTCACTCTATTCCTTCCTGCCTCGTTCCTCCGGTACGACACTCTTTTCCACCCTGGTTCGATCTCTTCTCTCTCTTCCTCCTCGCGGGCACTCGCATCTACCATGTCCTGTGCGCATTCCATGAATGACCTATCCCTGGGTAATCCGTCTTTCTTTCCAGTATCCCTGGCTAATTGTACCTTCAGGACTGTGGTCATAAACAACATCCATGCTTCGACCGCACTGGTATCCATTACTTCTCGTAATTTTTCGTTAATCTTATTAAGTTTCACGAGCAGGCCTGCAGCGTACTGACCGTTTGTCTGATTCGAACGTTTCATATCTTGAAACATCTGCAGCATATCCTCTTCTGGGGCCCATCGCCCCCCTCCATACGCTTTTTTTTAGTCTTTCCTTGATCACCTGCCACGAGGTATCCTCATCAGCTTGGATTAGATTTAGTACGCTCCTTCTGACCCGTCGTGCTAAGGCTACCCGTAGCCTTTTGGCATCCGCTTCCTCTAAACAGTCTGCTGCGACCTGGGATTGAATGCTGCTCATAATACCATCCCCGCCCTTGAGGAAATGATTTAGTTCACCCACATCACCGTTAAATTTCTCCAAGTCTGATATCTCCCTTCTTAAATCTTGTGCATTGGCCTTCCTTAACTTCATTTTCTCCAATTCGTTCGTTTCCTGAGCAATTCTGTTTGCTTCCTGGGCAGCTAAGTCTGCCCGCGCCATTGCTAGAGTTGTTGATGGTAATGGCGGAAACTGGGGATTCGCCTGTTCTGGCTGTGAAGGCTCTAACGTTAACGTTGCCGGCCTCAGGATTTCTCTTTGTTCATCCATATTAGCAAGACTGGTTATTTTTCAAATTGAGAGAGCAAAAATAGATATAAAAATGAAAGTAAAATAGATCAATAATGAACTCACTGTAGTCTTTAGTGTCCTTGAAAAAAATATATATATATATATTCTCACTGAACTGCTAAAACGTTTTCCCGGATTTCGGCACCACTTAAGTACTTCACCTCACAAAACATAAACAAAAGAATAAGTAGGAAGATAAACAACACACTTGACGGCTGGTTAAACACTGAATTTATTGCCATCTTGAACCTCTATTTATAGATTCCAACAGCTGTTTACAATGCCAGGTTGATTAGTGACTTTGCGATCATCGTCTTGTCTTAACTTATATATATATATATATATATATATATATATATATATATATATATATATATATATATATATATATATATACCATCTGACTAGTAAATGATTCCTTAATGGATGCCAAACACTTGTTTTTCAGTTACATATGGGTAACAATATATATATACATAAGTATCGTTACCCATATGTAACTAAAAAACAAGTGTTTGGTATCCATTAAGGAATTATTGATTAGTCAGATGGTGTTCATAGTAATGTTCTTAATATTCTAGAGAGTTTGTTTATTCATTTAACGTCACTTTATGCTGCTATGGCTAATCGGACGATGCTTCAGTGGGAGCTCTAAATTTTTCCTATCCAGGTTTAATTAGGATAGGGATCTTTAACGACTACCTGACATCGTACAGGCTCGGGACCCCCGTTTAACGTTCCTTCCGAAGGACGGCGTAACTAAGGAATTTTTACTTCCTTAAAAAAATC
The DNA here is from genome assembly GCA_037127475.1 of Arma custos. Classification (NCBI taxonomy): domain Eukaryota; kingdom Metazoa; phylum Arthropoda; class Insecta; order Hemiptera; family Pentatomidae; genus Arma; species Arma custos. The sequence continues at coordinate 85,235,452 of CM073764.1, read as the reverse complement.
CTAGGGCCACCTGCCGGGCTACGAACCCGCGATCTTGGGTTTAGTAGTTTGTTACGCTAACCACTAGACCACAGGTGACCGTTAATTCTAGATAGTATTTTATACTTTATATTATAGCTTAAATAAGTAAAGCCGATGTCTTCCTACACAGGAAACAAATAGGACTCTACTACTCAAGTTCATTGAACGACAGTAGAGTAATGTGAGTCAGTGAGCCTGATGCGGTTGCCAATAGCTGTCAGTTAGCTCTGCTCCGAATAAGTCGTGTACCTCTTCACCGGATATATTTGTTTCCTAGTAGATCTCTGTTCCGATGACATTACATCAAATCCATTTCTTCATAAACAAATACCGAATTAATATTTATTTAAAATGATAATGAAAATGAAATACTTATTTTTAAAAATGAAATTAGATGTATGAAAACCATAAAGAAAAACGAGGCATCTCAATTTTTCCTGAATGTCCAGTAGAAACTGCAGTACCACTACAGCCCATGAACGGGTCTGGTGTTAAGTAAATGGTAGAGGCTGTACTGTTTCAAGGACAACGGTTGTGCAGGGAGGTGATTTGTCCTAGATGACGCCTAACCGCCACACTTTATTGAAGCTGGGTAAGCCCCAGAAAGGTCCTAGATCCTATATGATCCATCTCCGGCTGCAAACAGACTAAATAAAAGTCTTGCCTTCAGTGGGATTTCAGGAGTTCAGGAGAAGAAAATTAAAATCAGAAGCTTTCAGTACTCTTCGCACGAACCCAATTGAATAAATACAAATCTATATTTAGAGCTGTTGTACAGGAAAAATATAGAAAATAGCTTTAAGGAAAAATAAATAAAGGTGGAGAGTGGGAATGAATCCCCCCTAAAGTCCCTACTGGCAACGTGCCAGGTTATAGTTTAAAATAAATCAAACCCGACTTGTTTTAAGCTAGGAGTAATACTTTTAGATTTTAATTTTAATTTAGATTTTATAAATAAAATATAAAATGGAAGCCTATTAAATACAAATTAAGATGGTCATCTTTTCTCTTCATCTAACTGACCTTGATGTAAAGTTCCGTACGCTGAAGTCATTTGTATGCTTTTGAACGTGATCTTGATCTTATCGTATAATGAAGAGAACGTTACTCCTGCACGGCTGCTGGACAAAAGGTACATTGTGTAGTGAGGATATAGACATCGAGATATTCTTTATTTTAAATTAATAAATTATTTAAAAGTTATCCATTTTGCTAAATTTAGTTAGATAGTGTAAGTAGCCATTAAATTAAAAAAACTTTTTATTTTATATATGATATGTGTATGTGTATGATATAATAGATCAGATCATTTAGTTCAGTATCTATACATATAAAATGCTTTGTCTTGAATGACTGATAGATCAACGCAAATAAAAAAAAATGGTGAGCCCCATCACCGGAAAAATATATTAATAATAATAATAATAATAATGCCTTTATTTATTCTGGGACGAGTCCCTATAGAATAACAATATAGGCATTGTAAGCTATTATGTCTTAGAGTGTAAAATAATTACATTTAATTAATTATTTAATTAATATATAGTTAGTGAATATAAATAAATAAATTAGAACTTCTATTTTTTCTCACCCTCCTCTTAAAATGTAAATCGAACAGTACCAGAGATCCTTTCCATCCTATCCTAAAAATCCTACTTAACAACCTTCAAACTTAAAGGGGCTAAGAAAAAAAAAAAAAAAATGTTCACTTCATATCGAAAGGTAACAGAAGGCTTTTGTCTATATAGAAGCATTTGCAGATATTTATTGTAAATTTGTATTTATATTGTAAATAAAATTTTGGAGAATGTGAAAAGAAAAGAAAAAATAAAAAGTTCACTTAGATTTGTATATATATTGTAAATCAAATCTTAGAGGATCTGAAAAAAAAAGTTCACTTATAAATTTTAAAGAATGGTGTACTGCAACTCATAGTGTAACACACGACATTGAACAAAACAGAAATGGACCTCCTACACACTACTCTTGACATACCGATAGTAACAGACTTCAGAAGACACATTAAATTTTCGACAGCCTGAAATACTGTGCTAACCGACTTTTCAGGGCACTCACCCCAGCAGGACGTCACAAACGTGGCAAGATCAAGTACAAAATCTCTGCCTGAATGGAGAAATAAATAAATAAACAAATTGAAGGAAAAGTACAAGAGATCCTTTCCATCCTATCCAAAATCCTAGCTAGCAACCTTCAAACCCAAAGGGGCTAAGAAAAAAAATAATGTTCTCTTCTCGCTGCTGCCGTACGACAATTGGTACAGTTGTACTAAGTAATCCTTTTCAATAAATTCAATAACATTACATACTAATCCTTTATTGACACAAACTTCTGTCCGTCCCGTTTGTTTATCAGTGTCAATACATGTTTCACGGCTGTGCTGATCCGTCTATGATGAAATTTGATATGGATAATCTCGAGCCTGGGGAAGGGCATTGGGTAAATTTTATCAATACTCCACACAGGCGAAGTTTATATACAACTATAACCTGATTGACTAACTCACCCAGTGGTCAACGCACAGCAGAAACCACTGAACTTAGCATCTTGAAATTCACAGATAGGCTCTTTGTATAGCTTAAATGAGCACTAAGAAAGGGATTTGGACAATTCCAGACCCAAGGGTTTCTCCCTCAAAGATTGTATGGAATCCGTCAGTTTTGAAGTTAGACATCTAAAGTTTCGGATTTACGAGTAACTTATAGTTAAACAAAATTAAATTATTTATGTAATATGGTCTGTCACGAAACTTTATGTGGCAGACCAAATCCCTCGAGAGCTAACCCGTGGGAACAAGCTAGTTTTCGATATTTCTCTAAGAAGAAATGCCTAGTTAGTTATGGAATGCCTAGTTATATGTTGTTTATACACCCGGTGTATATCCGGTAACGAACTGGAAAACTAAACAAGGTTTTTCTTCCATGATCACATATTTACCATTTACACCTCCTTTTAATAAGCCCCGTCAAAACTAAAATCTCTAATAACAAATTAAAATCCTCCCATCTACTTTATGGTTATAATACATTTACCGATATCCTTAACAGTTATTATCCAAAAATTAGATCGTTCGTTAGACTTCTCACTCGTTCTTACACATGAGGCATTCAGGATCGAATTAAAAAAAAAAAATTAACAAATTTACCTTTTCACAGTTTTCACAGTGTTTCTAGTTTAGTCAAGCAATTTTGTCTAAAACGACACTTTGCCGCCTTATTTGTCATGGTATTCGGTTCTGAATCTTAAGTTTCGGGAACATAAAACATTACTTGAAGAAATTAGCAAAAAATGCAGATTCAATTTTTGAAATTAGAGTTACCCCTCTTTTGATCCTGAACGTCTCACATGTTTTAATTGAGGAGATAAAATTCTGATTGTTTATAAATCTGAGTTCTCCGGTCTACTTACCCTCGTGTGGACAGATATTCTATGCGGTTTTCAAACACCGCATATAATATTTATTGTTCTTATTGTTTGTTATTTATAGTGTTATTGTGTCATGATTTCTTGTGTTATTTATATCTCAAAATAAATGTTGAAATTTCTCTTACTTGGACAGTTAGAGGTTTAATGTTAGTTATAATTAAAATAAACACAAGAAAATAAGTCAACGGATTATTTAATGACATTTTATTGCTCACTTTAATGTCTCAAATGAACATTCGAAATTTTTTCCTGTTTACGTACATCATGGCATTCCAATTAACATATTATAATTGACCCCACCTCTTTACCCCAGACCCTGTCAATTCTCTTTAATTTGCTATAATTCTATATTTGCAGAAAATAAAAATAATATAATGCAAATAAAAATAAATATTAAACCAATAGAAGGAGGACGCTGATGACCGTAGATGTGCGTCTATAAACAATAAAACCTAAACCTATATTTGCAGAAATGGTGAACATTTAAAAAACCGCCTTTGATGTTAAATTTAGCAGTGTGATGTTGAATGATACTGACAGGTGTGCGTGTGTGTGTGGTGGGTTCGTAGAACCTTTTTGCTTGTCTAATATTTAGACATACTTTTACTATTATTATTATTTCTCAAGATAGTGAATATATTCAGTCTTATACATGTTAATTAATTTTTTTATTATTATTTAAATATAGATTAAATATTCCGATATCAGATTGCAGATGAGCTTAAATTTATTTTAAATGAAATTTAATAAAGTTGTAAGGTCATTTCGATTATTTTTCGAATTGGCTCTTCGGCCAGAACCTTGATGTTGAAAATATCGAAGTAGCGCGTATTAATTTTAGGAATACCAGACCTATCTACTCGTTTTGTAAAATTCAAGGACGATTTATTGATAGGCTTCATGGGTGATATTAAAAGTCACTTTTAGGTCTTAAGGGATCCCAAACCGAAATGGATTGGCCTACCTCGAAAAAAAATGTTCTGTCCTCGATAAATTTAAAATTAAATCTCTGAATACTGACCTAGAAAACTTTTTTTTTTTTGCTTCGAATCAACTACTGCAGAGAATCTCTTTATAAGCTTTATTGCCAATTTTTTTAAAAAATTGATATTCTGAAGGTAGAAATCATCATCATGATCATTATATCTCCGTTTACCGCTGACGGAGTGTGGGGTATTAATATTAAAGAAGGTAAATATGGAAATGCTTAATTTGACACAACGAAACGTCTTTAGCGATAAAAAAAAAAACTATAACAATACAACTTGTTGGATTTTGGGTTCATTACGTGCATGAGACTCTACTCCATCAAGGGCTATGGTTGTTCAGGGAGTGGCTTGTCCTAGATTACGCCTAACCGCCAAGATTCCCCAATTAAGGGTAACCACTTAACAGAGCGAGCCCAAAAGGGTATCCGGATCCTAAAGAGTCCACTCCCGGTTGTTAATGAATAAAATAAATTCTCTGCCATAACCGGATTTGAATCTGGTACTTTCTGGAATATGTTTTGTTCTTATTGAATAGTTTCAGTTTTCTGTTAATAAATTTATTTTTTATTTAGGACTAAACACCATTAAACACATGGATACTAATATCACTAGTTATATAGATGTTAATATAGCTCAGCATTCTGCCCCTTCTCTCTAACAACTACTCAAGGTATTCGAAAATAAGATATTGCATAGAATATTCGGTCCGAAAAATGATATCGTTACCTTCCTCCTTAGGGTGTCCCAACAAAAACAATACTGACTTCTAACTTCTAACAGATCTCTGGACGGAAGTTTGTAAATAGAGATAGATGGTCCCGGCATTGACCTTTCGGGTTCGCTAACAGTATTCTTACACTTATTTGTATTTCAAGTAAATTATATACGCTTCATTTGATAAGAAAAAAAAACCAACATTGCTGCCTACATGGTAGGGCGTCTGCCTTCATTATATGAGAGTGCTCCAACGGCATATTAAATTACGATTCCCCTCAGGATCTTGCATTAGGGAGACATGGCCCCCAAGAACCATACAATAGGATCCTCAGGATATGCCTTAGCGGCTGTCATGGTTGTGCACAAAGCTCAGAAGAAAAATGAATTCGAATGCTTGGATAGTAAAGAAGGGAAAAAAATCCATACAGCATACTAGAATATCAACTGTTCTGTATTTCTGAAAATCAAAATATGATGTTGATTGTCAGAGACTATCCGATTTCGTGGAGCTCTTATGGATATTGTTGATAAGGAATGAATAAACCCAGGCAACTTCGTTTTAATACGAGATAAAATTATTAAATGTCATTAATTATCCATAGGAGGAATATAAACATTTTTTATAATTTATTTTATTGTTACATGTTATAATTTTATAAATATTTTATTTGAAAAGAAAAGATGGCCGAGATGGTTAAGGCACCACCACGGAGAGGTGGGAGACCCGGGTTCGAGTCCCGGTCCTGGTCATATCTTTTCTTTTCAAATAAAATATTTAAACATTTTTTTGTTTAATGGACGCTGAATTTAAGGCTCTATAATCTATAATTCTATAATAATTTTATTATTAGTTACTAATAGCAATTAAAAATGCATATATGGAACGTTTTCTCAGTTGTTGGTCAAATCATCTTTTTTTTTTGTTATAGACCACAAGATATAATGAAACCATAATTTTCTGCTGCTCAGTATACACCATACATATATTTTTTTATATAGAATGTACCGAAAATTTGAGCTATATGCCCTATTTAATAATTACAGTTGAAACACCATAGCAAATAAAAATATACGAATTTTGTAGGTGAAATGGTAAAATTGACAGACTGTTGTTTTTTAAATCTTAAACATTGTTTTATTGCTTTATTTACCAACATCATCATATTTCAATTTTGACATTTCTGACATAATAATGAACTATCAAGCATTATCATTTTGCATTATATTCTGACATAATAGCAGCATTACCTAGATTTACAGAAGAAAGGATGACCTAGGCAGTGCCAGAGAAGATGTAGTTAACATATATTAATGTTTTGTCTAATAACAAACATAGAAACTCGTATTTTATTAATATCGATTATTATTCACGGTTAAAAAACGTTGTTATAACTGTTAGAGAAAAATTGGTTGACTGTAACTTCTAATGTAAGGAAGAAATAGTTGGGGAATCTAAGGAAAAAATTACCCCAACTATTTCTTCCTAACGTTGTTTTAACTGTTTTCATTACATTATTACTATATTAGTATTTTATTAGTACATTTTTTTGAATTTCTATGGAAATTAATTTCTCCTTTTGAAGTAACAACTACCTTACTTCACCCTAAAGGTGTGTTGCGCACATAACACAAGTTTTAATAATTAACTTCTTATTGAAAATGACAAGGGAAATCAAAATATTTTTTACGCTGCAAAAGATGTATTTTTACTTAAAATACGAGTAGAACATTTCTCACCCAAAAAGTACAACCTTAACCTTATCAGAAAAGGTTTTATTAACTTTCCTTATATATATTTAAGAAAAAATTAACTTTTTTTATCCTCTTGAATATTGGAAAAATAATTGGGTCATGTGTGACGCTTTGTCGAGTTTGGGCTTAAGTCTCTTAACCATCAGGAACAAACCTATAATTGAGCTGGGGTTTTTTAAAGTGGTTTTAATCCATTTGTATCACAACAAATTCTTTATTTTTAGAAATAATTTTATTGATTATTGTTTCATAAAAACATTTAAAAGGTGTGCACGGTTAAAACACCACTCTCTTCTAAATGATAAGTGATAAAAAATATTTGCCCAATTGCGCCTAGTAACGAAAATAAAAAAAATTGACTCTAAGACTTTCAAAAATAACAGCTCAGTTTTCAAAATAATTGTTTCTACTTGCTTTAGAGTCTTTAGGCTTTTTTAAGAAGGAAGCAGGTTTTTACTTCTGTCTTAAATAATATTCTATATGTCTTTCGAGATCTTGTTTCTACTATATCGGGGAATGTTGACCTTCAGTTAGTTTTCATTCATTGCTTATCAAGAATATTCATCTTCTAGTCTTGGTTTTAAATCTTATTGAAATCCAACCCTCTGCAACACTATACTTGCGATTTGTCGGTGAACACGCATCTTTCAACTCCAATGATCCGTTGATCGTAAGCAATGCATACTCTCGAGAGTTGCACTAAGTATAGACTGTCAGAGGTTGCCTTAGAGAGGGACGTTTCTGTCATGCCTTAGGGTTCGGCATCAGGTAAATATAGACGAGAAAGGAGGGAGTGAGTCCTTGGTGCCTAGAGCCAGTCCTCAGTGGGCAACGCATGAAGCGAGCCGAGATCTTCTTGGTAAATGAGCTTTTGCGTATTTATTATTATGGTTGATTATTGCTACAATTATTGTAATTGATTATAATAATTTAATTGTGAGTGAAGTGTTGTTCAGTGAGTGTGCGGGACGCCACGGTCAGAGAATTATGGAATAAACAAGTCAGCGGTAATTGAACGTTATCAGCATGTTTATATCGGACCTCTCAGTGCCGGTAAGGTCCATATAGTTCTCAAGGGAATAGTAAAAACAACAATTAATAAAAATCAATTCCTATAAATTATGAAAGAAATATGATTATTGAAACTCAACCGAGATACGTTTATTGAACATCTTTTAGTTTCGGCAAGGTCCCAATAGTTCACAACGGAATAGTTAACACTATAATTAAACTTAAATGTATAAACTTAAATACAAAAGACTTTGTTGAATTCTTCTGGTTTAGACAGTGTTGATAAATTTTTCGCCAATGTTTTGCCAGCCATGCTGTTGACTTTTTCAGGGCTGAAATGAGAATCATGAGGTTCCAATAGTTCTCCACACAATAGTTAAAACAATAATTAAACGATGTAAAATCATGTAGATAATTAACGAAACCGAAAAAATAAATAGAAAACAATACTAATAAGTTATGTCAGAAATATGTTTACATTCAGCCTCCCAGTGTCGGTTAGGCCCAAATAATTCTCAACGGAATAGTTAACACGATAATTAAACATAAATACATACATATTAAAAGAAACGAAAAAAAAAAACCAGTAAAATTTCTCCCAGTGCCAATAAAATAGGACATCAATATGCAATATTTGCATTTTTTCACTATTTTTTTTATTATTTTTTCTCACTTACTAAATTACTTGTAATAATTAATTAAATGTAATTATTATACACTCTAAGGCATACAATACACCTGTATTGTTATTCTATACTTGTCCCAGAATAAATAAAGACATTATTATTACTATTATTATTATTATATCAGAACTCCTGCATTATCGGTAAGGTCTCTATAGTATTTCTTAACTCAATTATTAAACATAAATATGTACATAATATTAACGAATAATGCCATTTGAACTCAGGACTTTAAAAACTGACCGCACATCTCTTATAGTTATAGTAACTTATATGTCCAGTAACGTATCGGAATTTGAAACTTTTTACTACTGTTTATTTAATATAATTCCATAGTTCAGAAGTAAATAAAAAAAAAAATAATATTCTGTAACCGTTGACATCGATACATGAGTGATTACGTTCTGTTTCTCTGACAACATCGCCCTCAATCACAATCAACGGAAGCCATCAACAAAAGTTAGAGACAACAAAATAACAACCAAAAACTTACTGAGGCTGCCAACTTTCACAATCGCCAGTTGAATTTAAAGTACCATTAGCATAAGTAACTCTAAACAATTACTTCACCCACTACGACGTTGCTAAAATTTATATTACTTCTTTATACAAAGTATTTACCGCGTAGGAAGGTAGTCTTGTAGACTAACAGAGAAAATTCTATCCATTGATACAAAGGATGTTAGTGCAATATGTTATTCTAGTGGGATATGTATAATCGTGGTCTAGTGGTTAGCTTAACAAACTACTAAGCCCAAGATCGCGGGTTCGTAGCCCGGCAGGTGGCACTAGGTTTGTTTAAAGGGAGTAAAAAATCCTTAGCTACGCCGTCCTTCGGAAGGGACGTTAAACGGGGGTCCCGAGCCTGTACGATGTCAGGAACTCGTTTAAAATCCGTATACTAATTAAACCTGGATAGGCAAAGAGCCCCCATTGTAGCACCGTCTGATTAGTCATAGCAGCATAAAGTGACGTTAAATCAACAACAAAATAATAGGGTGTATAAAAAAAAAATGGCCGTCTACTGGCCATTTTCACCTTCCCCATGGAGAGAAGGTGGTGACGAACAATATCTTTCGACTCCCTGACAAGTTCGCCAGTATTTGTGGACGGATTTGACTCAACATTTTGCTTCAGAACTTCATCAATATCCATTAATGGTCGCCCGGAGCCGTTCTTCCTTTTCAACGTCGTATCTCCACTGTTAAATTTTTCAAACCAACGCCGCGCAGTTCCCTGGTCAAGGACACCTTCCTCTTCTTATTTAATAATTTCACGAGTTGCTTCAGCGGCTGTGAATTTTTATTTCCAGTATTGTCTTAAAATTACGAGAATTTCGTTGGACACTGTCATGTTTCTTCTTTGAAATAAATAACTAAACTGAGGCTTTTTTGAAGAATCAACTGTTAGTAAACAAGCTTAGAGAATGCTCTAAAGGGAACATTAGGTGTTGGTAAATAATAAATAGCATTAAAATATTTACAGACTTTTGAACTCAGGAATTTGATAAAACGGTCATTTTTTGTATACACCCTATTATAACCGTTTATGCGGAAATAATGCACTCTTTAGGATGGGCATATGATTCTATTGTTAATTACATGAAAATAAAAAAAAACCCTCAAATTTCTATTGAACTAGAAGGTTCGATGCCGATACCATGAACAACCATTGACAATTATTTAAGTCAATCACTTCTTTGCATATGTTCATTTCAAAATCCTGCTCCATGCAAATTCACATCCCTCTACAACTAAGAAAATTTATTGTAACTGTGTACTGTTTGTATGCGAATCTAATTATGTTAATTAGATAAGATTATATTTACATTACTTACAGTCATATCTAATTACTATGACATTAACACGATATAATTATATGTCCTCTTAATAAATAATAACATATAATTATTGTAATCATATTACACGTCATCTACTTTTTAATTATTCGCCATGGCAGGCAAGAATGTTCTTTATTTTTTTAAAAAAATTTAACACACACACACACACATATATATATATATGATCAATGCCCTGAAGAAGACCTGCAACGTGGATCGAAACATCTTGCTTCCAAAAATAATTATTTAAGGAATCATTGTTTGACATCCACCCTAGCTAATTTCTTCTCCATATTTATACGGGCAACTAACAAATGTATTAAGTTTTACGCCTACTACTTTGAAGATTTGTTTTAATATTAACAATAATATTCAATATTATTCCTACAAATTATAACAATAATATTCCTACAAATCATAGGAATTTAATTAAAAGTGTAAACTTTAACGAATAAAGTTATTATTCCCATCAAATATTTCACTTTCCCTGTCAAAATTGAATACATTGAATTTTCTTCCGCTCTATTAAAAATCTCTGCGGTAATTTCTAAATATTTTTAAAATTGTGTATGAGGTGCAAATACCACTGACTCAATTATAAATAAAATTACAGAGCTATCTGATTTAATTGGAATATTAATATTAATCTCCTGCATGTCTTATATTAATAACTGAATTAATTTCAAAGTTTATGAAGGCAAGTGGGTTTGACAACATGACATACGGTCTCTTGATTGCAATGGCATTTTGATTTTTCAGGAAAAGTTTTTCTTGTTTCATTTATTTTCCTCCTTCTTGAGACACATTTTCCAACTTCATTCCGTATTACTCAGCTGTCAAACTGTCTAAGTGTAGAACTTCATGTCGATTCCCTTTACAATTGTTTCTAGCCTAAGAGACTTATTGTCAGCCTTAGAGACTGGTCAATTAACATTTTAAAGTTGTTGTTTTACAAGATTTTCAAAACTCATAAAAACATTCGTCAAGTAATTAAATATAACACAGAGGTTTAATAATTATAAATGCAATACTTTCTTTGATTGCTTCTAGTGCCAATAAAGTAAATTTGTTTTTTTTAATCTGTTTTATAATAAGTACTCATTATTTTCTTGATAAAATTGAATTTACTACTTCTGTATAATATAATCTTATTCTCGGAAATACCCATTATCAAAAAAGGATACTGGGTGGGTACTCATATTTTAATATTCTGATTCAGCGGTACAAAATAAGTACTAATCTGAACTTCAATTTCTAGAATAATAGAAGTTCCAACAATTAAGTATTTACTGTAGCACAATAATAATAAGGCTCGATGCCGATACCACCAATCTCTGCTTACGAACTTCTGTCCATGGACCGCTACCATAACCCAAATCCGCCAGATCACTCTTTACGCTATCCTCCCACCTACGCTTCAGTCTACCCCTCAGACCCTTCCCAGTCGGTACAGTGCTAATTAACATCTTAGCGATTCGTTCTAATCCCAGCAACTTTACTGTAGCATAATTAAATGAACAATTATATAATTTGTAAAGTAGAGGTTGATCCGTTTTTAGACCGTCAGGGTTCTTCCTTCCAAGAAAAAATAAGTTTTTATGTTTCGAATTTCAATGCGCTATTGAATTTGTCATTAAAGCAGTACATTTTCCTACTATTTAGAAATAAATAACCAACAGGTTAATTTCTTAATCTTATTAAGTAATCATCCTAAAAAAAAAGACTGATAACAAATTTCTTTGTCTGCAACTCATCTTCTTCAGCGACAGATTCACATTTAAAGTTCCCCTTGTCTGGCAGATGCTCCTGACAATATGAGTTTGTAAGTGTTCTTATGAGAACATCTGCATCTCAACTCCAAAAACTTTCTCAGGAAGTATTACTCCTATTCTATTTCTGGTGTGAGTGCTATTGTTTTTTCCTTGCTGTGTTATGACTTGTTGTGATCTTGGAAACACTTCTTAAATTCACTCAGTCTTAGGAATCGTCTAAACTTCTTGTTAAAATGCATTTGAACTTCGTTAAACGTTGAAATATCTATTATTTCTGAGTGTATTGGTTACTAAAAAAAAAACTTAACCGCTAAAATCCATGAACGGGTCTGGGGTTCAGTAGATGGTAGGAACTGTATTTTTTCATGGACAACGGTTCTCCCTGGAGTTTATTTGTCCTAGATCACCCTTAACAGTCAGATTTTTCCGCTCATTTTGGGTACTCACTTTATAGAGGCTGTGACCCAGGAGGGTCCTAGGTCTCATGTAACCCATATTCGACTGCTATCAGATTAAATAAATATCTTAACAGCAGCGGAATTTGAACCAGGATTTTCGGGTTGGGCGATAGGTGAGGATTGATTATGATAATGGTATTTAATCATCTGTTAACTCTTAACCGCTATCGTTAAGCTGCGTTAGATATACAGTTGAAAGTCGAATTCATTACGGAGTTGTTTATATCTTTAAAAAATAATATCACTAAATTTACGATCATTAATTGAAGATCGGCATAATTTATCCTTCATTCACGATCATGATATTTTTAAAGAAAATCATTCCTCATGATTAATAAAACTTAATTCACTCTAATAGCATTCGGAACATTAAAAAAAAAATCACGCTTTGAAGTTAAGGAGGTTGAAATATGTATAAATATGAATCTGTTGACCCATAACCGAGATCAGAATCTCTTACCATTTAAATTTGAATGATGCTATTTTAGTGAACCAAAAAAAAAACATTTTAATATTTAAAATATGCAAAATATTCTTGCTTTTCCTTTTTTATTATTCAAATTATTTTCTCAGAGAGTGCTTTAAATTATCCAAAAATAAATTATTATTGTTTGCATTATCCGAAAATTATTTTTGCCTTGAAGAAACTATAAAAAAAAAAAAATCTTGTTTGGTAGAATTGATTTTCAAAAATTATCCAAGATTTAATTTTAGAAATCTAACTTATATAATTGCAAAAACTAATTTTTTTTTTCCTATTTGCAAATCTCCAGATATATGTTTTCATGTTCCCAGTGTATTATTTTACATTGATGAAAGTAATATAAATTGACGTAACTGTTACGTATTATAAATGCTATCAAAGGATTCTCATGTTAAGATTCATGTTTTTGCAGGTAGCTTCCACTTTATGAGGATTAAAAGCCAAAGGGTTATTAACTTTCAGATATAGGATTTGAATTATGATAATAGAGCTTAGTAGGACACCCTATGTATAATTAGCCTTGTCTGATATTCCAAAGCAACTACCTTCTAATTAGTCCAAATTTTATTGAATAGATAATATCCGCTCATTTTATTCATGCGATTTTATATCATGAAGGTTCCTACCAAGTAAAACTTTAGTGAGTGTTGTTTTTAAAAAATAAAACAAGATAGTTAAAATTTGATATCTCATAGAATTAAAAATTTACTAGTGAGAAAAATAAAGCTTAAGAAAATTGCCATAAAGGTTCTTATCCCAACAAAGATAAGCTCCGTTATGTAATATTTATCTCTTTTGGCATTTAATATTTGCCAAACTTAATATAGTCAGTAATTTTGTTCAGGTAGTTCAGGCTATGATTATTTTATAAACTTAGTTATGAGTAATCAGCAGTCCTATGCTGGATTTGGTTCTATGATGATCTAAATCTCCTTAAAGAAATGTTAAGGAGTGAGATAAACCAGATAAGTGATTTATTCAGTTAATAACCGGGAACTGAGCCCTCTCTTCTGGGGCTCACCCAGACTCTATATAAAAAGGGAACAATAATATATGAAGTGAGCCTTAAAGGAGGGAAAACCTAGTGGTCGAGCATGATCTCCGAAAAATCATGTCCCATCGCCACGTATAGCATATAACTATAAAACTACAAAAGGTTTATTAACGTTATGACACTGTTTACAATCATACAAAAAAAGGGACCCTACATTTAGAGACTTCAGAAGAGCTGGAAGTACGGAAATTGGTTCACTAATGGAATTACTTGCTCTCAGCGTAGAGTTGAGTAGCTATGCTGAAGGTTCTGGTTGAAATCTAGATGTTACAGATAAATCACTTCCGTGGACAACCGTTCTCCTAAATAAAGTACAGTATCTATGCAGTTTCGACTAGACCCTTCATGGTTTCTAGTAATACAGGTTTATTAAGATATAAGATAAGTTATAATAGAGGATTCCATGAAAAATGATCTGCAGTGAAGAATTGAGGCTATTTTTATGTCCTTACATGAGGCCCTTATGTTTGAACCGACAGGGTATGAATATTAAATATAAAACGTATTTTATTACAGTTTTTTTTTTTAAGATAGGAATAAACACATTCTTAATAATCTTTGATAAATCTGATCCTTCTCTAGTAAAACTATCATCACTTATCACCTAACTAGACACTGACTATATTACGATCCAACCAATGAAGACAGCGCTGAGCAGTTGCCAAGGTAACCAATTAGCCTCCTATTGTTGAGCATTCTATTGTGGATCTTATTATAGGCCAGCTGTGGATCCTCGCACAGTTGTAGGCTCTTTGTCATCTCGAGGATTTTATTCTTTCACCTCTAGTCGAGAAAGATGTCTCAACGGAACGACTGCCAACTCGCCTAATGTCTCCTTAAACATGCCTTAATTAATACTACCAATTAATATTTTAGGAATTGGGTCAATCCATATGAAGTGATCCAAAAAAAAATAAGTTGGTTGCTTGAATGTTTTAAAAAAGATTAACATTTTTATATGTTTTTACCAAACATAACAGAAGTTCAAAACAGTAAAAAAAATTTTTTTATCTCACATCGTTTATGTGTGGCGGCCATTTTTGTTCTGGAGCGCGCGACGTTTTTTGGCTTTGAAAGCATTAGCGATAAATTGATTATCTCAGGCTGGGTTAGTGCTACAACATTGCAAATTGTACCATTTTTTCCAGAATTTTCTGCTCTACAACATTGGTTCCTACACATTAAACCATATATTCATTATTTACACCTCAAAATATTCTTTAAAGTATAGTGATTAGAATTCAGAAATTCCAATTTTTAAGACTACAAAAAACCATGAAGGAATGATTTATCAGAGTTACAATTTTTTTTGTAGCTAGATAACATAAAGTACTTACTGAGAATTGAGTTTGAGCTTCAGCAATGTTGTCCTTTTTTTTTATGAATTTTTAAAATTTCATTTTTTTGAAATTTTTGGAATTTTGAGGTTCAATATCTTTGGTGGGACTGGATGAAAAGTCCCCATTTTTGCACATTAAGTAGACCTATGTGATGCCAAAGTGGGATAAAAATTTTAACTTTGATATCTTGCTATTAAGCAAGTTATGAATTTTTATATTTAAGGAAAAATGACGCGAATTATACTGAAATGTTTGGTACAATAGGTGATCTAGAATGTGTTTCTACCCATTAAAATGTTGGTTTCTTTAGTTTTAAAATGTATAATGTACAAGGCTATACAAGGCTACCACTGGGTGAATGATCAAGCAACTGTGCATTCATTTGTGTTGTATTTCAAAGATGAAGACGATAAACTTTGCAGTCGCTCACTTTGCATCCTCAGTGACTACAACACTGCAGTTGTTCATGCATTCCAAAAACTTGTAACAGGATATATTAAAGAAACAATGCCAAAAGTTGAGAAGATCATGTACTTTTCAGATGGAAGTGGAAGTCAATACAAGAATAGAAAAAAATTCTCAAACCTTTGTAACCACAAAACAGATTTTGATTTAGAAGCTGAATGGCATTTTTTTGCCTCTTGTCATGGCAAAAATGCATGTGATGGAGTAGGTGGCACTACAAAGCGCGAAGTAAGCAAAGCTAGTCTACAAAGAACAATTACAAACCAAATTCTTACAGTAGAGGATATGTACACTTTTTGCAAAGACAACATTAAAGGTATTACCTATTTTCTCATTAAGAAAGAAGAAATTATTGAACATATTGAAACACTCAAAAGTAGATTTGAAAACTCTGTACCAGTAAAAGGAACAAGGCAGTTTCACAAGTTCCATGGGATCACAGAAAACTTAATTCGGTGCTACACAACATCAGAAACCAACATTTTTGAAGATCACTGTGTTAAAAAAATTACATCTTTGACATTGAATATGAGGGACATAGTAGCTTGTGTGTACGATAATCAATGGTGGCTTGCAGAAGTTGAAAGTATAAGTTTAGAAAATGCAGATGTATTTGTGCACTTTTATCACCCTGCTGGACCGAGAACATCATTCAAGAAATCGAACAATGACCGAGTTTGGATATCTTTGAAGAATGTGCTCAGAAAACTCTCTGTTCTAGAGCTTACTACTGCAACAGGAAGATCTTATTCCATTCCCCAAAATCTTTCTGAAGAAATAAGTGTGCTTCTTACTAATCACTTGGATTAAGAAATAAAAAACGTGAAGCAAAATGTCCTGTAAATACACTTGTATATGTGACAATTGTAGATTTTACAAAACAAATATTAAATAAAAAACCTGCAAAGTTTACAATATAGTATGTTTAAAAATGTTTCAAATGCCTTAATAACTCAAAGCCTATTAAACTTTAACAATGACACATTTGATTAAGTTTAACGCAGAAATTAAATCAATTTGTAGCAAAAGTGAACATTTTTTAATTTTCAAAAAAATTTTATTTTTATATAGGACATGTCAATAGTGTGGGTGATTTGTAAAATTGCCAATATGCCCTTTAAAATAAAAAAAAAACCAACATTTTAATGGGTAAAAACACATTCTAGATCACCTATTGTACCAAACATTTCAGTATAATTCGCGTCATTTTTCCTTAAATATAAAAATTCATAACTTGCTTAATAGTAAGATATCAAAGTTAAACTTTTTACCCCCCTTTGGCATCACATAGGTCTACATAATGTGCAAAAATGGGGACTTTTCATCCAGTCCCACTAAAGATATTGAACCTCAAAATTCCAAAAATTTCAAAAAAATGAAATTTTAAAAATTCATAAAGAAATAAGGACAACATTGCTGAAGCTCAAACTCAATTCTCAGTAAGTACTTTATGTTATCTAGCTACAAAAAAAATTGTAACTCTGATAAATCATTCCTTCATGGTTTTTTGTGGTCTTAAAAATTGGAATTTCTGAATTCTAATCACTATACTTTGAAGAATATTTTGAGGTGTAAATAATGAATATATGGTTTAATGTGTAGGAACCAATGTTGTAGAGCGGAAAATTCTGAAAAAAATGGTATAATTTGCAATGTTGTAGCACTAACCCTGCCTGAGATAATCAATTTATCGCTAATGCTTTCAAAGCCAAAAAACGTCGCGCGCTCCAGAACAAAAATGGCCGCCACACATAAACGATGTGAGATAAAAAAAATTTTTTTACTGTTTTGAACTTCTGTTATGTTTGGTAAAAACATATTTCAAATATCAATCTTTTTTAAAACATTCAAGCAACTATCATTGGACCACTTCATATGGATTGACCCAATTAGGAGAATTATCTTACAGCAGATCAGTATGGTATGATATTAATACCATTTTACAACCATATAATTCATTAATATAGGTGTCATTTCAAATCTTACTCTGTCGGTCTCGAATTCGAGATCCAGAGATCAGTAACCCAACACCTTACGATACGGTGCTCAATACTTGAGACAACACCTTGACCTGGTGGGCTAGCTTTTCCTGAACTATATTTGTCTTGGGCCTTTTGTCAAAATTCATTTTCTGAGTCAAATATAATGTAACGGCTACAAAGCGTAAAGTCTATGGACCATATACTGCAACAACACATGAAATGGGAGGGCATTGTTAGATACTGAGTGCTTCTACTAGCCAAGTTTTTTTCGCAATATAATTAGGCCGGATTTATAGGCGCTAGGTGAGCCCTAGGGTCTCTTAAGACTCCCTAGGGCTCACCTAGATCCTAAAGGGTCCATCCATTAAGAGATTAAATAATTTATCTGCATAACCTGATTTGAATTCGAAACCTTTACTATGTTACCTCAGCTCTCTGTATGATACAGGTGGATGCGATAATTTTCCGGTACTGCCTGTTCAACAATTTCAATTTAAAGGAATTAAAACACATAAAATTCAATTCGATTAGAGCTTAACTAACTCTTTACTATTACTATTAGAGGTTTAAAGGTAGAGAGTGTATTACTTCTTGTATAATGGATATGCAGTCAGATGATACCGAGTCAACTAGATAGGGTGAACCCCAGAAGGGCTTGTTGATTATGCATGGTCAATCCGTGGCTGATAACAGAAATTTATCTTTCAAACATGGATAACGTTGAGTTATTCTTGACCTGCTCTTACAAATTATCAAGCTTTAGTTTTTTGTTGACAAGAAAATATAAAAGTCTAGTGAATATAATTAATTAATGTTCCAACGTACATTATACGAACTTACAGTATTGACTGCTAGGGATTAAGGGGTCTTACGCTTCGTAAACTTTAGGATCCTCCGATATTTTTCGTAGGAATTTTATTAATTTTGTCAGTAGGAGATTTTTTCCGGAATGCGATAGAGTTGATTGTCTATAACCTACTTCTTACGCCATTAGCAATAAAAAGAATCTTCCTTCAGAAATCGTTAAACAACATTTTGTAATATGAAGATGGGAGTAATATAAGTCCTATATATAGTATATCATTCCCTTCAGCCTACAACTCACACAATGACTCTTATCCGAGCTTCCAAGTCGGTTAGCAAGATTATTTTTGAGTATATCAGCTGCTATCGAAGCTCTGCATCGCCCGCCCTAGGGTGTTTACCGGACTCCCTCCACAGTTTAGAGATCCTGGTATAGAAGCCTTCCACTCCCGTAGCTCGCCAGCCCCTAAGGATCCTCATTGTCCCGATTAGTTCGCTCGAGGAGGTGATGTGGGAAGGGAGTAGTGAAGATGAGGCTCCCTCCTAATCAACACATTTCTTCCCTCCCTCTCTTTTTCTCTCGCAGCTAGGCTATTACTTAATCCTTTCTCCCTTCGCAAAACCCTTGGAGTAAGGGTCATATTGATTCCAAGCTTCTTCTTCTTTTCCTCTATTTCTTTTCAATCTTTGAAAACTCTACCAGAACTCATTATTAGAATTACTTTTTGTTGTAAATGTGGACCCATTTTCAATTTAAACCTTTTTATGTTATCCTTTAACCGATATGATAAGGCGAGGTGGATAGCTGATTGGTAGAGCGCTGATTTGCCGCGGCGATGGTCCCGGATTAAAATTCAGATGTCGCAGATAACTTATTTAATCTATTAACATCCGGGGATAGATGTTGTGGGGTCGTGATACCCTCCCGGGGCTCTTCCAGCCTTTATGAAGTGGGTAACCGTAATTTGAAAAGCCCTGAGATTTTATGGTAACGTACAAAAACATATGAATCTCCAATTCCAGAAAATGCAACTTGTACTAGTTACTTACAAGAACATATAAAAGCGTTAACTAGATATAGCTAAAGACTGTATTGGCCTATATTTACAAGGATAGTTGATATCAGCGATCTATTCTAAAATATGGTCCAATAAAATTGAGGACATGATTCTGAACATTTAATAGCATAACGATAATGTTTGGAAGAGTCTACTTATTGACATACGTGAACGTTAATTGGAGGCTGAATGTAACAAAAAACAGTCACACAAAGGCGAAATATGTATACATTTTTCGTGAATAATGTAGCTTTCTTTGTTTTTGGAAGAAACATTTCTCCTATTAGCAATAAAAGGTCTGTCCTTATTCTTCAAACATCCTTCCCATTAACTTGCTCTTCAGAAGTTATGGTATATTTAACAGTGCCAAACGAATCGTAAAGTTACGATATTTTCATATTTATGACCTAAAATATATTATTGATGTTAATTTAACTGTCCCAATTCAAATGGAATAAGTTTGAATTACGTTAAAACGCATTCAAAGCATATCTGATTATATAAATCAAACTTACTGGTAGAAGATAATAAGTTTGGAGGGTAAAGAGGATAGGGGTGGAGGTTTGTAAGTATTTCTAATTATCTTAAACTGTAATACCAAAGATACTTAGAAATGTTTTATTCTAATACTAAAACTTAACAAAAAAAAAGCAATATTGGTTTCCTTTCACACTTCACTAGAGCTGCTTTTACCCCGTTCCTTTTAGCAATAGTTACATCGGAGAGAGGCGAGGCTAGATCCTGGTGGATACATAGCAAAGGCTGTCAGCCCAAAGAGCTAACGATGGCGCAGGCCAAACAGAGGTCCGCAAACACGCCTTTAATCTCGCGGCTCGGAAAGAATATCCTTCTCCTGATCGATACTGTCGGTCCGCTCTCTTCCTATCATCTGGGTGCAGTTCGGTTCTATTAGGGTCCAGCACTCAACTATTGTTCGCATATCCATGATCTTTTTTTTTTAATATTTTAAATTCCAATATTATATAATAACAAAGCAGTCAATTTTTACAATTTAAGTAAGGAAATGTACAAAATTAGGCAAAATGTACTTGGTAAAATTCCAGCTAGGGTGTCGCAGCAAATATAAAAGTTTCTCCTCTATTTAATAGAAAAAGAGTTTTGAACTCTATTTCCGGCCACTTCAAAAGATTTAATAAATTTAAACATTGCGCACTTCTCAAAGATCGGCGGCAATACAATAATTTAATAGGTTTGTCTAATTTCCTTGATTTGGATCTTCAGGATTACCGATTTTTCTTCTTCGAGGCACGGGTGTGTCTTGTGTCAAGTACGAAGGCATGTACTGAGGTATACATGACTGAATCTTTTAGACATGCATAAAACTACTGATTGGGGAGTTTCGTATATTTTGCAACACAAACTAATAGTTAATAAACCCTTAAACCCCGCTTTTGTAGCATGAAGAACTTAAAAAGAGAAAATTTATGATAATTTAAGAAACTAAAAAAGCACGGTTTAATAGAAAAATAAAACTTAAAAGTAGAAAATTATTTGCAATAAACAAAAAAGATTAATTTTATTATCAAAATTACTTTTTAAGATAGTTTTTTTTTTTATTCTATTTTTACCAACATCAGTTTATAAAATATTTACTACAATTAACATCAAGCACCATTTGATTTCTATACGATAAAATGTTTTTTTTTTCATAGCTCCTATCTCATTTTAAACTTATTGAAAATAAATTTATTATTTTTAATTGTGTATCCTGTTAAAGCATCTTTTCGTTTTTATTATAGTATCGTATAGTCGTTAGTACGCTTACATTCCGTGAAATAAGAGAATTGTCAAGAGTAAATAACTTCAAGCTGCACAGCCACATTATGCCTCTTATGTTTTACTTGTCTTCATGATGTATGCAAGAATCTATGGAATTATCTAAAACTTAAAATCGTGATTCTCTTCCAATATTGTAGAACAATATGAGGTGATTTAGCAAAAAGTTAACAAGGATATAACTTGTCTGACCTTGCGCATTCGTATACTTTTGTCGATATAACCCGTTACTCCTTGCTGAGCCATAGAGAATGGGGCGAGGATCCGAGCCATGAAGCTACATTACTGACCAGCTGCCAACCCAGTTATTCAACACATCCAGTTGGCAGGCTGTCAGCTGTTGGTTCACCTGCTCTCTGCTCGTTGCTGCTGAATCACCACAAAGGATAACAAGTATCAACTATCTAAATTTTTAAATACAATTTTAGATCGACAATTAAATTTTGTTTTGATTTTATAAAGTTTGTACTGCTACAATCCATCTAGGGTCTTGGGTTCAGTACGTGGTAGAGGTTATACTGTCACTATGACAAC
Source organism: Arma custos (assembly GCA_037127475.1). Taxonomy (NCBI): domain Eukaryota; kingdom Metazoa; phylum Arthropoda; class Insecta; order Hemiptera; family Pentatomidae; genus Arma; species Arma custos. Next base: position 85,213,247 of record CM073764.1, on the reverse strand, counting down.
GGTTGTGCTGGAAGATGGTTAGTTCTTTTTAGATGCTGGGTGAACCCCAGGACCTTCCAGGATCACCTTAATCCAGATCCCACAGGAACCATCCCCGATTGTTTTCCTTTAATAGACAAACAACATTAATGTATAATCTCCTTGACTGGTGATTCTTCTTACTGTATACATTTAAATATCTGAGGAATCGTAAAAAAATAAAAATAGCTGCTCTCAAAGAATGCTACTACGTGAACTTTCCCAAGACATTATAATACATATCTGGACATGACATAATCTGGATGGTCAATAAAGAAATGCACCAAAGTTTTATATACAAAAACTCATATGTTTACGAAAGTGAATGAGATGGTTGGGGAACCTAACGTAATCACCAGGATAGAAGGGAGCTTTAGGCAAGAATGTATGCGTAATATCCTTGTACAAAGTGAGGATGTTGTTTCATATCGATGTTAGACATCGATTCAGATAGGAGACTGATTGACGGTCGGATGCAGTGGTTCAAGTTGTAAACAGTATCTTGAACGAACTTGGTCGACTGTCCTGGGTAGAGCCATCTGGCAAGTGCTGCCTAAAGGAAATAAGATTCGTGGAGGGTTAAGGAACTTTCTCGTCTGTAAGGGAATAAAGATGTCGGGGTGTGTTAATCATCAAATCATTTGGTAAAGGTTTATGTTTTACAAAATATGTCAATACAAGGAAATTAATTTTTGCAGTAAATTATTTTTAAAAAATCACAAAAGATGTTAGAAAAATGGAAATACTGGAAAACAATTTTCTTTAAACAATATTGGCTATCACATTAGTATGTATTAATAGAAGTTAGGCGTATGGAAGAGCTCTTCTTCCATACAATTGTATCAATATTATAATAATTAAGCTGTAGGTAACTCCTTGTTATTTTTGGAGATGGATTAAATCTGGGATTTGTATCTAAAAGGATACTGGATGATATATAATCAATATCACATAGAGTCAAATATTTGACTATTTTTGGAAAAAGAAAACCATTACAAGGTGGACTAAATAAGTAAAGTTGAACAATACTGAGTGACACATGCTCTAAGGAAGTGAATTTAGAAGCAGACCAAAAAATCTGAAAGGGTTTATTTGGAAAATGAAATACCAGAGAAGCCTGGATGAAGTTGAACAGAGAATCAACGAGGGTAGTGAACGCATGAAAGAATAAGGAATACAGATAAAAATCCAGCAGAAGAAAGGAAAAAAAAAGTTGTAATGAGATCCTAAATGTTCAATACGAAAAATAAGTATTTCCTATAAATAGATAATGTGTTTATTGACACTATTGAACACTATTTTTGCGAAACTAAGATATCATTTTATCTACCTATCTCTAATAAATGTCTATCTATTTATGGCCCATAAAGGACTCTGGTCTTCTTAAAAATTCTGTTCCACTCAAAGCGATTCTCTTCAGCTCTTCTCCATCTTATTACTCCCAGTACTTGTAGGTCAGCCTTGACAAACACCGACTAAAAGAATAAGCCTTTAGTAGCTAGGCTTTAGCAGCTAGCTTCTTGCCGAAAGAGGCAAGTTAAAGAGGAAAAGAAATTACATACCCTTCCTGTGTAATTCATGATATTGTTTAAAAAAATTAAAAAAGCTCATTTTATTTATTATTTATTAGCTAAATATAAATCCCTATCAGCCTCGATACTTATAATATTCGATTGGAAATTACAAGAGATATAATGAATTTGAGTTTTCTAAACCAATTTATAGCTGTTTGTAAACTCGTCATATGTATGAGGATGAACGTGATCCGAGTTGAAGGGTTGGTTTACCACATTATAAGCGCTGAAGAAGACCTGCAATTTGGGCCAACAGTTCTCCGTATTAAGAGAATTTTTTGACCTTCACCCGGACCATTTTTTTCCTCTTAAAAGAGTTTATATTAAAAATATTTTATATTCTTACTCATTATTTATAACTTGGACCTTATTGCGTACTAAATTAAATGACCTAGGTACCTCCCGGAAGAACTCTATCCAAAAGCAGAGCGATGACAGCATTGAGTGTTAAGCACCTCACATATATTAATATCTATTAACTGGCCTGTAACTGGACCGGTACTGAATATTTATGACGTGTATTTCGGTTCCGCTCTTTGAAGGCAGCCACACACCGCGCATATCAACCATCACTCCTAGAACTGACTTGGACTTAATGGAATAGATGTCGCCTCTTGCGCCGTCGGTTAATAACTAATAGATATTAGCATTGAAATAGCTGCAGGCGAACAACAAGGTGTATCGACCGGTACATTGTTATTCAGATTGCTTGATTGTTTTGGCGTTAACATTCAATCGGTTTATTGTTTAGCTATCTCGCCGTTGGTATCCCCTTGTGTGTTATATTTCGACATTCGCTGAATAGGATAATAATTCTGTTTACATTGTCTAATGTTCATGGCTCATTGGTGTTCATGTGCCAATCGACAAAATCAGAGATAATGACTCATTATGAGTTAGACGAGGTTCCATCAGAATTTTTGTGCAAGTAAAAGTTCTTGTGGAAAAATAACAGAGCATAATTGGATGTATCATTCCCCATTTTAAATATTGTTTGCAGTCAATATCAATAAAGAAGAAAGTTCATAGATTGACTTATACCAAAAAAGAAAGTCATGAAAATAACCATAATGGAACAATAATGGTAAGGAATGGGTAATGGCAAATTGAAAATAAGTGAGATGGAGCATTAAACATAAGCGATTACTGTGAACGAAATAACTTTGATTTTGTTTTTACGAAACTTCTCTTTCTTTTACATACATTTTATTTTGATAAGACTACCATTCCAATTTTCTTGGATGGATTTTGACATACGGTGAATAACTTGAAACTTCAAGAATCCAATAATATTTCATATACTTAAAGTTTTTCACTCTATGCAAATAGATACCTCGCGGAAACGTGGGAGGCCAAGGCTCATTGATGGGGTGAAGAAGAAGAAAGTAGATACATTTGCAACAAAGTACTAAACCATGAGCTGTATATTAAGAATCTCAAAAACCGTTTTTTAAAAAATAAAATGAATTTTTAAAAATTAAATCAAGACTTGCAAAACTTCTTTAATAAGACCTGACAAGTATTTTATAAAGGCCACTTTAATAAATTATGGGTTTATTATTTTCAGTAAAATGAATTCTGCGCTTTTAAAATACGCTCTCAGTATCCGTCAGATTTCTTTGTTTCTAAATTTAAGAATAGCCTTCTTGTTTTCTGAAAAGATCAATTCTATTGGAGATTCCGTTGCCGAGATTATTGCTTATTAACATGTATTTTATATTCAACAGCTTACTCTTGGAGTGGTTTTTTAAAACAGTTTTTGCACCATATTCTATCCTCCGAGTTATGACAATGAAACCATAAGATGACTATGTGACAAGGACAGTGAACCTAAAAAGGAGGGAGAATTAGTATTCTCGGGAGATAGGACAGTAATGGTGCCCCCTGCTCTTTAGTATCTCCAGTTATTTCTGCCCCATCTATTCCTCCTTTTGAATAATTCTCTTAGTATTGTCCTCTTCTTTATGCTAATCCATTGTCACTTTCTCTCATTCTCCATCGCTTTTTTTTCTCTAAACGTTGAAATCTTCTCAAGGGATATTTCGTTGCTGCTAGGGAATGCAATACCGTTAAAAATTTTCGACACCGGTATTTCGGTATTTACGCTTTTAGAACCGGTAATATCGGTAAAATACCGGTATTGTTTTCAAAAATGTAAACAAAATTAAAATTTATTTACTATAGGTTATGTTAGTTATTATTTAGGGGTAGTACAAATTTATGTCAAACACAACTAAACAACAAAACATTTATTTTTAAGAATAATTTAAATAAAATTAAATCCAACTTCGTTAGTAGATGTTACATTAATTCTTACGAGTGATTATTATTTTTGATGCAAATTGAAATATGATTTTAAAAAACATATATGATCCAACCTACCGTCGTCTAACCTCGATCTTATTTTGTTATATGTTGAGCAGCCGAAAAGGCTCGTTCTGATTCCACACTTGGTGGTATTGTTAACAAGTATTCATAAGCAAGCTTTAGATGCACCTCCCTTATTCCATACTCTTCAAAAAATTGTAATTCTTTTTTAAGTTAATGTTCTATTTCTAATCTTTTGTTTTGTTTCTTTGGGTGTTGAACATACGTCATTTCTTTGTTAATCACATTCTATAATTTTTTTTTAATGAAACAGTTGCAGTATTAATAGCGGAGAGAGATGTAACTGGTGTATCTTCATCTTCAAGATCAAAATCTTCACTGTCTGGTTCATTACTTTTAACTCCTAGGCGTTTTATAAGAGAAATCAATATTTTCGTAATAGAACCTTTTTTTAATTTTAGGGCATAAGTCTGTATCCGTTTTGATTTCTTTTTGTGAAGCGTTGTGTAAATATTGCAAAACTTGAGATATGTTTGTTCGTCTTTGCATTATTCTATACTTCAGAGCATTTATCAATTCAATACTTATCTTAATTTTTTGTGCAATAAGCGTACCAATCATAAATTAATACGTCGCGTATGCAACAAGAATATTAGAATCTCTTCTGCATAGTGCTTCGACTGCTAATATAATTGGTGACAATGCATCAATGATTTTAGAAATTTGTGTCTACGTACTGAAAACACACTCCGCACTGAACTAACTGCCTTTAGTTACAGTGGACGGGATCTCATTTGATCCTTAGTGAATGGGAGATTCCCCGAATCAAGCTTCCGTGTAATGTGTTTAAACTAGCGCTAATGTTCCAATACCAGTATTTTTTAAGGTGAATACCGGTATTAACACCGGTGAAAATTTGGACGGTATCACGGTTTTCGGTATACCGATATTGCATTCCCTAGGTGCTGCTTATTTACCTTATGCCAAATTATATTAACACCTGAGTATATCTTCAGCCCGTGTGGAAAACTCGAATTCCGCCTAGAATGATTTAACTAAATTGAGGGAAGCTTATTGTTATGTTTTCTTAGTTTTCGGCTTGAAATGGAGTTTTAATATTAGCAAGAACTCCATTTCGAGTTAGCCATTTTTGGACTACGAGAATAACAATATTCCGCTTTCCTAAACAAAATAAATTAATTTTGTGCAAACCTAACCACTTTTTCACCTTGGATGTAGATATATTTTATATATGACGTAATGGGAAATGGGGTAGCTTTAAGACTGGTGGTGTAAGTTAAGGACTGTTGGGATTTTAAAATAAAATACATGTATGGACTTATATCAATTTTGGTTTTTACCCCTTATTTAATCTTTCTGCAGTTTCAAAAGAGTCCCCTGCAGACATGGAGCATCTTATTTATACTTATTTTATTAATAATTAATAAATTTGATGAAGTTCTGAAACCAACGTTGATATACCTACAAGTAACTACCATGAGGGGTGCCATGTCGGTAGGTAGAATATGTTTATTTATATCACAATACTTTTATTAAAAAATTTTAATGTTTAGGAACGAAAATATTTATAAAAATTCAAAGTATAGAATAGTTTGGAAATATAAACTTCTGTTTTTTTTTATTTTTATAAAGTTCATTTATTTTCTATTTCCTCCAACTATTTTCAAAATTTCACACAAATATTTAATATCTTTCTCCGCTTTAAGATAGCTCATACTGAGGTTCCTGCATAACAGTTGGTTAGGGAGAAAAATGTTGATTTAAAAACTGTTGAATGTAAACTAACCTCTCCATTACTGTTTTTATATGTTACCCATGCAAAAACATTTAGCAGGCCATCTTTTTCATTAATTTGATTTAATAGGGAAATTTCTGCACTTGCCAGCTCTTTGATTTCTTGGTATTGGTTTAACTTCTTAAACGTGTGCCTCCTTTTTTGTAACTAACATCACTTTCTACGTGTTTCAGGCAAATATGTATATTGAAATAATGTTTAAAATCTGCTATTTAATTCTATTATTTTTAAGTAACTACAGTTTTTTAGAAAAGAAAACGGTCCGGGTTGAGGTCAAAACATAATTCCTTAAATAGTGAAACTACTTATTGAGGTTATAAATTTTATTAAATTATAAAGTATAGTGTATTAATTAACCTATATATACTTTACAAATTATAACTGTTAATTAATTAATAAATGCTTTATAGCCACTGTGCCTTTTAGACTTTAAAACGAAGAACTTATCTGACCAGTTTATAACATATTTGTTTCAATTTTTTAATATTACTAAACGACCTTCTCCTCTTAGTAGAAGATCCTCAATCATAAAAACGTAGAGCTTAGCCTTAAATCCTGACGGCCTCATCCTCTTCATAGGCTAATGCTCGCGTGACGCCTATCTGACAGCTGGGGGGACCATATTTCGATTCTCCAATCCCTTAGGCGCAGTACTGAGAAAAATTTTATTTTTTAAGAAGGTAATATCTGGGATGTAAGAGATTAGGTTGTGGCATAGGATACCGGAGTTTGTATCTACACGTAAAACTGGAAAACAATTAGTATACGTTTCTGTAATTAAAAATTGCTTAGATATTAAAATCTTAAAAATTCCTGCCTCATCCATTTAGTATCAGTTCTGCACGATGTCGCTTCGATTTAAGTCATAAAAAGTTTTAAATTTTGTTTCCTTTCGATTATTCTCGAAAATAGAAATAATTTTATTACTGACTGTAAATTGCGACTATTGCTGACTGTATATGGTTTAAAAAAAACCGACTACACATACTATTTTGGTTATATCATCATCTTATTGGCTTATTGAAACATTCATTTCATGATGTAATGATTATCGAAATATACACTTCCTCTTCTTTATTTTCCTCCTTAGTGCCTCTCAGCGTGGATGTGCCCCAATCCAAGGCAACCAGCGCTATCATCTCATTCATATTCCTTTCCTTCCTTTCTCCAATCCTTGAGATGTGGTCCATCCACTGCAGTCTAGGTCTTCCTCGAGGACGGCGTCCGGTAGGCCTGGCTTCAATAAACTTCTTTGGATCCCGGTCCTGATCCACTCTGCACAGATGACCAAACCATCCCGACTGTCTCCTCTCCACTGTTTCCCTCAGTGCAGGCACTCCCAGGTCGCTCCTTATCCTCTCATTCCTAACTCTTTCCCTCCTTGTTTTGCCTGCCATTCTCCGGAGGTATTTCATTTCAGCAGCGGTACCCTACTCCAGTGCGTGTCCGCTCACTTCCATAAATAAGAATAGGTATAAAGATGTGTAATTTTATACTATTTTCCAATTCCCTTTTCTCTACCAGTGAGTTGCATAGCTGGTAGTATATGCAATTAACTTTCTTAATTCTGTTTGAGAGCTCTTGGTCCCTTTTACCGTTTCTGCTGAGCATTACTCCTAGGTAGGTATATTCCTTCAAGTTTTCATTTTTTTTTCAAGTTTCAAGTTTTCTCCTTTGCAGTGAATCAAAACCTCTTCTTCCTCATGCCCGATGTGCACCACCTTGAGTTTTCAAACATTTTATGTCCCTTACTTTCCAGCTCTGCCTCCCACTCCGTAACCGCCTCTTGTAGATTTTATTTGGAATCGGCAATGAGGACAATATCATCTGAGAAAACCATTACTTGCGCTAGGATTGTCCTCATGTTCCACTTTCCCACGACCATCCGTGCTGTCCACCGCTTGCAGATTTTCGATATTTCGTCAATTAAAGTAATGAAAAGAAGAACACTAAGGCTGTCCCCCTGCCTAACACCCCTTCTCACGGCGAACGCCTCGGACATTCTTTAATTAATTCGGACTACAGCTTTGGAGTCTTGATACGTGCTGTTTATGGCATTTATTAATGCTGTGGGCACATTTTTAGCGGCTGGAGCTTTCCATATTTCTTCTCTAGGGACTGAGCAAATAGCTGCCTTTATGTCCAGGAACGCTAGGTACAAGCTGTTTCCTCTATCCCAAGTCTTCTCAATAATCGTCTTCAGCGAGAAGATTTTTGAGAAGACCCCACCCGTGTTTGTCGTTGGGGCCTAAAAGCTGCTTTTTCTTCTTCCAATTTGTCTTCGACGATTGATCTAAGTTTTCCAGTATAGAGGAGTAAAGTTTATAGACTACAGGGGAGAGACATATAGGTCTATAGTTTTTTTCTCTAGAGCTATCCTTCTTATGGATCAGTATGCTGATGTTACATAGCCACTCATCGTCATAGATTGAAGAGAGAAGATATTCTGAAACAGGTCTTGCAAAGCTTTATGTAATTGTAGACTTCCAAATTTTATAAGTTCTGGAGCAATACCATCTTTTCCCACTGTTTTGCCAATCCTCATTATTCTATAGCCCATGTGGCATCTTCCTCCCATACATATCATATAATCATATTCTTCTGTTTCCCCTGTTTCCCTTTTGTCTTCCACTCGCTCTTCCGAGGCACCAGAAAACAATTCAGAATATCACGAAAAATAAGGAATATACGCATTTCCCATATTTGTACTCTTTTTTTTTTATATTAAAACTCGCGATTATTTTTATTGTCAAGAATATTTAAAAAGGTAACGAATGAAAAGTTAAAACTTGTGACTTAACACGAAGTGACAACCTGCGGAACTGATACTCAGTTTTGCATACTGACAGTTGCTTAGAATATCACCAGGGTCAAAAATAATCAGCCAACTAATATTTTATTTCAGTGTTCTGGTTTTCAGTTAACCCTATGCACTAAACGATATAAAAAACAAAATAAAATACAGTTTAACTGAGAGTTGTGTAAGAGAATAATAAATATTTATTAATAATAATGATAAGGCTTAGCGAATCCGAAGGCTCGATGCCGATACCACTAATCTCTGCTTATGAACTTCTGACCACGAACCACTAACCAAACACAAATCCACCAGATCACTCTTAACGCAATCCTCCCACCAATGCCGCGATCTACCCCTCAGACGCTTCCCAGTCGGCAGAGCTTATTAATATGTATTAATAATAAATTAATATTTATTCATAACAAATAATTTTATGAAATACAGCGGATGAACATTGTTAAATAATAAGTACATAGAAAAGAATTAGTGATATTGGTGATTTTAATTTCCCGAATTGCAGTAAATTTTCAACTATTATCTATTTATAATGAAATAGCATTACAATACAAAACTAAGTTTATCAATGTATGTATCAAAAGAGAGAAGAATTAACTGAATTCAACAGAGTGCTTTTAGAAGAAAAATAAAAAAAACAATTAAAAACAATATAGAATATTAATCCATTAATTGTTAATAGAATATTAATACATAAGTTGTAAATTTCAATAAATATTATTTTTAAAATATTTTTCTACAATTTCAAACTCTACGAAAACTATTAATTCCTTTGTTTTAAGCGAATACTACTCAATGGTCTGACCTTCACACATCCTTTGATGAAGAGTAGTGTTAAGAATTTTATAATTAATTTCTTGTTTATAGGATCGGTAATTAAAACGAAAAACTTCCGCAAAACCAACTCTCCAGTTTTAATTAAATATGAATTATTTTCATTAATATGATTTCGTTTTCCTCAATTACATATTTCATTCACTAAGCTTCATGTTTTTATTATGTATTTTTTTCAAATATTCCGAATGAGAAGCCTAGGCCACAGTTAGGAAGTAATTAAAAACCAAGGTGACTTTAGATCGAAATCCTTATTTAGGATTTAACGTTAGCACATTAAATTTATTTAATTTTTTTCCTCATTCAATTCTCAATGTTAAAATATTATATCCTTATAACTATTATATATTTTTGGGAAAATTGGAAGGAGTACTCATATTATTAAAAAAATATATGTTCCCGATCTCTCTTAAGTCAAAAAAGACTTTGTTAATAAAAGTAATATATTCGTTTTATTTTTCAAAGAATTTTTAGGTAATTGCTTATCTTATATCTTATGAATATTAAATATATGGATGTTATACATTCCATTTATAATTTTATGTTATATACTTTGTTTGAATATTTTTATTTAACTAATGATCTATATTTTTATCTTAGTTTCGATTTAGAGAACATAAGGATATTTAGCAGATTTTCTAGACATGTTGCTCCTTCAATCGAACAACGAAATAACTCGAAAATTATCATTTTTGAGTTAAGCTTTTCAGTAGCAATTGTATTGGTTGAAGCTTTGTTCTGAAACAGCATATCCTGATATTCTATTTTCAACATTTTTTTTTTAAATGAAGTCATATTTTGAATTGCATTATGTTTGAACTTGGAGTTTTACGGGATAACATAAGTTAAAATCCAAGTGGTTACAAGATTTTAAAAATATCTAATGTTTTATAAAAGAATTTCAATAGCATCATTACAGTAGGAATGATTTGCTTTACCAAGACCCTAATTTTTAACTCATATGGAACTTCCAAACACCTCTTTTTCTCTATTGAAAAATTAGATTTTCTGAGTTATGACATTGCTCTATTGAAGGAGCGAAGTGTCGAATCAATCAATGAAAAAAATAAAATCAATCAACAAAATTTAATAAAATTAACTTGAAATATCTAAATCTTCTATGAATTGAAATCTTGTTTATTTAAATATGCGCTTCACCTTTTTCTAGACAAGAGAAATTATTATTATTCAGACTTTATATTTCAATTAGTTCGGCAAAGCTAATTATTAAACAAAAAAGTTATTTCGGTTTACTTTATAATGAAAAATAATTGGATTGTTTTTATGCCAAACATTGTAGCTCAACACCAACAACTCCTTGATTGTAATATTAACCAATCACTTTTTCTAATGAGTCAAAGTGGAATAATTACACATTTACCTCTATTGAAAAATCCTCGGACGTCCTTGAATTCAAAATTGCTTCATAATTAGTAATAAGTAAAAAAAAAAGAGACTGTATAATGGGTCTATTAAGATATATATTAATTTGTTGACCGCCTCCGTAACTTCGGTAAAAGGAATTTTTATATGAAAATATTTTGTTTACTAAATTCAGATCATACAAGTATTTTTAAAATAATATTTCATACGTTTTTAAAAAGCCCTAATATTCTATTAATATCATTTTTGATTTTTTTCCTTCATAGTAAAACAACATTTAAAGCAAAATACACCAAAGGTTTTTTTTTTCTTAAAAAAAAACCAATCTAACCCATAGTCTTATAGGAAACTCACGTTTTGTTATAACAAATCGATACATGTAAATTCAAAAGAACATGGTGATGTCCCTGCCATTTCCAACTATCGAATGTGAAAATCGGTACTTTTGAGGAGAATTAAAAAAAAAAACAGTTTCAAGGTCCAATAAAAATTTGTATCTGTAGTCAAACCAATGATATTCGTTTTATATTGTTTTTCTGACTGATTGATACCTCTATATGATTTTTATATCAATTATCAATCCTAAAGCAGCTGATATAAGTCTAAAACGAAAACTGTGTTTTTTTTTCACATTCGATACTTTGCGATGGCAGGGACGATATGAACTCTGAACCTTTTTTATCAATCGACAATTAATAAAAATTGTTTATCGAAGATATTGTTTAAAAAAATAAAACTACCGGATTTTCATTACAATCGATGGTCTGAAATTATTCCTCCCAACTTCTCTGAATATAATATTCCATGAGAGCACATTCCGAAATTCGTAAAATACTTACAATCATTGTTTTAAATTTAACTAGCATTAAATTATTACTAATTCTTAAGGAACTGGCATGTTGTTAAATGTCTACATGTTTTACTACACGAACTTATCCTATATAAGTAACTATATATTTAGATTAATGCTTATGAAACAAATTTTTTTAGAGCAGTTTGATTATGAGCGCCGTAAGAAATTAGATTTTTTTAACTACTTAACTAACATGATTTCACAGTTAAGAGATCGACAATATTTTTTATTATAATTACTCCTATGGTTTATAATAGTAATGAGGCTTAGTTTACCCTAAAGTTGGATGCCGATAACACCAATCTCTGCATACAAATTACATCAACTAACTACTACCCTAAACCAAATCCATTAGAGCTCGATTCTCTCACCTACGCATCGATCTACCCTTGAGAAGGTTATCAGTTGGCACAACCCCTATCAATTTTTTAGGAATTCGTTCATTAATTTTTTTTAATTATCTTTTTATAACATATTAACATAAAAAGTGACTAATCTGAAAAATTTTTTTTATTTTTTTCGGCTTTAATAAATTATCACAAAAACGTTTTTCCAGTACACCGTTTTTCATATTTACAGATTAATAAATAAAATCTACAACCAATATGTAATATGTACAACATCTATAGAATAAACGCTAAGTAATATTGTATTTCTTTGACACATAACTAATAAAAAAAATACTGTGCAAACTAGTCTTAAAGATGTTTTTACACCGAAAAACGAGGCTGGTCTTTATTGACTTATAAGTTTTCTATTGACGGGTGACCTGTGGTCTAGTGGTGGGCATAACAAACTACTCAGCCCAAAATCGCGGGTTCGTAGCCCGGCAGGATTTTTTAAAGGGAGTTAAAATCCTTGGATATGCCGTCCTTCGATAAGGACCTTCTCCTAATGAAACCTGGATAGGCAACATTTAGATCTCCCACTTAGCATCGTGCGATTAGCCATAGCAGCATAAAAGTGATGTTAAATCAACAAACAAATTTTTCTGTTGAAATATAATCGATCATGAAATATGATACATCCTCAATTTATTCAGTTTCAACATTCTAGGAATGGAGAAAAAACAAGAGATATTTTCTTTCAATCCCTATTACCTGATTAACTATAGTTCGTAAGAAAATGTAAAATAAAAACTAAATTGTTTTTTTTGTTTTGTTTTTTATAACACGCCTTATATGGGGATTTTTCTATTACCACTGTTTTTAAAATATGAGCAGCATACTTTGTAATTATTTGTGATGTATTGAGGCTATATTCTTAATAAATTAGTCCTTCGAAAACTTGATTGTCTCAAACCCTTGATACTAATGACCGAAAACCTTCACTTGAGCGCTGTTATTTTTCCTTTGGAGCATAACAGCAGTTCGCAATGCCTTTATATCATTTTGCGCTGACGCCATGAGATTCCCCTTCCTCTTTGTGGCCTGTTTTTAGTAGGCTTCTTATTTACTGTTATTATATTTACGATCACTTCTATAGTATATATAAATTTCTCCTATAATATTTTCTACTCAATGTTTATTGTTAACCCGAATATAATTTGTTATGGCAGTTCTGCTGATTGTAAGTTGTTTAAAGAGAAGAAAGAGGCCATCCTATGTATCACTTATACTACCTAATCCTCGAAGACTGTAAGGCAATGATTTTTCAATAAATTAAACAGTAGACTTTCTCAAACTTACTGTCTGAAGGTAAAATTCGAAACCGGAGTTAGCAACATTTCTGCTATGAATGCCATGTATTTTTACTAACATTGCTGGTTACAAAAATAAGTATAAAATATGGCAACTATTTGTTAAAACACGCCAATGAAAATAGTAAAATTCGGTGATGATCGAAGATCACCTGAGTTGCTGTCAGACAATGCTCCGAATTAAAAGTAGTTCAATAATTATGGATCATTCAAGGAATAATTTTTAGTAAAAATAGTATTGATCCCAAACTTTTCTGTGCATATTAGCTTACACTTTTGTCACCGGAGAGATACTAGTGCATGTTTAGCTTTAATGATAGTTTTCTAATTAAAGATACCCTATATGGAGCAAAAAATAAGGCATAATACTTTGGGACGTTACAAATTTTCTAAACATTGGCTGACCTGAGTTCAAACTAAATGATCCACATTGGAAAGTTTATTCTACAAATATATAAGTTATTTGAGGCGTTTAGGATCAGAAGTCGATAACTCTAAAATTTCAGAGTTATATTTTTTTTTCTAGTTTAATGAAGCAATTTTATGCTCCTGGAACTTCGTGTCTTAACGAAATAATTCATGTGTGAGGGAGCAAATTGTTAAATTTAGACAAAATTACTTTATTAAACTTCCCAAAAGGTAATAATCTCACGGTTTGTAATTACTTTGTTATTTTATTTTGATCCTAATTGTCTCATTTTTATCATTACATATTTGATTATACTAAAATAAAAACTGGCATTCAACTGATCTATTTTTCACCATTACCCAAAGTTTATCATATATTTTAGATTTTTACATTCTTAGGGTTAAGTGAAGGATGTGATAATGTTCAGCGAAAACAGAACTAAGAAAGAGCGAAGATGCTCAATCAGTAAAATTAATGAAACATAACCAGACACCATTCTAAGAGAAAAGAAAAAGAAAATTAAAAGTGGTTGGAGAACATTGGAGAGAATCCGTCTCCTAAAGAGATCTGAAAGTTTTATAAGAGGATTGGATTACATCTGTAACCAGGATTTAGATTTCGACTAGAATTTCGTAAAGGTAAGGCTGAACAGTTGGTTGGAGATTGAACGAACATTACCATTTACAAGAGCTTCTCGATCTTCCAGTATAGTAAATGGATTTTATCAAAACCAAACACAAGAATATTTACTAGATGAACTAAAACAAGAGAAGGAAAAGACTGTCGAGATTATAGCTCCCAATAACAAGACACTAGGCATCGATCAGATATAGGAAAAGCTACTTAAGTTTGGAAGAGAAACTATGAATGCTGAAATCTACAGAATAATTTAGGATGCCAGAATTGCTGAACAGATGCTTTGGGAATAAAGTATGGCACTGCCATAACCAAAGAACTTAAAAAAAAAAAAAAAACCAGCTTAAAGTACGTTTCATAGTATAGAGTTGCTTGGGAGTTACTACACCGAAAGCCATAAAGCCACTGGATTATTGATAAATCAGTGCTCAAAAGGGATAAAGATTGGTCGAGGAGTACTGTTGTGGTTTCTGGCTCAGGAGACCTATCACTGACCTCATTTTTTCGTGGAGATTAGTAATAGAAAGACACCTGGCTTTATAATCGTTCTGCAACATCTCTTTGCGAATCCCAGAGAATGAATTGAAGTTCGCTCTTCAAATGTGACATACGAAGATAGAAATAAATTGGATTGTTCTCGTAGAATGAACACCAGAGTATTATCTATCAAGAAGTTGATAAAGAATAAGTTGTTTTATCAATTGCCTAAAGTGGTACTTTCGTGAAAGACCACGCCTTAAATGGTTTGATGAAGGCAAGTGGCAATTAGTTGTGGAGAAATGGAGAAAATATGCAGTTCAGAGAAAAAGATGGATATGTAGATCTATTTCTATAAACTGCACCTTCTCTGTTACAATGTATACAGAATTTTATAGGTTAGCATAGTTGTATACTGTTACGGGCTACTGGGTGTGAAAATAAATTAAACTACTCCTAAATTAAAGATACTAATATTTATTAATAAAGTGACAAAAAGAATACAATGTAGTTACAAACTATTGAATTATTAAACTAATATAAATTTACAATAACAATATTCTAAATATTTATTATAATCTAGGCCTATTTAATTACTAAAATAATATAAGATATTACTACTACGAAATAGCTTAACTATTTACATAAATTTGTACAAATACATTAAATTCATCACACTGCCTGGTTTACTCTCTGAATGACTAACTCACGCCGAGGGGGTATTTAAATAGGCAAGGCCGAACATTCTAGACACGGAAGTAGGGGGAGACCGTTCTGGGATTGTCGTGAACCTTCTTAATCTCTTCCGCCGAAGGGCTTAAGACGTTACTCCCTTCCACCCGTCTTTACCTCTGTGACCGTAACAATACTATAAATTTTATATTACGCTTATAACAGTAGCTCACAATTTTATAAGTCGTGAATCTAACCTCTAAAGTAACTTCAGATGACCATTTCATAACGCAATTACAATTGCATTGTTTAAGAATTTTTCTCAATCAAAAAATAAATTTTCTCATTAAATGTTTAGTGTAACCTTTTCTCGGGTAGCCGAGTGTTGTGTAGCAACCCAGGTCAAAGATATATCTTCCAGACTCACTGCCAAGAATGCGACACAGATATTCATGCGTGAGCTTCCTAAATTCGTAAAACAGTAAAAGTCGTCATAATTTATTATGTAGAAAAATTGATTGCAGTAATATTTCATTAACGGTCCCTGAGAAATATTGCTTAAACTTTCTCAACAACCAATATATAATAACTACAGTTTCTATTATTAATTTCAGAAAAATGTCCATCTTACCTGTTTAAGATAACATATTAATCATTAGGTCTGCATGGTATGTGGTTTATTTACAATCCATATTTTTTGGAAACATATATTTGCAAAAGAAAAATTCAGACACAATACTTTTTCTTGAAACCTTTATTTGTTACTAGCTTATGCCCGGAGCTTCGCTCGCGTATAATTTGGTCTGCCACATAAAGTTTCGTGAAAGATCATTTTAAATAAATAATTTAATTATTTTTTAAAAATAGAAGTTACTCGTACATCCAAAATTTCAGATGTCTAACTTCAAAACAGACAAATTCTATACAACCTTTGAACCCCTATTATATTAAAGGGAACTCTTGGGGTGAAATTATGAAATTTCTTTCTTAAACTGTACAATGAACCTATCTAAACATTTCAAGATGCTAAGTTTACTATAAGGGGGGGCACATGCCCCCGTGCCCCTACATAAATCTGCCCTTGCTCTAGCCTATGATGTGTAGCCTATTTTACTCAATAAGTTTCATCCTAATCCGTCCAGTAGTTTTTGCGTTAAAGAGAGACAAACATACAAACTTTCACATTTATGATATTAATAAGAAGTAATATTAGTAGGATATCAAAACAAATAGTTTCACTTATGTTCTTTCTGTTATTTTAACAACTATGATCATGTGATTTGCCTTTAATTATGTACTCTAATGGATTCTCTAAAAAACTGTAGGAGGGGCACGTGCACCCGTGCGCCTCCCCATAAATCCGCACTTGCTATAGCCTATGTGTTATTCTGATGTATAAACTATATTACTGTAATGTTTCATCCAAATCCGTTTTGTAGTTTTTGCGTGAAAGAGAGACAAACATACAAACTTTCACATTTATAATATTAGTAAGATTTATAGTAATAAGCGTTGGCTTTAATAATTAAATTTTCTAGTAATTGTTCACATACAACAATGATTTATTTATATTATTTATTGATTTACCAGATTCATTGTGGTTATTCCCAATCAAACCGAACAGTGAATTGGAACTCATATTATTTAAAATGAGGAGACCAAAACTGTAGTTTTTTTTTTAATGTTCGGAGACACTCATTTAATGTTTTTAGCTCTTAAGATATTTGCCATAACCACCCCTATTATCATTTATATCAATATTTAATTTATTTCTAGATTTACTTAACCTAAGCATATTAAAATTTATGAGTACATCTAAAAAGGTTTTACTAGGTGTAAGTAGGTATTTTATTAGATTTTATATTTTTAAAATCGATTTTTTAAAAGTATAACAATAATATATTTAAAAAGCGAATCCGAAGGCTCCCTGTTAACAAACCTTAGACCACGCATTACCGCCCAAACCCATAAGTTTACTCTTTACGCGATCCTCCCACCTACACCTCGGACTGAACATCGATCTTCATCTATTCGGCTCAGTTTTTCTGAACATTCTAGTGATTGATTCACTACTAAGCCGAACAACTTTACAAGCACATCTAATCACTAATTCCGGATGTGCAAATGCGTAACCTCTTTAACCTCTTATGTTCACGATTGGACTTTTTTTTTTTATCTAATATTCGGTATTGACATTATTTTTTAATACCTCAGGATATTTTTCAAAGTTCCTTCAAAGCTAATGACTATGTTTCACTCATAGGTAGAACATTTGGAAGGATTATAGTTTTACAGACTTCTATCACTACATCAATTTAGATGTAATATATTTCTAATCATGTTCATTATTATTGTTCAATTTTATCGGTTATTTTATTGAACTCAGATTTAAATATTAATATTCACTCCACTCTTCACCAATGTCATCGTGTGGTGTATATAGTCTCCTCTGCATTAGAACGTGGATCATATTGTCCGGGCGTCTTTCTTGGTGTAGAACAGGCTTTTGACTGAGTCTTGCATCCAGGCTTGCTCTACAAACTCCGTAAATTCCTACCCCCTGCATACTTTCTCATCCTTCAATCCTATCTCACAAATAGAACTTTCCGTAATAATGTATATTCATACCTCTTTTCCCAATCTGCTGCTGTTTCTCAAGGTAGCAAATTGGAGCAATCCAATATACATTTTATACAGCTGACATCCCAACTCATCATAACACTATACTTACCACGTATGCTGATGATACATGTGTATTATCAGTCAACACCAATCCAGTTATTGCATCCCAAAACCTCCAATCACATATCCCTGATTATGAAGAATGGTGTCAAAACAGGAGATTAAAAATAAATTCTCAAAAATCGCATCAAATCACTTATACTTTATGTCGGAAACCAATGACTTCCTGCCCTTCAGTATCTTTTAATAATATCCCACTGGTGCCTGTAGAACAGATCCGATACTTAGGGTTGCTTCT
Organism: Arma custos; assembly: GCA_037127475.1. Classification (NCBI taxonomy): domain Eukaryota; kingdom Metazoa; phylum Arthropoda; class Insecta; order Hemiptera; family Pentatomidae; genus Arma; species Arma custos. Next base: position 85,194,753 of record CM073764.1, on the reverse strand, counting down.
CGACAAACGATTAACCAGGAATTCTCATACAATATTGAAAAGACAAGAAACCGCTTTCTTTGGGGTGCTCCACTAAGCCATCGAATTCCCCTCGTATCCAATCCCTACAATCCAAAATCCTTCGTAAAATCCTCAATTATTATTATTATTAGCTCGGCACTACAACTCGGTTACGAGTGTTGGCCTCCTCCACCAGCCTCCTCCAGTCTTCTCTGTTTTGCGCAGCTGCCATCCAGTTCCTCACTCCCAAGACATCTCTGGCATCTCTCGCCAAACCATCCGACCATCTCAGCTTCGGTCTCCCTCTTCTCCTTTGGCCATTGAGAGGTTCGAAAATCATGGTAAAATCCTCAATGCTCTTTATTATGTTAAGAATAAAGTCATCCATAACGACCTTAATGTTCCATCTGTTGCTGATTGCCCGAACCCGATATCTATCCTTTCATAACAAACTTCATTCCCACTCAAACCCTCTAGTTTCAAACCTAGCTTCCTCTTCATTTCTCGATAGTACTCCGAGGTGTCTAAAAAGAAGATGGTACTCTACTTGTCATTATCTCATGCCATTATGTATCAATTAGGCTATTTACTTGTTTTATTATTGTAATACAGTTGTAAATATCAAGAAATGAATAAAAAATAAAATAAAATTTTCATATTTAATAACGAGATTAGATAGGCTAAAGCGGGAGAGTAAAATTCTCATTTTGTTGATGATAAGATTTCTCGTTTCCCTAGGGAAATTACATTTACATATCTGGCTACTCGGGAAATTTTAATATAATAATAAAGCGTACATTACTGTAATAACTCTGGAGATATTTTTATAATTTTTAAAACTAATAATAAAACATAAAATAACTTGTTCGAATCAGAGACACCATAACTGTCGTTTTATCATGTTTTTGCGTTTTGGTTTGACCTTACCAATTTCAAATCAATCAAGGAATCATCCTTCATGGATGGGCAATCTGGTCATTAACGTTAAAAGTAAAGTCAAGGTGTTGGAAAATAACTTATTGCATAGAATATTCGGTCCGAAAATGGGTGAGACTAATAGAAAATTTAGAAGATTTCACAGCACGAATTTGCAGAGTGATGCCTTCAAAAGGATTAAGTTGAGCTTAAAAATTTGCTGCGCATAGTAAGGAATGAATTACGAAACAGTTTACAAGCGCTGACCGACTAGAAAACATCCAATGGGCAGGCCAAGCCGTCGGAGGGAGGATCGCGTTAAGAATGATCCAGCGGATTTGGGTTTGGTCTGACCTGGGACAGAAGTTATCGGCTTAGAGCCATTGGATTTGCTCCTTATTTTGATTGTTCTCATTCTTGAACGTTCCAGCAAATAAACTACTTCTGTCCTAATCACTCTATAACTTTAGTTTCGTATTTATGTACATTATGTAAGTATTTAATAGTAGTGAAGGATCTCTTAGCAGATAAGCAGTATTCTATTATAGAAAAGAAATTATAAATATAATAAATTCTGAATTCCAATATAGTTGCTATTCAAATCTCTTTACAACTGCTATTACTATTAATTTCCATTAAATAATAAGTTATTTCGAAAGTAGTATCGAATAATGTTCCAATGTCCAGCCAGTCTTCTTAATAATTCGTAGATTGCCATAGTCATTAAATTAAAGCCTAAAATAACGAGTCTTTTTAGTATTAGTCTGATATATTTGAAATAAATAATATCAAATAAAATCCGTAAAAGTTTACCGAATTAAATAATATTTGTTTTTGCTTTTTACTAATTAGGGTTGTAATTCATTCAATTTCAATGTTATATTATGTTATTTTTTTTAATAATAAAGCTTTACATAAAATATTGGTATGAAGTATTTATTAGAATGGAATTTATACTAAAGAGGGTAAGAAATATTAGACTGCCACAAGCCTTAGTTTACTGCTTACTGGCATCCAGCCTGAAAACACAAAACAAAAAAAAACAGTGCCACTATAACTCGTGAAGGGTCTGGGGTCCATTACATGGTAGAGACTACAGTACTTCTTGGACAACGGTTGTGCAGAGAGGTGAATTTTCCTAGATTACCATAAACCGCTAGGTTTATTTCCCAATGAAGGATGCCCTCTTTATGAAGCCTGGAGTTAATTTGGGGAACCCAGAAGGGATTAATTAAATTTTCTGACAGCCGAATTAATTGGCATCACAATGCTCTATAACTTAGCTACTCCGCTAAAAAACTCCAAAACAAAGACAAGAGACTCTGAAATACTGGAAAAATCCAAACATCAAACCAGGGATCGTCGAAACTTTTTAAAATAAATAAGTAAAACAATAAACAGCGTTATGTACAGTGTTGTTATGAAATGTTTATTAGAACGAAATTTTCAACAGAGAGAGTGAGAATTTCTAGGATGTCCTGTACTGATAGCCTATTACCCAGCAAAACCAAAATAAATAAATAAACAAATAAGATATAAAAAATATCCCTGGGTATGCCGAAGCATAAAGATTAATTATGTCCTATAAATGTAATAAATTGACAAATATGAATTACGCTAATGTTCTAGTTAAGGAGGAGAGTTATTGCTCGGAGGTTTCCCGTCATATTCTAGCCATTACTGATACTGGCCTGCCCCACTCTTAGTGTGAGCTGTCAGTGTTGTGCCGGCGACCCAGCCTGTGAGTCGGCTTCACAAGCAAGTGAGTGTCGATTGTGTAGAAGATCGATTGCAAATGCGATGTAAATTGAGTGTTCGATCCTGTGTCCAGTGCTGGTGATTTTATTATAGTTTAATATAATCTCTGTGATTCACGTGACATACATCGGTTTTGTTTTAGAGGTAGTCATACTATTCCAAAACTTATTATTTAAGTGGTATAACAAAGACTATATGTTCAGCCTCTCTTTTTCATATATTTTTTAAATTATTTACGATGCTCTACAACTCACGGGATTATTTGTTTTGGAAATAGCCTTAATATATCATTATTTACTATCCATCAATTATTTAAATGTTTATGTTTATTAATAGTTATATTGATGGTGATTATTTTTAAATGATATAGTACAAGTACAGATCCTTTTTTTTCGAAGTTATTTTACTTATTTAATAAATACATAAAAGGTTTAAACTAAAGGCCGGTACCCTGCAAAATAATTAGCTCATGATCTAATACAGTAAGTGTATATAAATTTATTTTACGTTCAATACCTACTTACTAAATGCTTTTAAATTATCATTATTTATATATTTACTAAATTCATAAATTGTTTAAACCAATGGCTATACCCTATAGTATAATTAACTTATGATCTAATAAAGTAAGTGTATATAAATTTATTTTTAATTTAATACATATATAACTGCAAGACAGAAAATATTTCAGTTCACAAAATACATTATTAACTCTTATAAATCTCAATAATTAAATTTTGGATTCAAATTGTGATGAAACACATTGCAATATATAATGCGTTGGATTTTATATATAACTCTAAATATATCAATTACATTAAGTATAAATTATTAAAACCATTACATTATTAATTTAAAAATAGTTTTTCATTACTGCAACTGGGTAGGTTCTATACTTGCCTTATTCATACCATCATGTATCGTTCATTATATTTACTTGCATTCTTATATTACAGTTGTAAATTTCATTAAACAAATTAAAAAAATAAAATAAACTATTATATATCAAAATACTAAAACTAAATACCTATCATTAATAATAATTCTAATTGTTAATTATTTTTAACAAAATAACTAATACAATGGTTTCACAGGTTTAACCTTTTGTCCGTAAAAAATAAATATATTAAAAATTACCTCAATATTCAGTGTAAATTTTACATTCGATTTTTTTTATTATAAGCCAAGAAAATGAAAACTTCAAGATTAACGATGCAGCAAAAGTATTAGTCGAATATTTTCAAAATAAATAAAATAAAATCCGTTAAACTTTACCGAATTAAATAATGTTATTGATATGTGGACAAAACTAATAAGTACAGAGGTAAATATAAATATTTTCCTTTTAATTCGTATTTGATGTTACTTTTAATTAATAGATCACCGCTGCGTCAGTGGTATTTGTTAATTTATAAACTGAGATAATTTATAATTAATTTAAATATGTTAAAAACGGATCGGTACGAAATAATTAGTTACTTCATATCATTGAAACATGAATATCAAAAGTATACGGTGAAATAATTAAATAATCGTCAAATAGATTTTAGAAAATTTATATATCTAAAAAATATTATCAATATTGATTACGTGTTAACTCTGAATTTACGGGTATTATTATTATTTTAAAAGTACTTAAAAATTTTACGTCTTCTTATGAATTAATTATCTAACTTTTTACACAATCTTACAACTTGAAAGACAATTTAACAATTTTATCTTTGATATTTTGAGACGAATCACTCGTAGTTGAACAAATAGTATATTTATTGAGAACGATCTGACCTAGGATTTCTATTTTACGGTATCTAAAAAACTTTTGATGTCTCTGGCCTTGTAGTAATATAAGGAAATTTGTAATAAAAATAGCGTTTACAGTAACATATTTTTATAAAATATTTCATTAGTATATTTGAAAACCTCCAAATGTTTATCACGGCAGTTTCTTTTGTTCTTGTCTTATTTAGTTTCTCAAAATGCAAAGTGATCTATTTATGGATTTTTATAATACCTCTACATTCCCTATTACATCTTTTACACTCATTTTGGATGTAATAGGGATAAATAATGATATTAAATATCAGTTCACGTTGCATTATTAGGATAATATTTATAGCAATAAATAAATAAATTTTATTTAAAAATGACTACATATAGAGAAAATACTTTTTCAATTTATCTTTATTTTTCAGACCCCATCAATTAAATAAAAATATATGTCTCGAAGGTGGATATATATAGTTAAGATGATATTATTTGAAATTTTTTATCCATTACAAAAGAAAAAATAATCACGCATTCTGCTAAAGTTACATTGTTTGTTAAATAGAAAGCTTGTTAATTAAAAGCAATAATTAAACAAATTATAAATAAAAAATGGAAGTTTGGTCATTTTCAGAAGCGCTCGCGAGAAAAAGGACCGCTATTGTTATTATTCCATGGTCTATAAACAGAGATTTAGATAAGGATGAATGCTGTAAAACCTTTTATGTGGGACAATAGTTTTCAAACTAATAAAATTAACAATGATTTATTGTTGTCATTTAATAATAAATTTAAAACCACTATACCATCTTATATCGTAAGTTGCGATCCGTTTATTTAATAGCAAATTTAACCATCAATTTGATAATATTATAACCAAGAAACAATAAACAAAATTATTTATATTGTTTTTTCCATCGTGACTGATATTTAAACATGCTGGAGCTTATACGGCTGAGATATAAAAATTATAGCTTGCATGATAAATTAACAAGTAAGTTTCTCAGCTCTTCATGAATCGAGGGGGTCTTTGTAAGAAACACTAATAGTTTTTAGTTACAAATAAAATACCAAACTCATTAATTAATGCTAAAAATTAAAACATTAAACAAGCAGAGTAACTACAATATTAAATAAGGATCTAAAGATGGAATACAATCTCCAAGTAAATGATTTGTTTTTTAAGAAACGAGATGAAATTGATTGGATGCAGATTAAAACTATCAAAAGCTAGAAATAAATAAATTAAATAGATCAAACATAATCATAAAGCAAACAAAAACCTAAAAGTAACTAGCCGGAATTTATGTAAGAATTAGTTATAAAAAATATGGAGGAAGCAGGGTAACGCTGTGCTAGAGCTGTGAGTTGCTTCGAAGAGGATCTTCTCTTTGCTCATATACCGCTGTGAAAGATAATTTATTTAAAATTTTAAAAGCCGTATATTGAGTCTGTGAGAACTGCGAATCTCCTATTGCTCACTCAGCCTTTACAGATTGGATACCCTTAAAAAGGATCATTGCGCGTGATCTCGGAAGAGTCACAACCTTGTACAACCGTTTTCCTACAAACAAAATGTCTCTACAATGTGCCTATTTATTTGAAGAATAAATCATCAAAACTTATATTATCCGTTTTGGAACAGAAGGTCTATTATAACTTTTGTGTGATTCGCAGAGAAAAAAAATCCTAAATAAATTATCATCCAAAACTAATTGGTGTTGAAAAGTAATGGGTGTTGTTCTGAAAAATGGATTTTACAAATAACAGAGATAACGAAACTGATATACAGGTATCAAATTTACAATACTAATCAAAGAAAAACGTGTATATCGATACAGCGTCAAATTAAGGCTAAAATTCGATAAATGGTATTAAATTAACTAATAAGGCGAATTAATAAGGGACTTAATAGTCCCTCCTGGGTCTGACCCAGCCTCGATAATATGGTTACCAAAAATAAGGGGTAAACTCTGGGAGGTTGAGTGTGATCTTGGACATGTCACCTCCATGTACAACCATTGTCCATGTAACGGTACAGTCTCTATCATGTACTGAACTCTAGACCCGACTTTACGGGTTGTAATGGTACAGGTTTTTTTTTTCATTGTCCTTAAAAAAAAAATTAATTGGTACATACTTATAATATAATTGAAGAGCTTACTTAAATGTTCTATTACTCTTTAATCGTTGCTGCATTGTGAATGTTTTAATAATCCCTGAATAGTTTAGTTCAATAATTTTATTACTGTAATCCATTATTAGTCAAATTAATCTTTTATTTATACAGAATATAATAAAAAGTCAATTTCAGTAAATAATAAATATTGTAATTTTATTGACATATATATAGTTTAAAGCGTTATAATTATTTTAAACAGCCTTATTTTCTTCGCAATCAAGGAATTATTCTAGCAAACATTTTCCCTTTCATTAATCATAAAAAATATTCGTTCTTACCATCCCTAAATCTAAAATTACGTCATGATATCTACAGTTCTTTACGGGTAAGTTTGTCCTCATTTTTATAGTACACCGTAAAAAAAAGTAAAATTTGTCGTGGAGTTCTTGTGAAATATAGTTGTAAACTCGTCTTTTTTTTCATACGTACAAGTATTTATGCATTTAATGAAAGTAAATAATATTTTCAATAAAATGAGCTAAAATTCAAAGCATACTTAAATAATTAATTCGAATGAAATAGGAAAAATCTGTAAAAACCTCAAGAATTCAAGAAAATAGGGGAAAGAAACTAACCATTCAACGTTTCGCCAATTCAGTCATCATCAGGACATACACTAAAAAATAATCACACACAAGAAGAAATTACATGCATTACATCTCACAATTACAGTCCTAACATATTCATCAAATCGATACATCATCCTTACTCGAAGATGTACCACTAGCACCAAATACAAAGGAAGGTGTTACATGAGCAGCTGAGCACACGAAATTTATATAAAGTGGAGTTTATTTTAGTCATTGCTTTTTGGGATTTTACCTATTACATTTTAATGAATAATAATGTGTTTACTCTAATGGCGTTACTATAGCTATTACTGTCAATAAATTACTTTTAGAGATTCTCCGCTAGTGGAAACCCAGTATTAAGTAAATTACATTGAAACTTTTAATGAAAACAAAAAGGTTAATTATCATCAGTAAATATTGATTATGATTATGGTTTTCCCAGATTTATTATTCAAAAAGTAACTGATAATTTACATATTCTAGGGAATGATAGGTATGCGGTGTAGTGCTTTGCAACACGTGTGGATTAACATAACAATTAATGTTAATAATACAGTTTACCTTCTACCGCTATAGTGGACTCATTTTTTACTTGGTCGAATATTTTATGTAATGACTTATCTTTAAATTTTTTACTTTATGTTGGTAGTTTAACTTTTCTATGCCCATAAGGATTTCTTGACTTCAATATATTTTATATATTTCTTATAACACAGTCATTTAAACTTATTTAATCCACATGTCAACCTTCCTGGAACCCTTTTATATTTAAACTTCTATTTAGAATAGAATAGAATGGAAAAACAACTTTATTCTGGGACCAGGTCCCTTAAGAATAACAATACTGTACAAAAATCAATAGAAATATTTCTGGTCAAACGGCTACATTATAATACAATTAAATATTAACTAAAACATATGTTCTCATAGCGAAAGAAAAAAAAATATATATATACCTACATAAAACAATAAAAAAAAAAAATTACAATAAAATAGAAATCGGCTAATGGAAAAAAATAATAAAGTAGATAAGAGCATCGAATATACTCTATATTTAATTTTTCAATGGTCAATTAGTTAAATTTTAATCTTTATTGATGTATTCATATAATATCTTTCTATTTGGAGGGTCAAAAAATTCTAATTTATTTAAAGAAATTAGCGTAATAAAAACTATACACTTGCTATAGTAGCATTTTTAACTGGAGTGCATTACTATTCAACGCAATTCAACAACTAATTTATTAATTCTATTATTTTTATATATTCCATAAACAATAAAAGCAATTATCATATAAAAGTGATTTATTTTGAATTGCAGTCTAACTCAAGTTAAAACAACCTTAACCATTGTAATATATACAAAATTTTAATTTATTTTAACAATCTGTAAAAGCAAAATATATGAATTTTTGAGCTATCAACGAATACAAGTCTCATTAAATATATACTGAAATGACAAATCATTGTATACAATAATTTATTCATATCGATTCATGACACTTCAAATATAGGTCTATACAAAACCAAATTGAAACAAAAATAAATTGACATGGAATGTGCTTATGTTGTGAAGAATGGAGTTATTTTATATTTGTTATTACAACTATTTACATAATTTGATCTGTCTATAACAGCCACGGATGGGTCGTGTGGGATATAATACTCGGGCTCACTCAGCCTCTATAAGAGGGTATTCACGATCGGGGAGAAAAGCTGACGGTTAAGGGTGATCTCAACTGTAGTCTCTACTATGAACTGAGCTCAAGATTCTTCATTGGCTGTAGTACAAGTTTTAACCTCAATTATAATCTGCAAAACTAAACAAAACGTTTTGGAGAAATAAATATAAGCAAATTTCTACTTTTAGAAGTTTTAGCTTGCTGAGAAAACTATGTTAATTAAGTTCAGTTACGGAAGACGCTGTAATTTGCCTCCAGTGTTTTAATAAATCGTTAAATGTAAATTTATCTCTCTTCAAATTTATTTTCATCATAGCTAATTTACAATCAATTTTAAGAATGTTTTATTTACTCAATTTTTACATCGGATATTTATACTAAAACAAATTTAATAAATAAAACAAATGCATACAATTGAAGATTTAAGGTGTGTTTAACAAATAAGATTCCTCTGCAGTAACATGATATATTTATGGTATCTATTATTTAATATTCTAGGTAATATAGAAAATAAATTTATGGAAATGTTCCCAATACCCTGGTAGTTTTCAAAACTTCACCAGATTCTGCATATCTCATTGTTGATCTTCGTTTTGTTATTTTGTTAGAAATTATTGATCGCATTTTTTTCTGTAATTGATTAAAAAAAGTTAGGGGATTGGAAACATTATTTATTCTAATGTATTAAAAAAAATATACTTGGATGAGTAAAAAGAATTATCTGCCTATTAAAAGGTGTGAAACGGTAAATGTATTATTTTACATTAAATGTTATAAAACAGAATTTAATAAAAATAATTAAGGTTATTGGATTCGAAGGTTAATACCTGATATTTGAAACCTTTACCACTACAATCTGTGAACGGTATGTCAGTACATGGTAAAGACAGTACTGTTTTTAAAACAACGGTTGTGCAGGGAGATGAAGTCTTCACTTACATACAATAATTCGGGTTACTCACGTTATACAGCCTGGGTAAAGCACAGGAGAATCTGCAGATCCCACAGGAATCATATTTTGCTATTGAGAGGTTAAATAATTTATCTGGAAAGACCTGTAGTGAGGTAGTTAGCAAAGCAAATATGTCGAAGATAGCGGGTTCGTTGCCCGGCAGGATTTTTTAAAGATAATAAAAATACTTGGTTATGCCGTCCTTCGCAAGCGACGTAAAATGGTTGTCCCGAGCCTGTATTATCTCAGATAATCGTTACGAATTGCTATCCTAATTAGGCAAAGTATATGACTCCCACTGTAGCACCTTCAGATTAGCCATAGCAGCATAAAGTGACTTTTAATGAACAAACCAATTTAATTAATGACGAATTGTTGCATTCTAGGAAGTTATGCCTGTATTATTGCCTGAGTTCAAACTATCACAGTTTCCCCTTCAAGCGTAGATCTCCAAGATCAGATTCAACACAATCTTCCTACACGCATGTCGGTCTAACAAAAAAATCTTACAAATCTATACTTTGTTAAGGATGTTAAATATTCAAAGTTGTTTATGGGTGCGAATCACGTCCTACCTCTTAGTTGAGAGAACAATACGATAATGAATTCAAACCGCGTAAAACATGTTTCGTTGATAAAACTTCGTGATGAAGAACGAAGAAACTCAACTGATAAATAAAGAAGAATAGAGCTAAAGTTTGGAACATATAATTTTGTGTTTTGTTTAATGTTCTCGTCGTTTTCTTTATTTAATTATTTTATTAAATCCCCATTTAAGCACCATTAGTTGTCTCTGAAACATAATTAAATAATTAATTCTCTTTCAATGTTAGTCGTAATATGAGTATATTTAATAGATATATTATTTAGAAAAAAAAATGAAAACAAACTATATAGCAGATATACTATAAATGTCTATTTTCTGACACACAAGGTAGAAAAATCGCAATGTAAAATAACAAAACGGAAATAAACTTGACGCATTGTTTAAGAAAATAATTTTATTGCAACATCATATAATAAGATTTTATGACAATATTTAATTTAAACTTTTAGAATTTATTTTGGAAGAAATGAAAAATGTATGCACTATCATTTTTAAAACTATAAATTCAAATTTCTTTTTTTTTTTTCTAAGAACTTCAATCTCCTTGCTAAGGTTGAGAAAGTTGCATAGTAACGAATTCCTTTAAAGTTAATAAGCGCTGAGCTGAATGATAGATGAGGAAGGGGTGGGGAATGGGCCAAGGCGTATGTGGGTGGATTGGGGGTAAGGAAAATCTTACGGATTTTGTTTGAGTGGTGATCTGTGGTCGGAAGATTGTTAACAGCATTTGGTTGAATAGCTATTAAGTCTTCAAATTCGCTAAGCTTGTTCTTATTAAAATTATTAACAATTTAGGAACAAAGTACCATTTATTATCCGTCAGCCCAAAATCAAAGTGATTTACTTGACAATATATTTTAACTTATCAATTCCATACTCGTAAAATAAGATGTATATCTAACACAATACGTTACCTCATTAGTTCAGGATACAAAATATGACAGTTTAGTAATTGAAAACTGTTGCTCAAATATTTCAAAAACAGCGTTGTGACCTTCAGAAACGCACTAAAGCTTTGCAAGATGATATAATCTTTATAATAATTAGTGGCATAAAATTATAAAAAACTTAATTACTTAATTTTATTGTTTATTGTCTAAAGTAATTGAAACCGTTTTAATTTTTTTAATGGATTAAAAGTTTTCCTAATTCCTAATTAAGAAAAATGAAATTTTTAAATTATAGAGGCATTTTTCGGGGTTCTATAATAATATTTACTTAAAAAACAATAACATCTAAATTGAATACGTAACATATAAATATTTCACTTATCGATATTTATGCAAGTATAAATTTGCAAACACATACCATTGTTTTTATATATTTTCGGTTGATAGGTAATTAAGAAAGTGGAGAAATAATTAGTTTTTAAATTTAGACATGAGGGTTTGTTAAACGAATTGAGCAAGGAAGATTAAATTAATTAGTAGCGAATATTAAACAGATTTTTTCAGAATAAGATTTGAATAAATTTTAAATTAGTTCGACAGGTTCAATGACATTTTTTTATAAACTACTTTACACTGGATTAAATGTTTTTTTTTAGTTTTTTATCTAAGGATTACTGCAATCAACTTTAGGTCTTAAAATCTTTATCTTGAACGTATATACATAATCCTTCCACAGTATTTGGATATACGAGATATAATGAAGCCTTATTTAAAATAATTTATAGCAAATATTCTATTGATCTTGTTTGATTTAACTTTTGAATAAATACCTAAATTAAATTACAATTGAACTTTACCAGCAATAAATTATTGAAACGATTATCTCTAATAAATATGCCATATTTCTTGGCTAGATTCTGGATTTTGGCTTGAACTTGAAGTTTTTCATGTAAAGTTCTTAGTTATGTTTACGATTAAAAATTAAATCAATAATTATTGTTCATAGTAAACAATTTATAAAGAATTTCTATGAAGGGTAATGTTACTGACCTTATCGTAAAATCCTAGCCTTGAGAAGATTTTTCTGACACACCATTATCTCTTATCTCCACTATCACTTTATTGAAAACCAATTTAAACATTTTTATAGGTACGATGTAAAAATCGGTATAGGTAATATTCGGTGATAAGCAACCAATAAGAAATATTTACCATTAGCATACATGTATGAATATTTTATTGTAAAAAAATACATGTCTGGTTAATGACAATTGCAAAAGGAAGATAAAAAATAGTAGATATGAAAACAAAACGAATTATGAGAATAAAAATAAATAGAAATGTTTACAAATAAACCTAATATAAATAAATATAATTTTAAAAAATTAAATGGATGTTTTGGAAATAAATAATATTCTGTTTTTCTACACAACGCAGAAATGTAGTGGTATACACATTATGTAGATACAAGTTTTATTATTTTTGGTTTTTCGTAATATAGAGGAATTTAGTGAAATAACGAAATCATTTGATTTAGAGCTTAAATAATTTAATTTATCTATTGTTTGAAATATTTATTTATGGATTTATACAGCATATTTAGCGTATATAGCATATCGCCGTTCATGATTAGGCAAGTATGGACGTCTGATAAGTCGGAAGCCGAATACATTTTTTTTTAAGTTTCTTAAAATAAAACAGAACTGACTTCAAGGTAATTCTGCTATTAAGGCGCATACTTCAACCTTGAATTACAATTGTGCTCTAATTCTTTCCATATTTGTTGATTTCTCTACACCCACGATAAAATCGATTCCTAATAAAATAATTTTAATTTCACAAATAATGAATGAGTCCCATTAATAATAAAAAAAATATTTATTATTATGTTTTCCTTATTAATAATATTAATAATTATTATTATGTTTCCTTATCCCAAATCTTTTTTATAAATAAATTTTTTTTTGTTCTTTGGTATCCAAGGATATTGGAAAAATCTATATATTTTTTTTTTTTAATTAACGCACGTCATTGCTTTATTTCCTTTACTACAGACATCTTCTTATTCCAGTATATCACGTAATAATATAGGTATGTACCCTAGTCGATGTTTTTGACTTATACATTACATTACTTCATATTGAATTATATCTTTATAAATTTAATTGTATTATGAAGGTGGGAGATTATAATGAAATTATAATGAATACATTTATTTAAAATTAATGGAACATAATACCTTATGCAATGATAATATTCAATCGTTATTATAACATTTTCATTTACTATTAATATTACTATTAATATTATTATATTATTAATATTACTATTAATATAAAATTTTCATTTCATATATATTAATTATCAAAACTAATTGATACTGCGAATCAAACGAATTATCTTAATTGACCTCAAAGCTATGCTATATTAATTTATAAAGTTTTTATAATAATTCAGGTTTCCTATTAGGAATTTATTCTTAATAGTCCTTAATTAGTTATCCCGGTCGTTTAACAGATTCTATGTTAGTCTTACCTTCAGTCAGCCACATGGGATCTTATTGTTAGACAGAAACATCAGGAATTTTAAATTTCTCCACCAATCCACATTGTCCTAATGAGAGATAATGAACCGAAATAAATAAGAAAAAAAAATTATAACAACAAATACAATTTTAGTTTTAACAAATATTGATTATTTTAACAAATGCTGATGGTATTTTGAATCAGAATAACAAATGTAGCATTTCAGAAATAAACTTTTATATTAAAGGAAAAAATATGTATAAAGTTAATAATTTCTTTTATATATATATATATATATATATATATATATATATATATATATATATATATATATATATATATATTTATTTTATATTTATCATTGATAATTTGCAAATAGTTTTATTTTGAGGAGAAAAGATTTCTCCAGGCGGAGATACATTTATGTTCTAATGATGGTGATAATTTTTAAACATAATCCCGGCCTGGACAAATACTTTCTCTTCAACATAAAAATATTTAAATATTTTATTAACCATTAGGCGACTTTTAAAAATTTGAAGCTTTTTTATTTTAACTTATGACATTTTTCCCATAAAACTTCAAACTTCAAACATCATAAAAGTTCAAACATGAGACAGGTAAAAATATGGCTCGATTAAAAAATAAATAAATATTTGGTATGGAATATTAGAAATGTCGTTCCTGAATTAAAAAGCTTCAACCAACCCAATTTCCACTGAAGGCTTGACACAAAAATGCCATTTTTTTAATTATGCCGTTCTTCCTTTAAAGAGGTGATATATTTATATTTACTTTATACTGTTGCGGATTCTATGAAATTTATTAACTACATATATATTTTTTCCTTTTATAAAAAATATATTTTGTTTAATACTTCAGCTGTTATCGTGGTACAAAATGTATGTTTTTATAATTTAATGGATTGTATTTTTTAATATATTTTTTTTATGATACACGCATAATATTACGATTGACCTTCGTAGTGTAGAATCGTTTATAGTTTCTATTTCTTTGTTGATAGGCTAGATAGAACTCATTGTACACAACCTGTTCATTACTATGCCATTATTAGATGCCTTAGAAAACAAGTGTCATTGTTGTAATGAGGAACAGGCTAATTGGCCCTCTCATCTCAAACAACTGTTGCACGTCACTACTATAGATCCCTCATAATATATTATTTTGTGTAATAATTTATTATACCAGTTTGATGTATAATATATCCCTATAATTCTCAATTCAGTTCGAATCAATAATCAATAATAAAATTTAAAAAAAAAATAACTAGGCAGTTATCATGACTGCCGATAAAAGTGAAAATTCAAAAATTTGGAATACCTTTACTATTTTTTTTAATTTCTAAGTAAATTGTTTAAATTACTAAAATTAGTCTAGTATTCACAACTATATTTATTTTTTAGTAGTTTATTAATCAAAATATTTGATAGGGTGCATTATCTCGTTAAAAATAACAATAATTTAATCACTACTATTTAAATCAGTATTTATTATTAATACTGTTGTATTATTTGAACCTTTTATTCGTAATTACATACATGTTTATGAACTTTATTATCTTTCATTTTTAGCATTGTTATCGTCCTTAAGTTCAACAATACTTAGATGATTTGTACTTTCAACAATTTGACAAAACAAGACATTTAACTATGAAAAATAAAATCTTTTTGGGGAAATGAAAAGTTTAATTAGTTATGTTTTAATTTATTATTAATACAAATGACACAAATATTATTATTTTTACATTAATCGAATTCTGTCCTTTAAATTAAAGTTGATTATACCAAATCGTATAACTCATACACACGCTGCTAGGCGTCATCAGCTTCACCTAGTACGTCACGGCATGTCGCTCCTGTTGCTGACGCGAACACACACATAAGTTTTTTCACTGCCGAAAGTCACTCCACGCGGCTTAAGAAATTTTCATTTCAAAAAAAGTTTATGTCTATTCTTTATCCGACAACTAAGAAAGAGGATTTATGAAAAACGGCCAATTAGTTTTCTAAATTGCTATAGAAGGCTTAAGTTGTGTGCATTTTTTCACAATTATCTAATACTTAATTTTTTCTTTTACAATAAATTTACAATATGGTATAAATTTACAGAAATTCCTGGAAATGCTTCTATATAAACCAAAGCCTTCTGTTACCTTTCGGTATTTTAAGGCGTAACAATAAGACTTAATTATTTTCTAATAGTATTAATAGTATTATTATTATTTAATAGTATTTAGTATTTAATAAAAGTATTAATAGTATTTCTATTAGTATTAATAGAAAATAATACTTAATTATTTTCTATCCTTAAACTCCTCATCTCACGAAGCGAGAAGGAATCGAGCCGATTGTTTTTGTGCGATAAATTCTACCCTAACGGGGTGATTTGCCTCGCGGTCGTCACAGGCGGTCATGTTAACAGATTAAATAATTTATCAGCCACACCTGGTTTTGAGTTCTAACATATTAACGTCAAAATTGAAATTATAAACGATCCTCCACAACGTAAGTCAGCAGTAATATCAGGGTATTGTAAAAAAATAAATAATAAAAACTAAAACCATTTATAATCATTCATTTTATTTTTTATTAATTGTTATAATTTTAAATATGTTTATTTTGAAGAGAAAAGATATGCCCAGCGCCAGGATTCGAACATGGGTCTCCCATGTTTCCCTCATGGTGATCTACCAGGTGAGCTATCCTGGTTCGTATCTCGATCGGACAAATCGAACTGCCATTTAGTATTAGCAATGGTTTTCGAATCAGAATAACAAATGTATAATTTCAGAAATAACCTTTTATATTAAACGAAAACCTATATATAAAGTTAATAATTTCTTAAACTCCGCAGAGGATTTTTCAATTTCTGCAAAACAGTACAAAGTGATTTTAAATCAATGAATCCTATCTGTTTTAAACAGTCACCCATGAATATAAAAGACAAAATTGTACCGCTACAATCTTTAAAGGATCTTGGATTCGGTGGATAGCAGAGACACTTTTGTTTCTAGGACAATGATTGTACAGGAAGGTCATCTTTCCAAGATTAAATTAAACGGAGAGGTTTTAAACCCATTTCGTAGAGGCTGGGTGAGCCCCAGGAAGGTCTGCATGTTCTACAAAGTCCATCCTTCGTTGACAGGTCCATAATATTTCAATCTACGACGTCCCTCATATCTGCAATAAAAAAAATATAAAAAACTTTTACCGCTACAACTCATGAAGGGGAGTTCAGAACATTGTAGAGACAGGACTGTTTTTAGTACAACGGTTGAGCAGCTAGGTGATTTTTCCGAGATCATGCTCAACCGCAAGGTTTCCCCCAACTTTAAGCAACCATTTTATAGGGCCTGAGCAAGCCCAAAGAGAGTCTGCAGATCCCATTAAGACCATTTGTGACTCTTACATATCAAATAATTTATCTGCCACTGTTGTATTTGAACTCGTAACCTTCAACGTAACAACTCAGCGCTCAACACACTGAGCAAGTAAATCCTTTAATGGAGAAATATTCAAGGAACCTCCTATTTTGAGTTGTTTGCTTCAACACATTGGGACATGATACAAGTGATAAGAAGGTAAAACAATATTTTTTTTCCGGCGACATGTCATGCCAACACTTACCTAGCACCAACTGACTACTGGGTAACTCCCAGAAGAAGAATCAAGGGCAGACTTCTCGTAAGGGAACAAAAAGCGAACAGCTGTACGGGAGGAACAGCTATCGATCGCAGCGGCTCCACTAAAATATTCATATCCCTTGTCACCTAAGGCCCTTCTTCTCTTTAGCGCCCTTTTTATTATAGCAGATTGATTTCTTAATTTATTTTTTAGTTATCTATCCGAACTATTAGCTATAATTGATGGTAGAAACTCTCCAGAATGTGCTAGCTAACGGAATTATAATTTGTTCCATTCTGCCAAGTATTCCTAGGGTAGGTGAGGAAATTTTGAAAACCACTTCTTATATACCGAAGCCTCTCATACTGTAATCTGTATTCATAATGCCACATTTCAAAATTATTTTACGTTTTGACTGTATTATTAAAAGAGTTTATTACTTTTATACATAAAAGAGTTGAATGAAAAGAGCATATGTTATTGAGAATATATGCTCAACAGCTATTTTATAATAATTTATTTTAAAAATATTTCATGTAGTAAAGTTATAAAGTGGGTTGCTTTCGAAAGGTACGAGTTATGTGTTTAGTATTAGTTCACATAAACAATTAAAACTACCATACTTTCAACTGTTCTTTACGGATGACCACCTTCTTTCTTTTATTTCAGAACCTACTTGTTTTTTCGTTCTCTTGAATAATTACGTTGTATTTTTCAAAATTTTTGTAAATACCAATAATTCTCTCATGAGTATAATATTTTTTTAAAAAATAAGATAAATTGCTGTGTCAAGCTTGTGGGCCATATTTAACAAAAAATAATTAAACCTTCGGGTTGAAATTTTGGATTTTAACGTGAAAAAAGACAAACTGTAAAACGACTGTTTTTTTCTAACAGTATAAACTTTACCAATTAAAAAAGTAATTTTACTCACCGCTTTCATTAACCATTGCATTTTAAGTGCAAATTTATAGATAGTAATAAAATGTTAGACAATTTTCCTATTTATAAAACTTATTTCTGAAGAGCGAATTCTCAATCATAAACATGGAATAGTTAATAATTTAATTTAAGACAAACACTGTTATGTTATAACTTAATAATTATAATAATAATAACAATACTAGCTTAAATAATTTAAAAATAAATAATACTCCTATCTAAAAGAACATATTCGATAATATGAAAAAAATTGGACCATGCATGTAAAGTAAAAAAAAAAAAAATCCTCCAAATGACTCGACAACTTTAGCTAATACCTCAAACCAGTAATAAACAAGCAAGAACCAATAAGCCAGTTATGGAAGTGTTTCAGAGTCGTAACCGATTTTATAACAGGCGACTTTAATAGCACTATTAAATCCAGAGAAGTAAATGGGGATTAATTGCTGAAGTTTAATATCGGCTTTATGACAATGTAAGACAATAAAGAATTTAAAAAAATAATGCCAACATTTTAATGCTTTGTAAAATCTTCAAGGTTCATTAAAATGTTACTAAGTTAAAATTGTAAGCATTACGAAATGATGATGTGTTAAGTATATTTTGGCACATCATGTATGAATGGTTTGACTTTAAAACTAATACTAATATGTAAACTCTGTTTGACGCTAAAAAAGATGCTACATCTTATTGTATATTCCATAATTATCAAATCCTTCAGTTTCTGATCCACTAATAATAATAATCATCTTGGAGATGCATGTTCCCCTATTATCAATTAAAATTACTGTGTCTAAAAGTAAGTGTAATAATAACAAAAATAAAAAAATAGCTGTTAATAATAAAACAGTAATAATAATACCTGTCTCAAAATATAACTCTATATATAAATCAAATAAAATAATAAATCTAAAAATAGCCGATAATAATAAAATAACTGCAAAAATCACACTATGTTGTAATAATGAAAATATGCATACACATATTTTATTCATACGACACTGACATATTTCAAGGCAATACAACCTCTTTGTATATTTTGTTTGAAATTCAGCATGTTATGTCAAGAAGTAGATTGAAAAAAAAAAATGAAAACTTGTCACTTTCGCGTTTTATCTACGTTCGTGTTTCACTTTGTTTAAGCACTCAAATAAATAAAAACATTTTTGTATGGAGTTTTAGAATACACTAAAAGAAATTCTATCAGTTTAATCTTGAATGAACAGAATTTTCATGTGAATTTTATAGTCAAGGTATATTTTCCATTCCTTTCATTTTAATGTGTCTTGAGTATTAAATTCAAACACGGAACATTTTAATTTTTGAAAATAAAAAAAAAAAACATTTATTGCTATAAACGTTATGTTAAGCTTCAATAATTAATCCTCATTTTATATCTGGATTTAATAATACTCTTAAGGTCGCCTTATTAAATCAGAACACTAAATCAGGTCTCCCAGTTCAAATTATTTTCTTCCAGCCATAAAAAAACTCCTATTTCTCAACTTATTTAAGTCCATTTTACTTTATTAAAATCCAAGTTTTAGGAGCAATTCCCTTCGCTTGACAATGTATCTCTATAAACTCTGGAGATCCAGTAATAATCGGGTCGAATTAGGTTTAAAGTGATTTGATGGTATTGAGGGAAGTAGCAGCGTGTCATTGTCTTAGTTTTTGGCTTGCAATGGTTGTAATGTAAACAATAACCTTATTTGAGTCCACATCAAATCAGAAAGAACTAGTGAGCTCCATCACTAGAGTCCTACTCTTATCATTCATGAGAAATTCACTAAATCCCCCCATCCTTATCCGTATAGACATTCCGTCAATCCTATTTATACTGATAGATAGATATCTATTCCAAATAGATAAAAAAAACACGGAATAAAAAATTCAATCCAATTTTGCTGCCCCATACAGCCGTAAGGTAACAGGCGCCTTAAAATACCTCAAGGCAAAGATAGGCAAAATGTTAGCATTAGTATATATATATTCCTGTATGCATGCATATATAGTACATCTGCAATTTGTAAAAAAAGGAGGGTAAGAAAAAAAGATTTTCAATCCAATGCCCGACTTAGCTCTTTATGCTCTACGAAAATAACACAAGCCCGCTTTGCTAAGTTCAAGAAACTCATTTTGAAGCAATTTGACCAAACCACTTATTCACAAGGACTATAAAAGTATTCTCATAACTCGTTATTATGCAAAATTTAATGAAAATCGACAAGTGACACTTCCTAAGATTAATTCTTCACACAAATTTTTATTACCATAATGATGACTTTCTTAATCATCTTTAATTTGCATTACTTTACTTAACTTAACTTTAATACTTCTAGATAATGTTCACTCTCGCTGTAATCTCGGCAACACGACTGTTAGGGAGACTTCTTGGCCCGCTTACCGTTACCAACACCGACATCCAAGTACACGGTTCAACAGTTGACACATTGAGATAGCACGGTAGTGGCTAGTGGCGCCCCGTGAGTGTGGTTGAGTTGCATGCCCCTGTCGGTGCTCCAGAGTTTCCTAAATATCCTCAGCTAACAGATGACTGGCCCCCAGGTCGGACTCCCAGGGGAGATGAGCCGGCTAGAGGTTCCTGAGCTCCGGATCGGGAGGGAGACTCGTCGAAGGCACTCCTGGATTGCTGGGTGAGTACCATGTATCATATACCAACAATAATATAATTTTTACTAACCATAAGTTTTTGCTGGTTTTGTTAAACATTGTTCATTTAAATATCAACATATGCAAATTTGTCCCAAAATTGTATGTTCCTAGTAACCAGGGTAAATTGTAAAAAATTCCTTAAAGAGCTCTGATAAACAAAAATAAACAGATATCCCCTCAAAATATATCATCTACTTGTAATATACTTATTTTATAGACTTACAAAGGAAGGGGAGCTGTGGATATTGTCTCCATCATAAAAAACACCCGAATAAGATGCCTGGAACATGTGCAAAGAATGTAACGTAATAGGCCCCCTAAAATGATGAATGAGGGACATCCGGTTGGAAGAAGAAACAGAGGTAGACCTGGACTTGACTGCAAGATATTGAAGATGTCCCTTGTTCCTTGGGGGTCCAAAGAGAGATAAAGGCAGCCGAAGATATGTCTGTGCGGAGAACTGGAGAGAAGCCCACGGTCCCGCGAGGATCTTAGGGCCATTACAGTTAGATAGGTACCCTTCATACATACGTCAGTTCGACGGATGTTGTAGGATAGAATTTTTATGACATGCGAAAGGAAAGAGAGGATTACTAAGAAAGACCAAACGTCTGAACAAGCTTTCCAAATCAAGACTGAAGAATTTACACGCTCAGTGTGTTAAATGTAATAGGTGAATAGACATTACTGTTAATTAGTTTTTCTCATAGTTACATGGGTATAATTGAAGTAAACAGAAATGGAAAATTGGGAATTTTAAATTAAGCATTTTGAAAAATAAAGTACATCGAATGCTGGCTTGTTTTCAGACGGCAATTCTCAATACTATTCGACTTACCATCAATCGGTGATGGGCTCCTTCGAATTGTACCACTGCGACAACGCTCATCCTATTCTTTCTCTATTCTATACTGACAGGAAGGCCGGTTCGACTTCTTACTGGGACTAGTCCATAGCAATTGATGACGCCGTATCAAGCTTAAGAGGTGTTAAACATATGCTTGCCTTGAGATCAGTCTATAGTCTCTGTTTTCACCAGCTGAATATCTTCTATAGGGTACTCTAGAAATCTCAGAAGTATTCATGGCAATATAATTGGTTTTATGATGATAAAACGAAAGAAGGATGATTAGCGTTATTATCCCTTGGAACTCATATGTGTACGTTGAGATTCGTTACGTGTTGGCCATGAATACTATTGTTGACTGATAGCAATGCTACATGAATAACTGAATGTATTTTCCTAATGTTATTGGAAGT
This sequence comes from Arma custos, assembly GCA_037127475.1. NCBI lineage: Eukaryota > Metazoa > Arthropoda > Insecta > Hemiptera > Pentatomidae > Arma > Arma custos. The sequence continues at coordinate 85,172,384 of CM073764.1, read as the reverse complement.
TAAATATTTAAAGTGTGTACAGTTCCATTCGTACTCACCTAAAATAGGATATATATTGAAACAAAGAAAACACAAAACTAATAACTATTACCTGCAATAAGATATGATGACCAGGAGCAGGTGAAGGGATTGGCCCTAAGAGGCTGCGGTCACCCGTTTAGGGCCGATTGGATTTATTATCCCTTAGCAGCCGCTGGCTAACTCGCCCTCATTAGATTCGTTATCTCCCGATCTCAGTCATCAATTGTCTGCCTGACTGCTCCTGACGTTTAGGGCGTCTCCTTTTCATAAATCCTCAGTTTTCTATTTCCCTGAGAATCGAGTGCTAAAAATACTGTAAATTCTTATTTAAAGTAAAGTCTAATAATGGATTTTATGACATTGTGGCTAAATCGGACTAATTTTCACCTATTGGTTTTACTTATGGTTATAACCATGTGTATTAACATGTCATAATACTGGTTACGACCTAGCACCTAAACATCGAGGTGGGATATTTGATAGGAAAATCTTAGTATAAATCACCCTTAACCACCAAGAGTAACTATTTTATAGATGATAGTGTTGCATACGAGTATTTTATACGAAACATAAAATCAGCAGATGAACATATGGCTCACTGAAGCATGAAACAAAATGAAACATCACCTCGTATAAATAGAGGAGAGAGATAATTGGAGGAGTTAACATCAGGCTATAGTAAAGGGCCCTATTCTTTTACCAACACATTTGTGCATCAATCCTAGTCTTCGTTGGCCTAATCAGTTGCAGTTTTTTTTATTGATTTCAGAATAAATATAAGGATTGTTTTCCACATTACATTGAAGCCTTATTAAAAAAAAAGTACAACTTAGTTATCATATATGTGTATTTGTCGTTATGCCTAAAAGGCTTATAAGGGTTGATGCGGTTGAATCTACCATATACCACACAACGAGGATCTGAAATAAGTTTCGAGACTGTACCGCCACTGACAACGTTGTTGGATGATTGTTGTGAAGGGAGGTACAGCACCAGGAGTCTAGTTTTTCTACAGAGTTTATCTGTGGCTGTTTACAGCGATGGACTTAACCTACCGTTAGACGCGCACTTGTTTCCGACGTGATTTGTCGCGTTGCATCTTTGAGGTAATTCTGACTTTTTGAAAGCTAGATGAAATTTATTCTGGTTTAAAAAGTTAATTATTACCTATTTAAGATTCTTAAGAGAGATAAAGTATTAAAAAACTTATTTAATTAGTAAAATTTATTAAAAAACAATATCACAAATAATTGCACAACATGAAGAAAAACAATGGAAAATTTGTAAAAATACATTGAAAGTCTTATATGTAGCATCAACTTATTTTAATGACATATATCAGTATAAAAATATTATTTTAGAGGCTGTCTGATGCAGAGCTATCTTCATCTGAACAAGAATTTTTGCAAGAGTAACAGTCGTTACAAATTGTTGTTACATGACTCAAACATAAATATTTTCCGCACGCAGCACAAGTGTACTTTGAATTTTTTCGTTGTTTATTTTTTTGCCATGGCTCGTACAATTTTCTTTTCCTGACGATTTTTAGACAATGAATTTTTCGTGGCTTGAATAGTTTGTTTTGTTATATCTGCCAATCGAAGGCGAAGTACTAAAGGTAACTTTTTCTGGCCCCTGCGTCGTATCATTTCATCCATCACAAGATGTTTAGCCAATTGACGCATGAAGGGTCTGCGGTTTTTCATTTCGTATGAATCTCCAGAACACTCTACTACACACTGAGCTACCGCGGTTCTACATTTCATAAAAACATATATGTATTACCAAAAGTATAATTGCTGACTTGGGAGACCAAAGTATATAAGTATCTGGAAAACATGGTTTGTAGCAACAAGAGGTTGGATGACCTCCTTAAGACTGTTCCTCAAGTTTCAGGACGGTCTATCGCGCCAACCTGAACAAATAACTAAATAACTATTCGTACATGCTTTACTATTTTGAAAGCTTAATGTTTAATAGGATGACTTAATTGTCAAGTTGTTTCATCAATGATATTTCTGAAGCTTTTTGTTAGCGTAACAAACTACTAAGCTCAAGGTGGCGGGTTCGTAGCCCGGCAGGTGGCCCTAAAATTTTTTAAAGGGAGTAGAAAGTCCTTATTTACACCGTCCTTCGGAAGTGACGTTAAACGGGAGCCACGAACCAGTACGATTTCAGGTACTTGTTAAAAATCTCTATCCTAATTAAGCCTGGATAGGCAAACTTTAGAGCTCCCGATGTAGCATCGTCCGATTAGCCATAGCAGCATAAAGTGACGTTAAATGAACAAACTAATTTAATTCAAGACGAATTGTTGCATTTTCTAGGAAATTAAGAATGTTTCTTATAATGGTATTCAGTTTTTTATATTCGTACACAATTCCTTACCCTATCGTTGGGTAATATAATTCTTTTCATTCCCGTTGGAATTGGGCGTCTTATAATATTATTCTTACGACATAGAGAACTGTTTATTGGAGAGCCAACGTTTTGTCCCGTATTACATTTTTCTTTTCAGGGCTGTCGAGGGGGGGGGGGAGGTGACTTGGTAGGCTCTGTCATTTACGATGGTTCATTGTGAATCTTTTTATTCGGATTTTTAATTCTAATCCGATTTAAAAAAAATCATTGCTTTCATTTTTATAACGTATTCTTATCAACTCGATATTAAAGGTACTAAAATAAACTACCTGAGTCCTGACTCTAAAACACTGCTCTTTCCACCTAAAGTGAATACCTGATACGTTCAATTTCCATCTTATTCTACGGTTGTGCCAATAATGAATTAAAACGGATGTGGAGTTAATCCTGTGAAAGACGTGTTTTTAAAACCCATTATTATTTTAGTAATTAACATAAAAACATCGTGAAAACATTATTGTTGACTCACATTTTCCTTTTTAATGCAATCATACTACTAATGAGGTGTTATGAAACAAACAGGAATATTTCTCAATTTATTTATATCTTTTACATTTAATTTTAACGATCTCTGTATTGATAGAGCCGTCACAAGAAAACACTTTTTTTTTCCTTCAATAGTCCTTCAAAATTGATTCAATTGTTTAAAAGCATTAAGATTATAACAAGAGAATAATTGTTGTTGTTAAGTTACGTCTTACGATTACTCTATTAATTCATGGAGGAATGAATAGGTGGTTAAATGCTTAAAGTCAGGGAATGCTTGTTATTTTTTGGCCTCAACATAGTTAAGCAGTCTCAAAATTAAAAAAAAATAATATTTATAAAACTAATCCTGCCAAGTCTGGTTGCAGTTGGAGATGGATCATATGGGATCTAGGATCCTCCTAGGGAACCACCCTGTATAAAATGCTATAGAAATAAGGTGCCCAAAATAAGGGGGGGAAATCTGGTGGTTGAGCATGATCTACGACGAATCACCTCCCTACAGAACCGTTGTCCATGAAACAATACAGCTTCTACCATGTACTAAACCCCAGACTATTTAATGGGTTGTAGTGGTACAGGTTTTTTTTTCATCATTCTTCCAACTATTCTTTATGATTGTGAAAATGGTCGTTAACGTTGAAGGATGAACAACGTATTAAGGTGCTCGAATTAGGTTTGAGTAGAATATTCTATCCAAAAAAATATTGAGGCGACTGAAGAAGTTTGGTTAATGGAGTAAGATATATTAATCCATGCGGATTAGCCATGGGGATTACTTAAAAACTTAAAACTTAAGCAAGGAGCCGACTGGTAAACGTTTGAAGTCGAGGAGTGGATGGGAGGATTGGGAATGAGTTATTGAGTTTGAAAGGTGGTCCGTGGACGAAACTTTTTTAAGCAAATATTAATGGTATCGGCTTTGATCCTTCGGGTTCGTTAAGCTTATTCTTCCTCTTAAGCTACATTTTAGGTCTAAAAGGCAAGTTGAGTGTGGACGGATTTTAAAGATTCTAGACATAGACATAGACCACCTAGATACCTTACAAATATTCTGTAAAGATAAAGTCCCTGACTTTCCAGTTAGAATAATACTCTATATGGCTATTCATACAATAAGTAAACTAAAAATATTGGGAGATATTTTAATCTTGAAATAATTAATGAAATCTGAACCACTACGCTCAAGAAGGGCATTGAAATCATCGCTTGTAGAGAATATGATTTTTTATTACAACGGTTGGGCACGGAGATGTTTCGTACAAGATCACACTCAACCACCAGGTTTTCCCCAATCAAGGGTACCAAATTTATAGACGCTGGGTGTGCCCTAAGAGGCTCTGTAGATCCCATCCATGGCTAATAGCAGATTAAATAATTTATCTACAAATACTGGATTTGAACACGGAATCTTCAGCACTGTAACTCGGAACCACACACACTGAACTTGTATCAGATAGAAAACCATGTAAACAAATATTCATAGAAGTCACATATCTGATGTTGTTTCTGTAATGTATGATAAATTAAATTATATTCAAAATAAAAAACAGTTATCTCCTGATATGATATTTTATTCTTTTAACATAAAAATTATATTTCTTTGTGATGGCCAATTTGATGTTTCTCATATCTGAATAATATTGTTATTTTTTTTAGTTAACTATCTGCACTTACAGTAGTTATAAATGAGTTGCAACTTTCTATAATCAGCTAATTATAAATGTAGGAATTTATTTAGCTAGACGTCAAAATTTATTACGGAAGGTGTTAAAATTAATCAGTTGGCTTGAGTCCATTAGGACCTGCCTAAAACTATTTTTAGTCCGCTGGTTTCAATGCAGAAAATAATCTTTTGAAATAAACTTTATTTATATTTTGACAGGGAACAGGCACGAAATGTGTCATCTTATGGTTTCTTGAATAATTTAAATACGTGACATGTTTAAAAAAGAAAGAAATGTTAGTTATTTATAAATTGCGTATACTATGCTATAAGTTACTCTTTTAATTCATTTACGGCCACGTTACTAAATATGTTTACGTTAAAATTTATATTAAGCAACTGTAGTCTGTTTAATAATTGACCGATTCAAGTTTGTAGGTATATACATATATTCTCGTTTCCCCCCGTGTAAGGACCGTTGTTAATGTTAGGACATACGCCATGCTTAAATAAACATATTACTTGTCTTGTGATTACCAGTTATTTTTAAATAAACAAACCAATTTATAGAATAACTGTAAAATACATTTAGATATAAGATATTATACAATATTATGTTAGCAATACAAGGAATTTGGCGTAGGGAAGTAGCGACCCCATCGCCCGGCCCTAGGGTCGCAATCAGCTACTGGTCCTCCAGGTTGGGGGTTGAGCGGAGGGGCCAGCTACCCCACCCTCAGAAAACATGTATTGCTGTGAAACATCAAGGAATGAGCCTCGGATTTGGACTGTCTTCAAGGAATCGACCCGGCGCACTTAAGGATTTTAAACTAGCCTCATGGAATGTAAGATCATTTTATAGACCAGGATCTTTAAAGATGCTACTGGATGAGCTGTCTAAGTATAAGATAGATATAACGGCAATCCAAGAGATGAGATGGACAGGATCAGGCATTATGGAGATGAAGCATCATACCATATACTACAGTTGTCACAAAGATCAGCATATTTTTGGAACAGGCTTTGTTGTTAGCGGTGGGATGAGACAAATGGTTATTGATTTTAAACCCATTAACCACCGCATCTGTAAGTTACGACTTAAAGGAAGATTCCGAAACTATTCTATAATTTCATGCCACGCACCAACAGAGGTGGCGGAAGAAGAAGCAAAGGAAACTTTCTATAGCAACCTCGAAAGTGCCTTCGATGAATGTCCTCGTCACGATATAAAAATATTTTTGGGAGACCTCAATGCACAGATCGGTAGAGATTCAGTTCTTTGGCCCCTAGCTGGAAGACATAGCCTGCACAATATGTCCAATGATAATGGAACTAAGTTGGTCAATTTTGCAGCATCACATAATATGGTTGTTGGGAGTACCATGTTTGATAGGAAAGATATCTACAAGGCAACATGGGTTTCTCCAGACAATAACTTCAGGAACCAGATTGACCATGTTCTTATCAGCAGAAGACAGCGTTCTATGCTTATGGCGGTTAGAATATACAGAGGAGCAAATTTAGTTAGCGATCATTACCTGGTATTAGCACGTATCCATGCCAAAATTAGCAACGTACATAAGACTAGAGGTACTCGCTCAAGGAGAATAAATACTCGAAAGCTGCAGGAGCCAGAGTACAAACTCCAGTTTGCCCAAAGGTTGGATGTAGCTTTGGAACGTGGGTCTGAGGAGAATGGTGTTAAAATATGGTGCCAGTGAAGGGATGCTATTAAACAAATTGCTGAAGAAGTACTGGGCTTAGAGGGGCCGCCTCAGAGGTCTACATGGTTTGATCAAGAATGTCAAGAGGCTACAGACAGGAAAAACAAGGCCTATAGGAAGATGATAAATGTGCATAGGACTCGCCAGGCTGTTTCTGATTACAGGAGAAACACCTGCATAGGAGAAAAAAGAGGGAGAAAGAAGAAGAAAGAATAAGAGATATTGAGGTCTTGAGTAGACAAGCTAATACTAGAGCTTTCTATAAGACAATCAATGCTCAGCGAAAAGGATTTAATCCAAGATTCAATACTTGTAGAGGTAAGGACGGTCAATTGATCACAGATAAAGAAGAGATCCTGGAAAGATGGTCCGACCATTTCGGTAGTCTGCTGGGGAGTGTTCGGAACCCTGCCCTAGAAGATAGTTATGGCTCTGACACTATCCAAAATTACAAAGAGTGTGAGCTTCTTGACCCACCAGATGATGAGGAAATTGAGGCTGCAATCCAGAAGCTTAGAAATAATCGAGCACCCGGATGTGATGGCATACCAGCTGAACTTCTGAAGGCTGGTGGAAATGAAATGATAAAGGTAATTCGAGATCTGCTACACAGTGTATGGATAAGCAAAACTCTCCCGCATGACTGGTGCATTGGCCTTATCCTCCCTCTTCACAAGAAAGGAGACCAGATGCTTTGTGATAACTACCGTGGTATAACACTCCTGAGCTCAGCCTACAAAGTACTTTCGAATGTGGCATTCCAAAGACTACTTCCCCATGCCCAGAGAGAGATTGGAATGTACCAGTGCAGATTTATTAATGGTAGATCTTGTATTGATCAAATATTCTCCCTGAGAACTCTTATGGAAAGGACTAGAGAGTACAACATAACGACCCACCACCTTTTCGTGGATTTCAGCAATGCCTATGACTGTATCATCAGGGGAAAACTGTTTCAAAGTATGGAAAAAATGAATGTCCCCAGACAATTGATAAGGCTCGTGGAATTGCTGATGAGGGAGTCGAGAAGCCAGGTCAAGATCCAGAATGACTTGTCAGAAGAATTCAAGACAACTAGGGGTCTGAGACAAGGGGATGGACTCTCGTGCCTGTTATTTAATTTTGCACTAGAAAAGGTCATAAGAGACGCAGGGTTACAAGTCACTGGTACGATTCTGACTAAGTCCATCCAAATACTGGCCTATGCAGATGATATAGACATAGTGGGAAGAACACCGAGAGATCTACAACAGGTTTTTCTTGCATTGGAGAATGCTGGACGGCGTATAGGTCTTCAGGTAAACCAAGTAAAGACTAAGTATATGGTGGCTAACCCTTCAAGACAATCGGATCCCACCATCACGTTTGGTCCCTACACATTTGAAAGTGTCGACAGTTTTGTCTACCTCGGTTCTTTGGTCAAAGCAGATGGCTCAACCAGCCCAGAAGTTCAAAGAAGAATATTGGCCGCTAATAGATGTTATTTTGGGATGGCGAAAATTTTACGAAGTCGTCTGATATCAAGAAGAGCCAAGGTCATGCTTTACAAAACAATCATCAAGCCTGTTTTGACTTATGGATCGGAAACCTGGCCTCTGTCCAGGGCAGATGCCAACAGTTTGCTGCTCTTCGAAAGAAAAATATTAAGAAGAATGTTTGGAGATGTAAGAGTTGGCGATCACTTTAGACTCATACAAAATGCAGAGCTGTATCTTTTGTATCAGGAGCCTGACGTGATGAAGCACATAAGAATAGCTAGATTGAGATGGGCTGGACATGTGGCCAGAATGGAGGACAACGCTATCCTAAAAAGACTTCTGTTTGGATACGTTGATGGAAAAAGAAAACGTGGGCGTCCACGACTTAGATGGTCAGATGAAGTCGAGAGTGATGCAGGCAGCATCATTGGATCCAGAGCTTGGAAGACCTTGGCGCAGGACAGAGAAGAGTGGAGACGACGCCTTGATGCGCCCAGGACCCGTGCTGGGTTGTAGAGCCAGTGATAATAATAATAATACAAGGAATAAAAATTTCCAGGTGAACTAAATTAATAATAATGTTAGAGTAAAATTAAGAATAAATTTTCAATCATAAATCATAAAATTAAAATAATGGTATACAAAATACAAGTAGAAAATAAAATCAATATCTTAATCACAGTTAGAAGGTTGTTATACAATAATTCCAATTACAATAATATTAATGAATAAGTTATAAACATAGAATATAAAGTTGAAAGATAGTAAATGCACAGATGGACTGTGGGATTTACAGACCTGTGGGCTCATCCAGCTTCTATCAATCTTTACTTGGGAGAACTCCTTGGCGGTTAGACTAAGTCTTGGATTAATAACCTCCCTGCACAACCGCTCGCTTAGAAACAGTATAGTCTCTACCGTGTACTGAACCCAAGACCCTTCATGAGTTGGAGTGAATATACTATTAGTAGTCAGCCCTGTCGAAAAAAAATAAGTGTATTTTTTTTTTTATGAATAGTGTCATAAAAACCAAGTTTTTATTTATTTCACTTTACACTCAAATGGACTAATTTAATGTGATTTATGCTATATATATATATATATATATATATATATATATATATATATATATATATATATATATATATATATCATCTCAGATATATATGATTTCAATTGTTTTATACTGAAGGAAAAGGATCGCGATAACTTCTACATACTGTGATAGTGTTGACAGGATGTGTGACGAAATAACTCCAGATAGCCCACTGATACGTCCTTTTCAATGTCAGCTGGAATTTTTAATACTTTTGTGAACGTCTTGAAAATAGATAGACCATTTTTTTGCACACCAACATTAATTGGCTATCTAGTTATTCATTTGGTTGTAGGAATATCATGATGATTCAACGTGAATACATGAGGTCAAATACCTTTCATCACCGTTTTTAGTTACAAGTGCATTAACCGTTTTTTTGCCATAAGACATTTTGTTTCATGTATAAAGGTGAGGTTTTACTAGGTCTTTTAGTAAGCAAAAATTATCCACGCGTTTGGATTTTCTTCCCCTCGCTATAAAACCGCTTCAAGCTTATTGCTTTACCAAATCCATTTTTAAATCCTCATCCTTTGATTGGCACTCCGCAGATCTAATCTTGGATGAGCTGGGTTCCAGTTTTTGCAGAAGAAAGATACAATGGATTTCGCATGGATTATAACTCCAGAAAGGTTGGAATGAGAGCTGTCAAGGCGCTCCATCGGGACAGGCGATTAGCAAAGCCATGCTAATTATATGGTATTAATTCCTGACAGTTGAGGCGGTTCGCCTTGGCGCCTTCGGCAATCTGATATCTCTAATCGCCATCTTGTCATTGTTTATTTTGTTTACTGATGTCCGAAAACTAACTGTTGCAAAAACATTGATCTGCTCCAAGTCGACTTTGGATCTAAGCTTCGCTATGTTCTACTTTAAGGCGTGGTTTTGTTCATTCTGACCATCGTATTACTTTTAGCCTGAAAATGACTTCAGATAATACATTTTGAAAATCGTCTTACTTAACTGTATGTGTATAACTGTGTATACACTTAAATTAACGTTTTATCTTATTTATATAAAAGATATTTAGATATATTCGGTATAAACAAAGGCTCGTTGAAATAAACTACATTAGGTGTCAGCTCCGCAGGTTGACGCTTCTGGTTATCACATCAAGTTTCAGCATTCAAAAAAAATATTTGGGAGTTTTAGTATGAAAAATATTACAATTATAGGAAGTATATTTCGGTAATAATTTCTTCAAGAAATCAACGTTTCAACAAATATTTCGAAATTTAGATTATGATATAACATAAACAGTATTTGTAAAACGGTTCTTTAATATATATATATATATACTGTATATATATATATACAGTCAATAATAATTACTATACACAATCAGTGATATTTTTATTTTCGAGAGTAATAAGAATGGAATAAATAAAAAATTTTTAACTTTACTCGAAGCAACAACCTCCGGAACTGATACCCTACATTATCTGTGTGACGAGATTTCCTACATAAACACTAACAGGCTTGGGTGCTCTTGTCATTAAGGAGGTTGAACCTTTCTTAATAAATAATCCTGCCGGTTGTATGTACTTAACTGCTCTTGAACTAAACCATCCGAGAAAATTATTAAAGCAAATATTACAGCAATACGTTAATAAACGTTTTGATAATTATATGAAAATAAACTGGTTTTATTACCTACTCTTTACTAATAATTATATTAAGTTAGCACTATTAAACATTTGCATTCAATTTTTTTTAAAATATTGTAATATCGACACAACATCACCCAAACCCACTCGTTCTTCCGCTTTCCTACTCCCTGTTACCTGTACTTGATAAAAAAAGATTAAAAGACATTGGCCAAGAGACCTACTCAACAATTGATATATTTTTTTCCAATATAACTGGATGATCATGGAGAAAAGCGAAGACAAAGGCACTTCAATCAAATTTGTTGGATGCGCAATTCCGCAGGTGCAAATGAAAATTAAATAATAACAATCATGATTAGTGAACTCGAAGCGTCGATGCCCTACATTGCGAATCCTTACTTTAAAACTTTATTACGCAAAACACCTACTTAACCCAAATCTGTTTGATCACTCTTAGTTATTTCATCTTTTTTCAGACCAAAAATTCAGAATACTATATTTCCGAATTCACTCAGCTTACTTAATAACCTTCAATAAGTAATGTTAAGACCGTGGAAAAATTCCAACGAAAAGCCGTTATATCTCCAAACTAAAACAGAAATTTAAATTATCTGTCCGATATTTCGCCTATTCAGGCATCCTCAGGGTAAAAAGAGAATATAAACAAAACAAAAAATGAATAATGCTCCCAAGAAACCTCCCACCACCTCCAAGGCTGAAATGCAACTAATAAATCATAAGGAAGGTTACTCGACCCCCCCGCGGATAAAGTTATATGAAAATAGCTGATAAATACTCCAGAATTTGAAACATAAACGTACACCAACCAAACTTCAAAAAGCACAACAGGAAAAATAAATAATAGTAAACAACAGAGAAACATAAGACAAAAGACCATATGAAAAAATAAAAGTTAAAATGCAAGAGAAATAAAAGAACATTAACAAGAAACTAGTGGACTTATGGGTATTCCACAAAATATATTAATATTGAAAAGTAAATAGAGTAAATAATATTTTGTGGAATACTCATAAGTCCACTGGTTTCTTGAAAATGTTCTTTTATTTCTCTATCATTTTTACTTTTATTTTTTCATATGGTCTTTTGTCTTATGTTTTTCTGTTGTTTACTAGTGTTTATTTTTTCCTGTTTTGCTTTTTGAGGTTTGGTGAGTGTACGTTTATTTTTCAAATTCTGGAGTATTTATCAGCTGTTTTCATATAACTTTATCCGCGGCGGGTCGAGTAACCTTCCTTATGATTTATTAGTTGCATTTCAGCCTTGGAGGTGGTGGGAAGTTTCTTGGGATCATTATTCATTTTTTGTATTGTTTATATTCTCTTTTTACCCTGAGGATGCCTGAATAGGCGAAATATCGGACAGATAATTTCAATTTCTGTTTTAGTTTGGAAACATAACGGCCTTTCGTTGGAATTTTTCCACGGTCTTAACACTTATGTGAGGTCTCTATTTACTTTTCAATTTTCAATAAGTAATGTTTATCTTGTTCCAAGTAACTAAGTATTTGTGTGCTTTATAAAGTCAGTTTTGTATATTTATTCTAATCAGCCTTATAAATCAACATCTCTAATCCAATGGATCTTCTCAGCTGTGAATAAAACAGGATAGTTTAGGTTCAAACAGTTGGTTCTATTCCTCTTTTCTTCCTTTGATCTAAATCCGTTTCTGCCTATTCATCACTAACCATTCCAAAATAACATCCTTAATATCTACTTATAACTGAAAATTTCATTTCGTCCATTTTTGTCGTTAATCAATATTTATATTAATACATATCATATTTATTTCATGTTGAAATTTAAAATTTATAAAGTAATACTAGTGCTTGTAGAGCATATTCCATAGTATGGTCCAAAAAAAATTCTATTCACCCAATAAAGACTGAAATCCGCCGCCAGATGTAACATGACTAAAATTGTTTGCTAATTTGTTCTTCTTCATGCAGTTTTCTAAATATTTTTTCAGACCAACCCATTTATATGCATTCTTATTTACTATATAATAAAATATTAGCTTCTGTTTTAGAATATGAATCTATCTAAACTGGGGTCCACTTAGCATCTGGAATTCCACAAAAACACATTACCTCAATTGATAAATAATACTTAAAACTTACTTAACGAAAATGATCAAAAAGTTTTATTTTTTGAACGTAAAAGTTTAAATTATTACCCGTATCAAAAGTGGATAACTCCGAAACTTCAAAAATTGACTTTTTCTCATTTTTCGCTAGTTTAGTCTCGAAATGTTGTCTAAAATGTCACTTTTCCGCATATTTAATAAATAATTCTGGTGCAGTTCCGAACTTGAAGTTTCGGGAGAATAGATTACCATACTGGTTGTTTAAACAAGCGAAGAGTAAAATGTCAATTTTTTAATATTTTTATTTTGAAAAGAAAAGATTTTTCCAGGCCGAGATTCATCGCAAAAAAAAATTGCTAGAACACGGGGATATAGGTTCGGTGAAGAGAATGGATTTGTCTGGCCGTGTTACGAGTCAGGTTAGCTCAGTTGGTTAAACCACCGCGCGGTCTGGACAAATCTTTTCTCTTTAAAATAAAAATATTTAAAAATGGTCACCATTATAAAAATAATAAATATAAAAATCAACTTTTTAAGTTTGGAGTTATCCGCTTTTGACCCTGAACGACTCATATATCTGTGCTAATGTTATCAGTAAATTGAATAATTTCTCACCTTTTAAAATATTAAGTCGGTACGACTATTAACGTTCTTAGTATCACGGAGATTCGATGTCGATAACAATATTTTTTACACCATTTATCGAATACCTATCAATCAATCCTATTTTAAGCTGATTTTACGAATGATCAGCCTAAACCCGATTCTGTCACCCCAATTATGGTTTAGCTCTCAGACGTTTTTCAGTCGCCTCAGCCATTTCCAAGGTTTTTACATCAATATGCAATAATACACTAAATGTATCTAAATACACTAAATATCTCTTCAGCATACATTCTCTTCAATTATACTTTCCAGATTCTTGCAATACCTTGTTATATAGCTTGGTGAATTCTCTAATTGACTAATCCTACCTTAGATTAAATTTCTATAATTATAAAATATTGCTAAAGAGTTAGAGACATGAAATGTTCTTAGAAATTACTAGTTACGTTCCGCACCCAAAAACACTTTTGATAACAGTTCTAAAAATTTAAAGTTTTAAATATTAAAAAATAAGCTAATCTCACTTTTGGTTTCACCTTAATTATCTAATAACTTTTTTTAACTTTTAATCCTGATGCATATATTTTTATAAATCTTTATACTCATTATTTCACTAATCCACATCACTGAAAGCTTAACGTATCTGTTACCAATCACAAATTTCGTATTTTATTATTATCACATATCTTATTATTGAATTAATTTCAATAGATATAATTCTTTCCCGGAATCATCAGAGTTAAGTTTTATTAAACAAATCCTTCAAATAAAATTCCACCACCGGTCCATATCCAGATATCATAGTATATATTATGTAGTTGATATCTATTTAGTTTATATTCATTTTCATGTACTTGTGTTATACATAATACAAATTATAATAAATTATAAAATTTATATAATATACTTATACCTATATACTTATAATATTATATTAACCCTTTGGCCAGATAAATATTCATTACAGCCGTTATTCTTTAGGAAACTGGTCCTAAAATAATTTTTTTTTAGATTAATTTATTGATACTTAGAACTGTAATAATATAACAAGTAAATTTGCTAATATGAACAAATGGCATAACAACAAAAAACACTTGTGGAGAAACTATCCATCGGTAGCACTCCAATAAAGTTCTGTAGTAGAGGGTCTCGAGGACATCTCCTTTTCAGATACCTCGGAGGGTTATCAGGAATAGTATGGGAAGCAAGTTGAGAGACTAGCGGATTCAAATGTGTATGGAGCTTGTCATGGAGGGATAGGTATCTAGCTGGGCCAAACCAGCAACATATGGGATATTATGATCATGATGGATGAGTTTGTTTGTGATATAATTAGGAGCGTTGAGAAATTTACGAAGGATTTTGGATTGTAAGGATTGAATACGAGATGAATTGGATGGTTTAATAGAGTCCCAAAGCTCAAATCCGTATGTCCAAATAGGTCTGATAACTTTCATGTAAATGAGTCTTTTGTAATTAATTGGGAGCTTTGAAGTTTGTCCAGTAAAAGTTGAAGTATGCGAAAACGTCGAGCAGTTTCTTGTCTTTTCAGTCTTATATAAGGATTCCAAGTGAGACGTTTGTCCAGATGGAGTCCAAGGTAAAAATAAAATTATTTTTCTTTTCTATTCTATATAGATGAAGTGCTGCTATAAGGATTTTAGTTTGCATAATCTCCAACGTATGATTTTATGGTATATGCAAATTTAGTAACCAATGGTAATAATTGGATAAATACATACACACATGGAGGTGCAGATGTTATGCTTAGATCTATCAGATATTATCTGTTTTGTTTACGACGCAATTCTTCTTAACAGTTAAAGCTGTTAATCGCTCCGTTGTTAAATAGATTCGCAATTCTTTATTGGATATAGCTCGAATAAAAATAATCTCGGGTGGATAGAAATTTTTCCACAGCGATTTCGAACCAAATAAATCTCCTTCTCCTTGGAGATAATAACAGAGGACGTCAGATTGATCGCTCGGCGTTTAATAACAATTGCCTCCCGTTTCTTTTTAAGGGCATCAAATTATCAGCTACGATTAATTTAATCGGATTAGATCTTTCAGAGGTTTTCTATTTATTTATTTATAGTATTTTTTATACAGACTTTATTAGCTACTAACGGTGCCACGTCTATAGAACTATCGATTGTTTGAATAGATTGTACATAAATTCTAAAGCCTCTGGTGCCAGATATGACCGTAAACAACTCCGCCTGATTATAAATTAAAATCACCTGTCATAACGATTCGCCACGGTAGTAGCCTTGCCTTGTTTGTCTTGCCGCAAGTAAAGTAAATATGATTCAGATAACTGTCTTTTACAGATTAAAAATTCTTTTATTTTCCAAATAATAGGTAATACAAATTAAATTCCTTAAACAGTGATAAACTGTTTATTAGACAATAACCGACGTTTCGACCCAAGAATACATAAAAAAAAAAGAACACAAATAATAAAAATAAAATAATATAAAAATGAAACTATTGGAGTAAACCAATTGTTATTCTATACCACTAGAACCCGTGAAGGGGTTTCAGCAGTTGATAGAGACACAACTGTTTCTTGGACAGGGGCTGTGGAGGCAAGTAATAGTAGCATGTAGTTTTGGAAAAGTAGTGGAAAGACTAAGTAACAAATATGTATTTCAATCAACAATAGGTTATGAAATGCTTCCTTATTACTTATTATAGTTTTATAAAATTCTTAGATTAGTATAATCAACCATTATTTCCAGATCTACAAAAAAAAAAAATTATTTTCCAAATAATACAACAAATTAAAGTTCTTAATCAGTAAACTGTTTATTTGACCGTAACCGACGTTTCGACCCAAGAATACATAGAAAAATTACAAGAACAAATATAATAAAAATAAAATAATATAAATGTACCAAGTGCTGAACCCGAGACACGTTCACGGGTTGTAGTGGTACAGGTTTTTTTTATATTACTTTTTGCTCATCGATCCTGAAAGAACTACATAATTTCTGAAATATATTTATAACGAATGGAATGGTGGAAATGAAAGTATTAAATTAAGCAATTGTCTAAAAATTAATTTGATATTTGAATAATAAAAAAAAAACAGTAGCACTAAAACGTTATTTATTCAACTTTCGCATTTTTAAACACTTTGCACAACATTTGTAAAAAAAAAACAATAATTAATTAACATATATTTCTACACAAGGAAAGATAGAAATGAAAAAAAAAATCATAAATGCAATAGCATTTTCATTTCATCCTATTAATTTACAGGATAAGTTTAATTTTATCAAAAAAAGATTGATTATACCTCAAATAACGGGGATCCCTATTTTGCAGGATACTTTGTTGCATAACAGCTTTTGCTGAATTGGTGAATTGTAACCTGATTTTCTGCTTTATATGACTGTCAATTAACATTATTTCATTTTAAATTATTAAAAACGAAAATATTTAGAAGATAACTATACAAATGTTTCAAAATATTTTTTTAAGGGCGGTTCTTTAGGATTCAGCTCTTAAATAAATACAGCTATGTTTTGGCAACATTATGAGAATTTATTGTTCTCATGCTTAAGACATCACATGAAAAATGAGGCTTTTAGTGTTTAATTGATTTTTTAATATTTAATCTTTAACTGTCTAGAGTAGGGTTTGATCAATAAGTAAGTACAATTTATACATTAAAGATGTATTTTTAGTACTTTTTTATATAATTATGATTTATCCTCAATAGTGTTAATTATATGCAAACATAAAATATTTATTTTAGACAATTTTGAAAAGCAGGAAATATTTTTGACCTTAACTATCATTATTCGCACAAAACTTCAAGTTAAAGCTTGATACAACTCTAAATATGACTTTATTAAAAAAAATAATGTTGCAAATGGAATATCAGATATTTCTTTCCTGAATTTAAAACCTCCAATCAATACAATTGCTACTGAAAGAATTATGTCTCTTTTTGGAGGAGCGATGTAAGAATATCATAAATTTTTAATTCATGAATGATTTCATGAACATTCTAACTCATCTACCATACATATCACAGGACACTTGTAAGTGTGAAATGGAGCTGGTTCAGGTGTGTTCTTCTTTGCTGTACTGTCAAAAGTAGCATGTTCATATTACCATTACGAAAAGCATTGTCACGTGTTTAATACTTTTTTAAAAATAATTTATTTAATGGAATTTACAACTGTATACGAATACAACAAAATAATAGAATGAATGGTACATATTGGTATGAATAAAGACAAGTAGAGAAACTACCCGGTAGTAGTACTCAAATAACAAGTTCAAATTAAAATGTCACAAGGCCATCTTCTTTTCAGACACCTCGGAGGATTATCAGGAATTGAAGAGGTTGCTAGGTTTGAAGTTTTAAGTTTGAGTTGGAATGAAGTTTGTCATGAAAAGATTGATATCGGATTCGGACCAAATCAGCATCAAATGGGACATTAAGGCCATTATGGATTGCCTGTTGTTCGTAACAAAGTAAGCAGCATTGAGGATTTTACGAAGGATTTTGGATTGTAAGGATTAGATACGTGAGGAATTCGATGGTTTAGATGAGCCCAAAGCTCTACTCCGTAAGCCAGAAGGGCCTAATCATTGTCATGAATATGAGTCTTTTGTAAATAATTGAGAGCTTAGAGCTTTTGTCTAGTAAATGTTGAAGTAGCCTGAAATAACGAGCTGATTATTGTCGTTTCAGTCTATTAGGAGGATTCCAAGTTAATATTTTGTCAAGAATCAGTATACTGATGGGATTTTAGTGCAGGTGAACAAGAAGTCATTGGTTTACGACGGTGGGTAAAGATGATTTGACGGGATTTCTGGGAATTTATTTTAATCCTCCAGGTTCGACACTCCATCTTAATCCTGCATTTTTCAAAATCAGTGATAGGAGATTGAAGAATATGGGATGGTATAACTGGAGCAGTGTTGACTGATAATAGACATGTATCATCCGCCCACGTGGTAAGTATAGTATTAGGATGGGTTGGGATTTCATACTTCATGTTTAATACTAATACAATTCTTCTATACATTTCCCAGAAAAATATATCTCCTATTAAATAAGAAAAAAAGTCTCCCCCTTCCCACACCACTTATTTTCAAAGCTATGACTATTCCAATTCGATTCATTCCATGTAACGGAAGCCGATGAAATCTCCTTTTAATTATAATTAGTTGAAAACGACCTTCCGAAAATAAGTATCTAATTTGGATGTGACATATTACTCTGACATCGTCCAGTTTACTGAACAAACTTTGAGATGTTTATTAGAGCGACTGCTTCACCTTGGGAACGTTCCTAATATAACGGCGTCAGTTTGTGTTAGCTTAACCTAAGATGTGGGTTCATAACAGGCGCGGAATAGGATCAGGATGCTGCGTCGAATAATTCGACTAATATTTGAATAATTATAAAAAAAATAAAGCTGTTGGAACAATTGGCATAACATTCAATTCGAAAACTGAGCTATTTCAAATTCTTTCCTTCTCAATGAGCTGGTTACATAGTAAAAAAACTTTCTGAAATCGAAAATCGAAAATATTTAGTCTCGCTTTCTATAGTTGTTTCTAACGTTTTATCAGTCTTAATCGCAAAACTGAAAAATTTATGGTTTTGTGATGAAATATAGCCATAAAATATAGATACGTAATTGAAATATTGATACGTTTGGCGAATAAAGTGGTGTTGGGGGATTCGTTTAGTTTCTTCGCTGTCTGTCGTGAAATATGGGGCCTGCCTTTGCTGTGAGAGTATGGGTCCTTTCCAATGGAAGTGTATTTTTCGAGTTTTTGTTGCATCAAATCAATACCACTGCAGTAAGTATGATGTAATGTAGATGTAGGGGCGACCGGCAGGATAGTGATTAGCATAACATTCTACTAAGCCCAAGATCGCAGGTTTGTAGCCCGGCAGGTGTTTCTAGGATGGGAGTAAAAATCCTGGGTCATACTGTCCTGAAGGGACGGTAAACGGGGGTTCCGAGGCTGTGCGATGGCTGATACTCCCACCAAAAATCATAAATCCCTATCCTAATTAAACCTACATAGGCAAAATTTAGTGATCCAGCTGCATCATCGTCCGATTTTTCATAACAGCATAAAAGTGACGTTAACTAATAAGAAAAACAAGACATGGTTGTAATGGTTTCAGCATCTGCTAAAAAGGAGAAACGGCTTAGTACTGTCATTGATCACCACCAAACATTTTTGGGATGAAAATTGGTTTCGGATTGCGCCTCTCTCTTTCATCGGTATATACCCTTCCCTGAAAGTGGTTGTAATGTTTGTTGCAGGTTACACTGCTGAGTGTCCAAGTATAAACTCATAAAAAACAATACTCGAAAATCGCGCGTGTCCATGATCATGTATGATGGCATACTTAACAATAATCGTGCAATTTTAATAATAGTATTGCCGAAAGTGGAGGGGGGTTAATAACAGCCCATTAAAATCATTAAACATAAACATAGTAAACAACTTAAATCCACTAATTCATCTTAAACGAACATTTTACGTCAAACGATACTATAATAACCACTCCCAATTCTTTTAAATTCAATTCTATTCTATTAATTTATGGTATGTTGATTGAAATAATGTCCTTGATAGTCAGGAATTGATTAATCCTTCAAATCCTAGTTTCTTTATATCTCCAGTGCTTCCGTACTCCGTTCTGTAGTGCTACATACTGGAATTCATTCTGTTTAACTCTTTAATTCAACTATTAAAATCCTAATCATTATTGAAGTAATTTGAAATAAAATAAAATTATAATTGCCGAAAGATTTGACTGAGGAACTAGTAATTAAAGCATTCATAATTTTAATTACAAGGACTGCCTTCATTGAATAAATCCCCTGGGGCGCTTCGGGTATCTATTGTGCGAGCTAGGTTAGCGGAAGTTGACAGTTGTGATCTAATTAAATCTTTAATAATTAATTTAAAGTACAATAAGGCCGACGCCTCAATTCAAATAGATTCATATTGGAGATTTTCAAAAGATTGTATATGCAATATGTGACGAATAACATTTATATGTCTTTATCATGATATTATCTAATAAATAATAAATATTATTATTATTTTTAAAAAATCTATATTCAGAGTTTTATTTTGTTCTTGAGTGATCCTCAATTTCAATTTTAATAATACATTGCATAAAATTAAAGATCTAATACAAAAAGTAAATTATATTTAATTAAGTTCCTATTACCTCCGCTAGACAGCACTGTTGCGTCGTTTTGGAAGACTAGTTTGTAATAGGTCCGAGAACATAGCATCTTCTTAGGAATATCATCATAACACTTATTCGTTTAATGGTTACCTATCTATTTCTGTTATTGAATTCGAAAATTGTTTTACAAATATTACTTTTATTATGCAGATTTATTTTTTTTATTTAGAGATGAATATTTCTCCTTGCAATACTATACCTCATCTCTGAATGTTTTATTACATATATAACATAAGAGCGGAATAACTAAGTTCGAAAAGCTCAGAGTTGTGATAAAGGCCCTGGATTGGAATCCTCCTGTGGCAGATAATTTATTTAATCTGTAACACCCAGGGATGGACACTGTGGCTCACCCTATACCCTCTAATGTGCGTGAAAATCCAGGCGGTTAACCGTGATCTTGGACAAATTGCCTCTTACATGGTTTGTAACTGCCCTCATACATTTTTTGCAGATATGATTGCACGGTTAACAAACTGTCAGAGACATGAAATGCAAGACGAAAAATCTATTTATTTTTAAGTTTAATGATATTACTTGGGTAAAACAAAGTTTCTCTAACAAACTTGGTTATCTACCTTTATACTAGAACTATATACCACAAACTATCTTACCGACTATCCCACTCTCTCTAATCTCTTATTCTTAATTATCTGCGCTATACTCTATTCTATATACTACTTATTTTGCAGTAATTCCGTGGCGATACAGCGGGCGCTAAGAAAGTATACAATGCTGACTACAAGGGACAATTTCATAATCTCTAGGGATATAAGTCCATAGCATTCTTCCTCAGGCCGTGAACCCATTAGTTAAGTATTATTATGGCTTAGTTAATCCGAAGACTTACTGCCGATAATACCAATCCCTCTTACAAATTTCTGTCTACCCAAACCTGATTAATATAAACTCAATTCTCCCAGAAAGGCATCAGTATATTCCTCGGACGATTACCAGTGGGCACTGAGCTTAATATCCTTTCAAGAATTCTTCGGCTACTGAAACCAACAACTTAACAAGCAAATCTTAATCATTGCGACTCCATCCCTTCAATAATATTAACAGGGTGCATGTTCCGCAATTCTACGTTGTGTAATCTCCTATACTATCTGCTGGCATCATCATGTTTCGGACCTATTGTTCTGTAATGCCTTGTTTTTGAATAGCTTAAGATGCAGTTTATCGTTCAACTGGCACTTTTCATATCCATGAAGAACAGTTGAAAGAATGGTTTTACAAATTCTAATTTTTAGATTTTAGGATAAAAGACGCATACCCAATTAACTGTGTACACATTTCTTTTTAGCCTCATCGTTATGAAGCATCACCATTTAGGAAAGATGGATGGCTTACGATAGTTACTAACTTTCTTTTTGTGAGTGTAATAAGCATCAGTTTGAAGTTGAACTTTATTCGAACTTGATAAAAAGCCCATTGTATGTTGAATCGAACATGAAGCCCTCAACATAGCCAGCTGAACCCATAGCCTTTGTCCTACAGAGATCAATAGGTCGCTTCCTAATGATTGTCCAGAATCCATTCTCTGTATTTGCCCTCTTCATCTGTAACTCTTTTCGACTTTGTATCCAAACGTCTGCATTTTATTCCCTACGTATTTTTATCTTCTCGAATCTCATGTTACATTCTCCTCATCCTATTTTAACAAACGAAAACTTACTTGGTCAGGGAACGTTTAGATGGTCGGACAACACCAAAAAACATTATATTATTATATGTTGTTTTTTAAAATCGACCAATAAAAAAAATGCATTAAATCGTATCATGTTAAATATACTAATATTATAAATGCGAATGTAACTCTGTGAAAAAGACATATGCTCCTTTTTAATGCGAAAACATTTTTGTAAGGGGTTGAAAGAGGGGATGAAGGTTTGTATGCAATTTTTGTCATTTTTGGAGCTAGAAGCTTGAAACTTATTCTTTAGGCTTTTGATTAGATATAAATAATATCAAAGTTTGTAGAAATTTTACCCTTTAGGGGGTAAGATAAAAATAGAGGATGAAAGTTTGTATGGAAATATGTAACGTTTATGCACTTTGGTGGGAAATATGCCTAAGTGTGCCTACCCGAACGAGCAGATATTTGAGGGCAGATTACTGTGCGAAACGCATGCGAATATAAAAAAAAAATCAGCTGCAAATTCATTAAATAAATAAAGTAACTAGATTTTTGTTTAAAATCATTCGTAAAATACCACTGATTCGTTAATTTTGTAGTTAGTTTGCGTTTGTATTTTCGTAAGACATAGTTTTCATAACCATTCTTTAATTTAATTAGATTGTATTACATAAAATACGGTTAACGTTGAAAATGCACTAAAAGAATATACAAAATTAATAATTATTCTATTCCCCTCTACACCGTGAACATTAAACCTATACTTTATAGCCTCTCAGTCATCTGCCTGCTTCGAAACTGCGCACATCACTGCAATTTATAATTAACTATTGAAACTGAAGTTAAACAATATATACAGATAAAATAAAGTATTATTACTATAACAGAAGGTAATGAACGAAATATTACTATAAAAAATTATAAATGATGTAGTTTTAATATACTTCAATAACTCCGATGTCTGTTAAATTAACCATTCTTTAATTCACTTAGAGTTTACTACATATCCCCATAGCCCCAGTACGTTTGGGCAAAATCTTTATGTTTTGGCAAAAGATGGGAAAATAAAAAACGTTGTTTATAAAAATGTACTTAAATAAGCTATTTGCAGTAAAACATTTATTTTAATCTATGTATGTATTTTATTTGCAAAGTAACTAGCCAAAAAAAAAAAAATGCTACCCAAAGTCACTATAACACGCAGACGAAGTCGCGGACACAGCTAGTATTACATAATTTATAAACCACAGCTGGGTTTGAAACTGATTCCTTCAGCATTAAAATTATGGAGTTCCTCGCATCCTCAAAACTTCGTAACAAAGTAAAAAATGTATTTAAATAGTTCAAGAAAAGCCCAACAATTTTGTTATTAATCCTCGAAAAAAATGGGTTTATAATAATTAATCAACAATACATTATAAAAAGTAAAGTGTATGATAAACTATGGAATAGGCGGGTGTTCCTTTCTCTGATCCGGAACGTAGAGGGATCGATTCCCACCTGGTTCAGTTATTATTTATTTGACACCTTGTTAGTACGCACCGGCGACCCTAGGGCATTCCATAGGGTTGTGAAAAACGACCATTAGGCCCACTTTTAGGACTAGTCTCCCTTCCACAGCCATTAGTGATAGCGGTCAGCCATTGAAAAATAATTTGGATTTTTTTTGTGTGTGTGTGTGTGTTCGATTTGGACAACCACTCTGACCATTTTTCTCTAACGGTGAATTGCCAACCAATGATATTTGTACTTTTGGTATTGTCTGCATCACACTAATGTGCAGTACCTTAACGACATTACTATTTCGTCAGTCACGAGTGGTAAGTCCATGTCTTTGTGTGATGATTCGTCAATAAAACGAAAGATTTGAATTTCTGTAATTGGGATATTTTAAGTCTTTTTCACATGATGTAGGGATTCATACAGGGCCTGGCATACGTCCTGTTTAAGCATTATGCTGAATATAATAAGTCTGTTAGTAAGTGATTTATTTTTATTCTTTATAAGTGAATTAGGATGCTCAAAATATGATTTTAAAATATAATTATGAATTAAAAATGATAAAAAGAGATATAAGTGGTCTTGAAGCAGATAAATTTGATAAAAATTAAATGTACTAATAAAAAAAAATTAATCACCACCATTATCCTTCCTTTTTAACGCTCATGCAGTTAAAATATAATAAAAAATTGACAAATCCTTATTACTAAAAGAAATCAAACAAACAATACACGGATATGAAATAAAATAACAACTACAAAAGTTTAAAAATAAATATAAGAAAAATCATTGGTATGTTTGATTATTGACACGTTAAAGATAATAAAATAACATTTATATCATTAACATTTTTTCATTGAAAATATGATGTAAAGACCATCATCAGATTATTCCATTTTTTAAAGATTGTGTATATTATTATAATTTAGAAAAGAGCCTATAGCTAATCTAATATTTTGCCTAAAATAATCCACCCATTCATTTTTTAAATGCACTTAAAATACGGTTTGCAATTAGCAATTATTGACTCCCTTTTAGATTATAGGATCCTTCACCATATTTATTGACTTAATTTATAACGTTTAGTCTAATTATGATCTTCGGATATATTTGGAAAAGAAATTATTAGCAGATTCCAAAGAAAGAATGTGTTACGAATCATCTTTAGCTCGATCAAACATTACTTCCAGATGTATTAGAAGTTGTATGACTTGCCGAGACTTTAGAAATTATGAACATAAATGAAGTAAAGTAAGAACAGGCCATTAACTTTATTGCCTCATTACTGAAATATTGGATATCTCAACATATTTTCTTTAGAAGCATTAATTTTAATGTTTTATATAACCCCTCCTTCTTTCCAAGCCTTACTGTCCCTTTGAGAAAGTCCTCTTCAATCATGAAATTTGATTATCCTTTCCATCATAATTTCCATTTGTTGCTAAGTAATTCGTTTTTGTTCATTGTTAAAGCAAGGATGATTACTGCCCTTAATAGCTACTTTAGGCTCCCAACATTAAGAAACCATTTAAGTCTTACTAAAATGCTAAGTTTAATTAGGCGAAACAATGTTATTATTTACTATTTATAAATTTAAACATATATGCATATATGTATATATATATATGGGGGAAAGGTTGCTGAAGGGTAGAGTCCTGAGTTGCTTTGCTGAAGGTTTGGGGGTTCAAATTTGAGTTTGACAAATAAATTACTTAATCTTCTAACAACCACTTATGGACCCCTTAGGATCTACAGATCCTCATTAGACACACGCAACATCTGTAAAATGAAGGTGTCCTCCAATATTGGAGGAAAAAATTGCTATTGAGCTTGATCTCGAACAAATCGCTTCCCTGTTGTAATAGAAACAATAAAGTCTCTACCATGTACTGAAACCAAAACCCTAATCAAATCTAATTCAATGTCCCCAAAAGGTATAAAATGTAAGGACCCTAGTGTTTTTCAAGAATGCATACATTATTACATCAATTTAATGTAATAGTCATTTTATTCTGGTTCGAATTTTTAATAGTCATTTTCACTTAGATAAATATTGAATTATTAAACAGGATGTTACAAAAATCTACGCTATACGATTGTGTTTGCTTTGACGTAATAACATCTTTGATCTGCATTACAATTAAAAAATTCAGTAAATATTTTACATTATACACAAGGTACATTGTAAGGATAGTGATGAAAAAAATATCCTTAAATAACAATTATAATTTGTGGTGCATTTTTATAATTACAACCCGGCATTAGAACCAATGGAATCTAATCTTGAAATAAATATTTATTTTTAGATTTATTGCGTTTCAAGTAAACGGTTATAAAATATTGAGTTTTACTGAAGTGAAATTTTCGGAAATCGTAAAAGCCTTTGTCACAGGAGACAAGATGTATTAGAAACCATTCGTCACACGACTTCAAAAGAATAACGGCAATAAATAAAACTATTTTTGTATGATCGGAACTTGCCTCTGTGAATTTTTAATTTATCGTTTCTTTATTGAAGTAGCCCCTTCTCCTTCCCTATTTATTGATAAATAAATTATTTCCTTTATGGATTGACATACTATTAATTAATTATATTATATTTATACATAATTAATAGTAATTTTGTATTGCTTTTATGGATATTATGTTTTGTACGGTCCATTTGAGTAATTGTTATTAGTTTTATCTCAACTTGCCTTAGCTTGCAGGTTTTCTTCTGTTTCCTGACAAAAAATGTCTTCTGTTTCCCCTAAATATGTTATTGCATAAAATATATAGCACGAAAAGCAGAATTGCAGAGTAGGTACCCGATTAATATATTAATACGAAGCATAGAGAGGATTTTGAAGCTATAATAAAAGCATTCTTTTCCAAGGAAAAATTACATCTTTTATGTTTGCCATTCGGTTTTAAAAATGCACTACCGACCTTTCTGAGAGCTGCTAAATTATTAATATTACATTTCGAAATCCAAATATTCACTGGTGGAATATTAGGATTTAGCCTTTTTTCAGACAAAATATTCTTCAAATTTCGTTGTAAATGAAATTTTTAAAATCTGGTAATTATTCATCCTAAACGACCATAGCATCATATAGTGGATTTTAGTTCTATACAGAATTAATCCTCATTATCTTTTTAATTATTATATATGAATGTGTGATGTGGCCACTAACTTTCAAGGACGAACTACGTATTACGGTATTGTAAAACAAGTTATTTCTTAGAATATTCAGTTCAACAAAAGACGTGTCGACTGGAGAACACAGGACAACACGGAGTCACTAAACTTGCAGCATGTTAAAATAATTTAATTTATAACACCGTGTCGATTGAATCAGGCGACCATCTGTGGATAGGTAATTTATAACAGCTATTTAAAATATCTTCATTATTCTTTATTGGATGGAGCTGAGAAACTCAGTGTGTTAAGTACTGGGTTGCTATTATGAATTTCAATATTTTGTGTATTGGCAAATAAATTATTGAATATATTAAAAGTCACGAATGTAACTTTGGAAGGGATCTGCAGACCATCCTAAGGTTCAACCATCCTCTAGTGACTGGTACTCTAAATTGATGAAAAAACTGGCGGTTCTGCGTTATTTCTGTATTGTGACAGGATCAAAAAGAGCTAGAATGAGATGTGGTTTTATTTAGCATTAGTAGCCCACCCTCTCCCCTAATTTTTTAAAACCAATAACCGTTTTCCCCCTCCCCCCCAAAAAAACAAAACAATTCCCCGCATAAAAGGGATCTATTTAAACCATTAATTTTTATTATTATTTTATTATTATTATTCATTGTTGGTTAGCCGCTCCGTCCAGCCGCCTCTCCCAGATGGTGCGTCTATTCTTAATATTTTATATCTTATATCTTATTCTCTTTAGCCTTTCTCCATTCCTCACACTATATATTCTCCTATTTCTCCCTTATCATTTTGGCAACCATCATATGTTGGTAATCAAAGAGTTCATATTTATAAGCATTATTTTTAATTTTTAATTTTTTCAAATTTGTTAATCCCATCAACTATTTTTATATTACATCCCAATCAACTGATTTTATATTACATCCCATATTTATATTTTCAAATTTTTTACATTTCTGTCATTCTACGAGATACCTATTCTCTTTCTACATATTCTTGTATTAATTTTCATACATTTTTCTTATGTAACCTCTAGGAGTCTATTATCATACATTTTATATCTATAATTAAACTAGTTTTTTTTCGAAATCTTTTATATCCCGCTTTTTTTTATATTGTAATCTTCTCATTTTGTATCTTTTTGTTTACCTCCTCATTTTTCTTTCCCTTTATATTATGTTTACATTGTTATCCTTTCTGTACATTTATTTTCTGCATTTTATGTTTGTTATGTTTCATCATTATATCTGTCACTATTTTAATTTCTGTTCATTATCTTTATTTTATTATATCTGTCACTATTTTAATTTAATTTTATTCTGTCACTATTTTAATATTCGTTATCTTCAATTATCGTATCTGTCACTATTTTGATTTGCTACATTACATGTCACTATATTCTTGTTACTGTAACGTTTTTTATATATTTTTTGTTCTGCATGTTTTTCTCTCATAACCCTGAAGATGGCCAACATGGTAGGTCGAAACGTCGGCACGTATTTAATATAAGTCTTTTACTTATTTGGTGTTTTTTTGACTGCACCCCCCAACTATCTCTGTTCCCCATTGTATCATCCAGTCAACTATTTTCCTCTCATACATTTTTATTATCAATATTCTGTCATTATAATTCCCTACCACCTGTTTTTAGGTACTTTCATCCATAGGTGTTGAAGTAAGATGAGGATATTCCTCCTATTATATCTTTTCCCCTGAAGGATAGCGTTGAGGTATTGAACCGGAGAAGAACTGTCGTGCACTGCCTGGGCCCGGGAGGAGGGCGAGGTCGATATGGACTGACGTCACCGGTCACCTCAACACCTGTACGATATCACGGTCTGGTACCTCCTTGCCATCGAGTACCTTGTCCTAGCCGACTACTAAGTCTATGGGCTATGTTTCGATTCCATTCCAACAGTCGCGTTGTCAAGGGTAAAACGGAGTAAAATAGTTCCGTATCAGGATAAATCTTGAGCTGAAGCTCGAGTCCAGTTTATTAGATAAATAACAAATACTAATCTATGGTTATTATTTACTGAAAAAAAAAACCGTACCACTGTAACCCATGAACAGTCATGGGCTTAGTACTTCATAGAGACTGTGCTGTTTCTTAGACTACGGTTTTGCTAGGGGGTGATTTGTTTAAGGCAAACTTATCCCAAACGCTAGGTTTTCCTCTTATTTAAAGGCACTCTCTTTACAGAACCTGGGTCAGTAAGTTCCACATGGTTCATAAATTGCTGTGAACAGACTAAATTGTTGTCACACTCAGAATTAAATCCTTTATCTTCAGCTCGTCAACTCAGCGCACAACATGTGATCTACATAAATACAACCAAATGAAAATAAGGCATCACCATACATATTCAAGCTGTCTGTTACAATTAGTTAATCAAAATTTTAAATGATCGGTGCACATTGCCATATTAAGCGTTAATACACTTTTAATTGGATTTTTTTTAAATTTTTAGCAATAATTTCATCAGGTTTCGAGATTTTAAATTATTATCAATAACGGTTGATTGAAAATGAAATGGACTGGAAATGTGAAATCCAATTATTGGATTTTAAACTCCACCGATTTATTATCAATTGCCGGATTTCCCAATATTTTGGTTGCACATTTTGTAGAGACTGAATAAATCCATTTGGATCCTTTCCTTCTCTGACTGCTAGCCGATTAAATAAAGGTCTGCCAAGCTGAATTTGAACCCGTGATTTTCGGCACGACAATTCAGCGCTTACTGAGCCACGATCCTCCTATTATTTACTAATATTTATATTATTAATATTATTCCCCACTCCTTATTTTGCACAGTTTGATAAATACATGGATAAACGAAAATCGAGGAAATCCAAGAAGGATATGGGCAGAACATCACACGATTTAATTCATTTAAATGCACAAATTTAAGACTCCATCAATATTGCATTAAACCATAAATATTCTGTTGTTCCCAAAGCATATTTAGTTATTAACTTTGGTTTGACGGATACGCTTATTGGTTTTAGTGGAACATGTTGACAGTCTAATAAACTTTTAATAACTATTACAAAGAAAGAGGATAAAAAAAAAACAGAACGAACAAATTTATAGCCCATGAATATTACAGAAGAGCTGCATATTGATATCGAATAAATAATTATAAATAAATAATAGGCAAAGACAGAGGACATGGAAACTTAGATGCATTTTCCTCATAGTTAAGTTTGTACGGCCACAGAATGAATCCCAATAATTGAATAAGCAAATACTAGATAAGATATACAACTTGAAAACCCAGAGTGGTTATGTTAAGCTGATGAAATAAGATCTTTAAAAACTTAGAATTACTGATGGACTGAGAGCAATTCAGGAGCTGACACAGTAACATCGGGTTCTTGTGGAGAAGAGAACGAGGCAAGAGAATGGGGGATGGACAGAGGAGAGAAGAAGGTAAAGCATGATTGCGTGGTCCTTTCCTGATCGGTTAGCAACAAAGAAAAATTAATAAAGCCAAATAAAAATATATAATTCTTAAAAGATAAATAAATACGATAAGTTTAAGTTACTGAGTTGACTAGTTATATCTACTGCTCGGGTTAATAAGTGGTTAGGTCTAATTTTCTCCAAAATGAGTTTCTTGTACTTGAGTAAGCGGAATTGAGTGATAATCGTAAATCTGCTATATGTACAATACGACTTGAAAAACACTTGTGGAGAAACTACCCATCGGTAACACTCCAAAAAAGTTCTATAGTAGATGGTCTCGAGGCCATCTTCTTTTCAGACGCCTCGAAGGGTTATCAGGAATAGTATGGGAAGCAAGTTGAGAGACTAGCGGATTTAAGTGTGTATGGAGCATGTCATGGAAGGATAGGTATCTAGTTTGGGACAAATCAGTAACATATGGGATATTAAGATCATGATGGATGAGTTTGTTTGTGACATAATAAGGAGCATTGAGGATTTTACGAAGGATTTTGGATTGCAAGGATTGGATACGAGATGAATTGGATGGTTTAGTAGAGCCCCAAAGCTCAACTCCGTATGTCCAAATAGGCCTGATAACTGTCATGTAAATGAGTCTTTTGTAATTAATTAGGAGCTTAGAGCGTTTGTCCAGTAAATGTTGAAGTAGGCGAAAACTTCGAGCTTCTTGTATTTTCAGTCTTGTATAAGGTTTCCAAGTGAGACGTTTGTCCAGATGGAGTCCTAGGTAGGTTTTCGACTTATGTCACTTTAGGCGAATCCGACGAGCAGTTTCTTGTACGATAAGTTTAAGTTACAGAGTTGACTAGTTATATATACAGCCCGGGTTAATAAGTGGTTAAGTCTAATTTTCTCCAAAATGAGTTTCTTGTACTTAAGTAAGCGGAATTGAGTTATAATCGTAGTGAATAAAGGGCTAAGTAAAGTATTATTGTTTTTCTTTATATTTACTCCATTTCAAGCCAAAAACTACGAGAATGAAACGATTCCGGTTATCTGAAAGCAGTTAATATCTCTGGACAAAATCCGACTTAACCACTTATTCACCGGGGCTGTACATACTTTCATATAGTTTATAGTTTCATATCCACTCCTTAGCAAAGATAGCCCTAAATGTTTCGACAGTGAGGTGGTTATGTTCTTACCATCACGTCCTTAAAATCCTTAAACCGTTCGATCTTTATTAATTATATTATTATCCAATGTCTATCTGTTGTGATTTCAGTCTCATAAAATTGGTTGAAAGAATCTCAGAGTCAAATTTAATAGGCGTTGTTTTTCAAGATTTTGTCTTCCTAGAATCCAGGAACGTTCGGGAATAAAGTTATTTTTCTGGAAGTAGTCAAATTTTTCCTGTATTTATATGCCAATTAACAAGAACTTGATTGAAAAAAAACACTAAAAGCTGCTGTAATGTACATACATGATAGTGAGAAGGCATTAGAAGTAGCAAATGCTATTAACGCTTATGTCAGATGATTTTTAGCTTGCTAAATTGGTAATAGTCATAGTGATAACGGGTATTTCGTTTAACGAACGTGTTTATAAAAGTAATTCATAATGTAAAATATGCGTGAATTTGATCAAATTAATTCAAGGAATTGCTCCCCCGTTTCAGGCTACTTCAACACACGCTCTAACCTTCAAAATAATTTAAAATGACTCCTGTAGATGGATGACTTAGAAAAAAAAACCTGTACCACTACAACCCATGAAGGGTCAGGGTCAGGGGTTCAGTATATGGTAGAGACTGTACTGTTTCATGGACAACGGTTCTGCAAGGAGGTGACTTGTCCTAGGTCACGCTCAATCGCCAGATTTTTCCCTCTTATTTTGGATACCCTAGTTTTATAATATTTTATAGAGGCTGGGTGGGCCCCGGGATGGTCCTAGATCCTATACGATCCATCTCCCGCTGCAAACAGACTAAATAAAAATCATGGCCTGCAGCGGGATTTGAGCCAGGATTTCCGGCATGGCAACTCAGTGCTCTACCTCTGAGCCACTCTGCTCCCACATGACTTAGAAGACCAGTTTTTTTACTTATTGCGTAGAACTTTGGACCAAAAACTTTCGTAAAATCCTTAATCCTCCTTACTTTGTTACAAATGAAGTCATCCATAATCAATCATTTTAAACTTTATTCCCACTCCAAACCTTACAAGTTACAAACCTAATAATTCAATAACCGATAATCCCCCTAGGCGTCTGAAGGGAACATGGCCTTATAGATATATTCTGTGTTATCATAAATTTGGAGTAAATTTTAAAATAATTTTATACATAAATTTTTAAAACATCAAGAAATGCTTATGTGTTGTTTTGTTTCATTTTGTCATCTTACAAAAAGTTGGGCCTTCTGGTGTAATCCGCTACAGACCCCTCACTGGTCTTCCCGTACTTCGAAATGAGTGAGTCAGAGGAAATCGATAAAGACTGATCTATTGACGTCGGGCTGGTTCAAGTGCTTTTAAAGTTGCCGTCAGTTTAGCTCAGCGAATTTCATACGCTCCTTCCAACTTTAGGATTCCATTGCCGTTTGGACATACTGTCGATTCGCTTTTAAACTATCCATATGTACAACTTTGTTAGCTTTAAATAACTTTGTCGTAATGACAGTTATTGTGACGAAAAATAAAAGTTTGGAGGATTCCTTCTGAGGATTACTTGTTATTCTTAGGAACTTTTAACATTTAAAAGTAAACATGAGGATTGGGGGATGGAAACTTATTTTTCTTCGTTTTATCCGCGAGTGCTGTACGAGAGTGGAAAGGTAGAATTTTTAAATGCCCTTACTTGCACTTATCTGCTATAACGTCATATTTTAAACTCATAGCATGAATGCAATTATTTTTAAAAAAATTGGGCGCTCAGGTTTTAGTGATAAGTAGAGTATGACTCAATCTTCCATCAGTTCTGAAAGCCATAAATTCTTGTAAGGATACTGACATCAGCATAGTGCACCGATAATGTAAAATCAAAATCGGAGCAAATATATTTGTCTAATGTTTTTTTTAAAAGAATCTATTAAAAGTGAATTTAATTGGTAGTGGGTTTCTTTTGATAAGCTGGAAGATTTGGAAGATCATACACTTCAAGGGCATTGTAATATTGGCTTCACTGCCCAAGGAATGATCTCAAGGAAAAGTCAGATCCTTTGATCTGAATTATGTTTAAATAATAAAATAGGACGTCACCATGAGGTCGTTATATCTAATATATATTAATTATATATCTTTAATTAATAAGAGACATATCCCTCTCTTCTCCGAAGGTTGGCGTGGTTGACTGACCAGGAGTTGTTTATCAAATATTTAGTTTCATTAAATAACATTAAATTTAAATGTGCTGATCATGGTTGCAAGATAACTTATAAAACTACGCGCTAGTTTTCTCCCATTATTTCATCCAATTCCTTGCATTTGCAGATCGCTCCTTCCGAACAACTAGCGCTCTTATCTTATGAGTAAATATTGTGACCAGGTTATAGGGTTTTTGGTCCAAGGTCCAAATTGTTTAAAATAAAAAATCCAAATAAGTAGGTTGTATTCATAACAAAGTTCGTAACAAAATCATTACATCAAGCGGTAACACGAACTACATAACCATAACATTACACCAACGCTATAGCCATAACACCAACGCTATAAACATAACACCAACTCAAAATTATAGATAAATAATTAATAAAAAACAAAGATTATATACAATTTCATTTACCAATTTTAATATGATGCTTACCGCTGAGACGCAAAGAAAATATAAGGTAAACAGTAAAATTTGGCAATTACTTGGCCATCTAAACCACTAATATGCATTCGCACGTAACGACAGTCCACAGTAGAGTGAGCTTACATATGTAGAGGGATATGACGGACGAAGTTAGCGACAAAAACAAAAAAGAAACTCGTTACAATATAATAAATTCTAATTGACACTACCTGTTGTATGCCTCTACCCTATCCAATATGTTCCAGATAGCGTCACATTTAGCAGTAATAATGTTTAACTCCACCCAACATTTAAATTTTGTTTCTATCATAGAGAGGAGATGTCCACAGCTAACGTGATGAGAAGAAACTAACGAAAAGAAGACTGTCACTACGAGAACAGAAAAAATTCGGAATGAGCCAGCAATTGGACAAAGAAGGGCGATAGGTTAGATGCAGAAATAGGCTCTTTATCAGGTAGAAGATGCTTATGTCGACTACATTCGAGAATACCTCAGGGATTTTCTCAATGAACCAAGTCCTTTTTTATTTGACAATTTTTAACAATATATAATCAAATCGTAGAATGATAACCTTAACTGTGATAAACATATTGTTCCGTAAGTTATGTTTCTTTTTATGATAAAGTCACTGCATAAACCAGAAAGTAGACTAAGTGCATTACAGCGCACATCATCATAAAACATTCTTTTTTTTTGTTCTAACGCCAAAACAAACGTTTTGAAACTTATTGGAGCAGGGTTTCTGTCTCTATTTGATGTAGTTAAACTGTTGATGTAAGATGAGCTGGACTATGTCTACTTAGTTATGAGTTTTCTTTTGGTGTATGGTGTATGGCGAAACTTTGAGTGGTTTGATTTTCTAGTATTAAGAGACCTTAGGCTTTTTGAAGTTTTTCCTAATGCATTCCAATTATAATTTATGCTCCTTTTTTATTTTTGTCTCATTTTATTGCATTTTAAAAACAAAACCACTACTTTGGGGGCGGAGTGAATCAGTGGTAGAGCGCTGAGTTGCCGTGCTTAAGGTCCTTGGTTAATAAGGCTAATCCCATTGCTAGCAGAGTTTTATTTAGTCTGTTAGTGGCCGAAGATGGATCCCGTAGTCCCGTCTAAGACCATCATGAGGTTTACCCAGCCCCTATAAAGTGGGTACTTAAAATACTTAAGGGGGAATCTGGAGGTTGAGCGTGATATAAGACACTTTTGTCCAGGAAACATTACAGTCTTTACCACGTACTATACCCAAGACCTTATATGGGCTGTAGTTGTACAGTTTTTTTTATTTAAATCAAGTTTATGTTCCCAAAGGGCAATTTTGTATAAACTTTTTTAAATAATTGAATACTTTTCTTTAAAAATAGCCTTGTTACATTTCATTTTGATATTTGAAACGACAATCTTATAAAGGCCTCGATACGTAGGAATCGATAGCGGCTATTAACATTTTTATTGAAGGTATCGATAAAATATCTTCAACATCCATACCAATGAGATAAACTGGAGTAGAGTGCTGACCTTAATATAAAAGAGTTGTTCCGAATCTTCCTCCGGGGAATCGCCTTTAGAATAGTTTAAACATAAATTAGGTTCCACGGATAAAAGCTAAACGAAGATTTATAGTCGCTAGCTCACAAGTACTTGGCAATTACTTCTGGCTTACCTGACAGTCTCTCTCTGTTCCCTTTCCCATTCGTTCTGTTCAGTGATACCATCGGATTTTTATATTTCGAATACGATTACTTTATTACTAGCATTACTTTTTTATTGCTAGTGCCTTTGTTAATATAAACTAGTGGAATGTATGAGCGGTTCATTGGCATTCTCGATTAAATACTGCTATAATTTCAGATCTTGCTATAAATCCTGAGATCTAGTGGTTAGCATACCAACCTACTAAACCGAAGATCGCGGATTCGTAGCCAGGTAGGTGGTTTTTAAAGGGGGTAAAAAATCCTTGGTGATGCCGTCCTTCGGATGGGGCGTTACACGGGGGTCCAGAGCCTGTATGATGTCAGATACTCGTTGAAAATCCCTATCCTATTTAAACTTATATAGGCAACATTTATAGGTTCCAATGAACAAACAACTATGATTTCAGGGAAAATTAAGATGCATTGGTATAATTGATTTTTAAGTAGTAATATGGGATGCTTGAGGAACAGGGCATATTAACTTGCAGCGATTACAAATAATAATAATATCAATGTATAAATATTGATTAGAATATGTATCCCCCTCTTTTCCTTCATTTCCTTCTATTCTTAACCCTTAAAGTGCACGCGACTCTCAACACAAGACAAGCGCTTACCATCACCGGGCGCCATTAACAACATAAAAATGAGAAAAAATATATGGAGTGCCTTGGAAGCTATTAGGGTCACGGGCTATCACGAGAAATACATAAATAATATCTACCATAAAATTGATGAAAAATATCATGATATTTTCTTTAACATTATTTCTAAGTGGAAGACAATGGTTCGGGTGGAAGTAAATAAAATTCTCTTAAGTAGGGAGAATAGTTTGTTGGAAAAGGAACGTTTCGACCTACATTTCATGATACCTTCAGGCTAGTGAAGTTTGGAGTCAACAGTATGGGGTTTAACTCGGTTTTAGAATAACAAGGCAATGTAGAAAAATACAAGTTTTTTTAATTTTTCCTGAATAATAAAATCCACTCAAAATGATCACATAAGCTTAAATACGTCAATGGCATATACGTCCATACCTTTATGCTATTAGGTTATATAATAAAAATAGCCATAAAAGAGCGCAAACATAACCGTAACTTTATCCATAGGTCATAATTTCATTGAATACTTCTGGTACAATCGTTCTCTGATCCTTATAAATCTCTGGCTATTTCTGTTTGAACAAGAAACGCAATCAAGGTTGGCATTCAATAAATTTCACATCTTTAGATCCATTTTTAAATGATATATTTTTAAAAAGATAATTTCGTAGACGGCCGTGGAATCGAGCCAATCGACCATATTTTTAGTAATTCCAACTTGGTGACAGAGATTTTACCCAAGCGTGATTGTACTCGACAGATGTGTTTAATCTAGGAATAACATACGACATTTTCTCACGTAGGATTCACATAAATTATCTCAGTGAACTTAGCGAGTGATAAAGGACTCACACAAATGTTTGTTTACCATTTTCAGCATACCATTTAATATTGTCTGGTTGGACGGAAATTATTAAATGCATTTTAATTATAGGAAAATACGTTTGATATTTATCCATATAGGAATAACAATAAGTGACAAAAGGCTGCCGACCATACACAAATCCCTACGCTTCGCTCTATTCTCGGGTAACCAGTTAAGTTTACCCGTCGTCTTAGGACTGTTTCAGCAAGATAATACCATTTTTATCAATTTTTCACACGTTATGAAGAATCAGGATGAATATTAAAAGAAGAGAAATAAATTATTTATTTTTATAATAGTTATTTACAGGTAACTGTAAACAAACAAAACAAATGTATGTAACCAAAACATGGATACATAGAGCAGAAGTACAAAGCTATAGGTTTTCTTTACTACATTTATTTACTCCTATGTATACAACAAAAGGATGTTTTTTTTTTTCACATTTATTTATTTTTCGATTTATGAAAAGAGTGTTTTGGACGATTGGAGTTTAAAACGAAAAAGGATCTGGCTGAAGGATATTGTATGTTCATGCTGGCCATCCTGCTCAGTGGCTGTGTAATAATACCCTCTATTTGCATTAAAATAAAGCAGAACAAAAAAGGCTAAGCGTTTTGTTTTCAAAAGCATTGTTGCATGAGGTAGCCAACCTTCATCGCTGCTTGTATTTTCCCGGAATATAGTACAATATTCCTTTTTATAAAATAAACTTGAACTAACTATAAAAAGAACGTTATACCTTGAAATATATTATTATTAAATTTTTATGGATTTTTTTGCGAAATATGACTGGCAAATAATTGAAGTAATGAACATTTGAAAGAAAATAATTCCCAAGGTCATCTGGGAGTTGTGGTACCGGTCATTGTGGTGTAGTGGTTAGTGTAACAACCTGGTATGCCTAAGGTAGGGGGTTCGTAGCCAGTCAGATGACCTTGCCAATGTTTTAAGGGATCAAAAAAACATTGGATATATTGTCCTCTTTGGAGGTGTCGAATAGCGGATCTGGGCCTGAGCCGTATCAGGTGCTCGTTAAATATCCCCGTATTAATGATATCCGGATAAGCAACATTTAGGACTCCCATTGAAGCATCCACCGATTAGCCATAATGGTATAAGGTGAGGTTAAATATATTAACAGACCATGTGATTCCAGGTAAATTACAAGTATTTCCATTAGGAAGTGTAATATGTGATACTGATTTGGATGTTATGAATATTTACCGTGAATGATTACTGAACAGGTATGGTAATGTGAGGGTCTGTACCTCGAAAATAAGAGGTGATACGATTGTATGGAGGACGGCAGAGATTCGAGATATAACAACTCACATATAACGAAAATAGGCATTTTACATTAGGCAGAAATGTAATTTTGCTACCATAATCACCATGCGATAAAAGTAAATTTGAATAGTTGCCTGGAAGAAGGGCGCATGTTACATTTTTTAAAGTTTACGGGAGAGCCAAAATAAGAGAACGGGTCATTTAATTAGGTGACTGTCACATGCGCCCTTCTTTTATTTTATAGATTTTGCACTTATGCCCTTGTAAGTAAGACTAGTAAGATTAGGATATCTTCACATGAACCTTGCTTGCACTGGAACTTTGTCTCTTGAGAGACC
The DNA here is from genome assembly GCA_037127475.1 of Arma custos. NCBI lineage: Eukaryota > Metazoa > Arthropoda > Insecta > Hemiptera > Pentatomidae > Arma > Arma custos. Next base: position 85,133,640 of record CM073764.1, on the reverse strand, counting down.
GATCATCCTCTGATATGGACAACGGTTTTGCTATCCCTGTCCTCTATTGACTGTTTAGGCAACAAAAAACTAACATTAGCGGTAGGGGCCATTACAAGGCCACAAAATAAAAACGAAAACTGAAAAATGTAATGTACACACTTCTTCCAGGCAACTATATCATTAGGTTTATCTTATGTAAAAGGATCTTAATTTATTACAAATCCCTTTAAGCTGTAGTTGAAGAGAATTGAACCTGTAAGATCCATGAAAGGTCTTGTGCTCAGTATGTGGTAGAGTCTGTACCGTTTGATACAACGGTTTTACAGGGCTGTGATTTGTCCTAGATCGCGTTCAACCGCCGGATTTATTTCCCTCATTTCGGTTACCCGCTTTAGAGAGTGAACCCCAGGAGGGTCCTAGGTTCTAGGATTTATATCCGGCCACTAAAAGAATAATAAAAGGTCGCCAGCAGCGAGATTTGAAACAAGGGACATCGGCACGACAACCCAGCGCTCTACCACTGACTCAATCCGCTCCCTCAAGAATTTTAATTAGGTATATATATTCTGCCTTTCAAATAATTTAGACACGTTACAGTCTACTGAAACCTTTATTTTCATAAGCACAAATATTATAAATTGATATGCCATATAATTGCTTTTAAAACAATAAAAGTTTGCGAATCATAATAATATTGATTTCTCAATTTCATTGGAAATGATTTGAGAGATTAATATTTAACGGCTAATAAAAACAACACATGTTTTATCTACTTTATTGATTTATCTGAGTGTCCTCAATGTAAGAACACGAGCTATTTGTGAGCTTTCTCTAGTCTAGGGGCTTTGGAAAAGTCATTAGTGGATAGCTGCGGGAAGTGAAGACTTGAAGGCAATCAATGAGCTTTCAGGACCGGGGATTTAGATATTAGTTTTATATGGGTATTTACATAGCTTTTGTAGAATATTAATTCTATATTTTTATTATAAAATGTTTTCACACTGGAAAATAACTTTGAATTGATTATTTTTTTATCCATAGAGCTAGAATAAAGTTGTAAAAAGCTGATGATTTAGCTCTGTTTTTGCATGTGAAGATTAATTTTATGATAGGACTTGTTTTATATTGATTTATCATGTGTTTTGACTATTCACTAATTAATAAGGTGTAATCTATTAATCATTAGTGGTATGATTATTGTTTATTTTATTTTGTTAACATGTTGGATGGTTTTATATCTAATGCCATTGTAAATATTTACAGAACAATAAAATCGGTTATAATACCAACTTATACTTAGTAGTCATTAAAATAATTCATTTAGGGATGTTTTGTAGTAGATTTTAATTACTTTGAGAGTGAAATTATTATACAATATAATAATATTTATTATTCAATTAAGGAGCGGAGTGGCCTATTAATAGAGCTCACAGTTGGCATGCCGAAAATTACCACTGCCGGCAAGACTTTTATTTAGTCTGTTAGCAGCCGAAGATTGTCCCTATGGGATCTAGGATCCACCTTGGGCTCACCCAGCCTCTATAAAGTGGGCACAAAATATATCAGTATCAGAATATCAGAATATATCAATATAATTGGGAAAAATCTGGCGGTTGAGGGTGATCTAGGACGAATAACCTCCCTGTACAATCGTTGTTCACGAAACAGCACAGTCTCTACGATGTGCTGAACCCCAGACCCGTTCACGGGTTTTTGTGGTACTTTTTCATCATTCAATAATTGGAATTTAAGTGCATTGCCTGAACAGGCCAAAAGTAATTTTGGTATATCGGCTTAGTTTTTACTTCCATCATAAGTACAATAAAACATTGTAGCGTTAATTTTAATTTTTTTAATAATCAGAATTTTATGTCTTTCAAAGGCTTTTTTTATTTTCTTATCCGGTTTAGATGCCTATGTGTTTAAATAATTCATATCTTCATTCATTATGAACTTATTTATATCTTTTATATGTTAGATAAGTAAATATAATATTCACAATGCTTCTTTTCGCCATATTAATAATTATTATTACCAAACAGTATTCATTCCCGCCTTAAACTTATTGTTTTACTTTTACTTTAGAAAAATTTTAATCCTTCTATCTGTTTGTTCAAATGTTAATTTAATAATTTGCGGTATTACATGATGTAATGGACATAGGATGAAGCGGGGTTAATAAAAAAAATGAATGCATACTAGATACACACCGGGGAAATAATAAATCATCATATTTCCCAATTTTGGATTAATTACTCCACTTCATTCTGTATATATTATTTATATATGTAAGACATTTTTTATACAAATCTATTAATTTATAAATTTATATTCTCCCATGTATACAATAGCACACAATGATGCCATTAATAAACTTATACGAATTTCAATAAATATTTATTTGAAATTGTGATACAAAATTTTCATACTTCCATCTCCTTCTAATTCTATTTAATTTATGTTTTTAGGTAAGGATTTACTCCATAATATCTCTGGATTAGTACTTCACGTTGTATGGGTATGACGCTTATATTTTTTATATGAATTAATTAATTTATTTATTTAAGTGGTTTATTTTTATTTCTAAATTATTATTCACACCTATCAGAATGATAATTATAGATTAAGATAGAACCAGGAATTTTTAAGGATCGTAATCTATATATCACAATATGTGGTGATCAATATACAGTGTTAAATAAAAAAAACTAACTGTACTTTTAAAACTCATTTCTGAACAGTTTTTCATATATCAAATGTGTTTATATCAATTTCAGTCGGCTTATGACCAAGTAAAAAAAATGTTTAACAATAATTACCATCATATCAGAAGCAATAACATTTTACACTCCTTATTGGATTCCGGCCACATGCAGACTGTGGTTAATATCTCCGAGCTTTCAACTGAGAGAGCTGTTTGATGGCAAACATTAAATTTATGATTGGCTAGGTCACGGATTCATTTGTTTGATTGTGTTGGAGGGAATTTTCCGAGGGATGGAAATTGCTTTTCATTATTATTACAGTATGAAGTGTATTCATCTATGTGTGTTTGGATGATATTTTCCATCTATGGCTTCATATTCGTCATATTACATGATTATTATATGAACTAGGTCTCATATAAAAAAAAATAAATCATACCAGTTAACTATAGTGTTTTTACACATGTAGTTCCAAACATTTATTTCATATATTAATACATAAGTAATCTGGAAAAATCCCCACATTTTTTCAACGAGTAAAATCAGTAATAAGTAAATAAACGAGATATAGTAAATTAACGGAATGTAATTGGAGAACAACATTGTATTTATTGGATGTGCTCAACGAAGTCTATTATGAAGAATCCTAGTTTGCTTATTAAAATATGTTTTAACATATAAACATTTATTTTTTTAGAATAGAATAATTTATTGATATTTACAACTATAATTATATTACATCAAGTAAATCTGTTGTATGAACAAAGGACATGAAAAAACACTTGTGGAGAAACTATCCATTGATAGCACTCCATTAAAGTTCTATAGTAGAAGGTCTCGAGGTCATCTTCTTTTCAGACGCCTCGGAGGGTTATCAGGAATATGATGGGAAGCAAGTTGAGAGACTAGCGGATTCAAGTATGTATGGTGCTTTTCATGGAAGGAAAGGTATCTAGTTTGGGCCAAATCAGCAGTATATGGGATATTTAGATCATGATGGATGAGTTTGTTTGTGGCATAATAAGGAGCATTGAGGATTTTACGAAGGATTTTGGATTGTAAGGATTGGATACGAAATGAATTGGATGGTTTAGTAGAGCCCCAAGCTCATTTCAGTATGTCCACATAGGTCTGATAACTGTCATGTAAATAAGTCTTTTGTAATTAATTGGGAGCTTTGAACGTTTATCCAGTAAATGTTGAAGTAGGCGAAAACGTCGAGCAGTTTCTTGTCTTGTATGAGGATATAAATTTATTTAAAGCTCGAAAGCGACAATATTTGTTTAACAGGCATTTAATTTTATTTACCACCGTTTTAGTCTACTACCAAACTCGAATAATGCCCTATGTTCCCAATTATTTACCAATGATTTATATACATGATTATTATAAGATCTATATGGACATAAGGGGTAAAGCTCTGTGGCTCCTCTAAACCAACGAATTCCCATCGTACCCAATCCTTACAATCCAAAATCCTCCCCATAATTCCTAATGCTCCTTACTTTGTTAGGAATAAAGTCATCCATAACGACCTTTATGTCTCATTTGTAACTGATTTGGCCCGAATCCGATACAAGTCATTTCATGACTTCAATTCCTGTCAAACCTGAAAAGATAGCCTCCTGACTTTCCAAGTAGAATTTGTTATTTGAATACTTCCTGTAGGTAGTTTCTCTCACTTGCCTTTGTCTCGTGGTCGAACTCTTTATTCATTCTATCTACTAGTTGCATTATAATATTTTAAAAAATTATTTGCTTTTTTGCAATAGTGTAAAAAAAATTCTTTCATGAATGGTATAGTGATTTATTTATATTTATCTTCAACCAATCAATTACAGGTTAGCTTATTATAAGTAAATTAAGCGTTGATAAGTTTAAACTACTTGATTTAAGTTGATTGGGCTACTCGAAGCTACAGCAGACAAGGCAGCCTGGGTGCAGCCACATGCAACCTCTATCGACCGAACCGGGCCTTGCAATCCCAGCGCTTTCCCAGAGCCAGCGGTTCCTCTCACTAATCTTCAGTTTTTGCTGGAAAACTTATTCGGAAAATAGAGGAAACTAAATCCCGGCAAGCAGTAACCCCATATATTAAAAGCATAGAAACAGTTCAAATTAATCAAGGGATTTTCTACATCATGACATTAACACTAGAACTTGCTGCCGGTGGGTAGTATCTCTACATGTCCTATCATGTATTATTTACTCTCATAGCAATTGTACTAGATGTATGTATTACAGTTGTACAACTCAATAAAATAATAAAAAAAATCAACACTAGAACTACGAACCGGTCAATATGACCGGTTGCATCATTAATTTATAACATTTTCTCTCTACGTCTTATTTAATATTTTACGATAATGCCGTGATTTTTATTAAATTTTTTTATATAATGATATTATAAATTATTTCGTTATGTTATACCTAAATATAAGAACCGGTTATTTTGATCGGTCATGAAAATATCATAAATACATGTTGTGTATTCATGGAATTTTTATACATCTATAATTCCGGGAAATTCCCGGAATTCAGAAATTCTAAGTTTTCAATTTTGTATGCGTAAATTTGTGTATGTGTTATATAAAAAATTGCAATTTAGTATTCTTGCTTGCCGTGTATAGTTGCAAGTTGCAACACGCACTACTCTTTATGCTATGTTGATACTACTCTTTATGTTATGTAATTACAATATTTGAATTAAATACATTTTATTTTATTTAAACTTAAATTATCTTATGAATTTATAGTTTTATTTCTTGAATTTTACTATTTTGTCTAATCAAACAAACAAACCGGTCATTTTGACCCGTTGGTAGAAATAGGTATATGCTAAATCTTCGAAGTTCTAGTGTTAAAAAAAAGTGAAAAATAGAAGTAGATAGAATGTTTTTAACAAATGTTAAATATTTTAATCAATCAAAAAATCTTTACTGTTTTGTAAGAAAAATATAAATACAATCGAGGCGTTGACATGGAAAACATAGGAAGGGAAAAATACCTCAGAACTCTAGAATAACTGTGCTATTTTTTTGAATTTCTAAATCAATCTTAATCTAAATTATTAAAATTATTAAATTGGAATTTTCAATAATGGTTTGGTTTTCACATATATTGGTATTCCGAGCAATAGTTTTATATTTTACATTTTCAAGTAGGTTATTTATTGATCGAATCATATGATGGGCTACACAATCTCAATACAAAATACTGACAATTGAATTAGAGAAACGAAAATTTTAACTAGTTGGTGCTGTATTTTTTTTTTCTCATTCTTCAAAAATTTTATTTACAATATGATAAAAATTTACAGAAATTCCTGAAAATGTTTCTATATAAACCAAAGCCTTCTGTTACCTTTCGGTATTTTACAATGGGCTGAGTCCGCTGAAGGCGGTTTTTACTCGAACCGGCTATAAGCCGCTGACTTTATATAATAAAAAACAGGAAGGGACCGTTTAGCGAGATCAAGAATAGTTGTAGAAGGAAGAAAGTGGAGGAAGGAAGAAGGAAAACGAAGGAAGGATAAGGACAAGGGAGTACTTACCCTATCCCTAGATCAAATGTAAGCACATCGACCAAGGGAACACTGCCCTGCCATCTCCCAGGTCTGGGGGGTGGTTTAAAGTCCCTTAATAGGGGGTTCGCACAGGTCTTCAGCCCATCAAAAAATTTGATGTGCCTCCGACCTATGTACTCAGGCACCGAGGGAAGCCGAAGCTCCTCCCGGATGATGGTGTTAAGTGCACCCTCGAGCGATGTGCCGCTTACGATCTTTCTAAGGATAGAGTTCTGGTAATGCTGCAGGCGCTGCAGCGTTGTTTTGTAGAAGTGTCTCAGTAGTAGTGCACCATAGAGCAACGTAGGTCTTATGATGGACTTGTAAATTTGTAATTTCAACCTCAGTGATAGCTGCGGCGACAAGAGCAGATGGTATAGCCTGTGGGATTTCTGTCGTGCCAACTTCAATCTTTCCTGAACGTGCTTTGAAAAGGTGAGATGTCTATCAAAGGTGACGCCAAGGTAGAGGATTGAAGTGGATAATCTTCTATCCTCCCAATCCACGGTAAAAGTCTTCGGTAGAGGTTTCCAACTCACACTCTGAAATGACATTACGATGAGATCCGTCTTAGACGGATTCACCCTAATGCCAATCAGTTTCAGCTCGTTCACTATGGTTTCAGTCGCCATTTGTGCCTTGTTAAGGGAATGCCGGGTGCTGATGCTGGTGGCGTAAATCCCAATATTATCCGCATATGCTGCTACCATTGCTCCTGGATGCTTCATTGCGACCCTTCATCGCTTCTCGGCCTATTGGCTAAGATCAAAGTGTAACTAGTTGTTGATGTTTTAAGTGATTATTATCAGTATGAATTGATTAACTTTTCTAAACGACTTTTTAATTAAATATTATTGTTTGTATATCAATTGAGTTCTAACATTTAAACTAAAATGGAATAAACACTTCGTATAACTCATACATAGGCCGCTACATGTAGACAGTCTCGCTCAATACGCCACAAGCATGTGACGCGAACCTTTAAGTCTTCCCCTACCGAAAATCGCTCAACGCGGCCAAAGAAGTTTGTACTTCAAAAATATTTTTTCAGTTTTTTCATTAAAAAATGTAGTAATCATTCCAATAGGATTGACCGAGGAGTAAGTCAAAACTGGAAGTGTTTTAGTTTCTATGAACTGTGGCAGTTACTATTTTCAACTTGTAACTTTCAGTTTTAGATCTCAATACAATTTTCTGCTTCACTAAAATTACCTTCAAGTTACTTATTATTACCTCTCCCAGTTAAGTCTGAATTGTCATTCTTGCTAATGTATTGAAAAAGAATAAACATACAATGTAATTATATTTCTCGACCGTAACAGAAACGAGTCGATTTCAGTACTTACATTGAATATGTGTGTGATATATTCTAACTAATATAATCTATAGTAGCAAAAGATACTATAGAAATCGGATTCTCGAATTATTAATTCGAAAAATATGAATTTTTACAACTATATAAAATATGTTTTTCTTTGCTTCTATAAAATTGCCTTTTTAATAACAAAAACTCAATTATATATAGCTACTAAACATGTTAATCACTCCTTCCCGTTTACGTTATGCTGCTTGATGTAGTCTGATCATTATCATTGTGAAGTATTGACAAGTGAGAAAAGACAGAAACAAAGTAAAAGGTACTTCACTTTTCTTTTTTTTTACACAGTCTCCCCTGATATCAAGAGCTGTTTGTCCTCAAAATATATTGCTTTGAGAATACCTATAAGAAATATTTCGGAATGTGTCACATTCTTTGGAACTTTGTAAAGGGTTTGCACATGTTCTAAAGTCGACTGTGTTTTCCTTCAGAGCATTTAAGATTGAGTGGTACGAGACCGATTCGTTATCAATTTTGTAAAAAGCATGATCTCGACCACATAACCTCATTGCACGACCGTTTGCTTGGAAGCAATACAGTCCTATCATGTCTACTCTTCATAGTTTGTAGTGGTACAATTTTTACACTGTCTCAAAAAAAAAAAAAAATCACAAACAATAAATAAATTCATTCTTATACGAATAACAATCACAATAAAAATTCTATTCAATAAATTCTGAAAAATAATTCATTCTAATTCAATAAAAACTGAAAAATAATTCATTAAGTAACTCATGAATTTCAGAAATATCATTTCTTTTCGGGTGTTTTGGCTAATCATGGGTAAGGTGCTCTTTTTTTCCGTTAATATTTTCTTTTTTATTTGAACAAAATATTAGAATACTCGACACAGAATGAGTTAACAAGTTAAAATTCAAAATCAGTATTCTATGAATACGAATCAGATAATTTCTAGGATCCCTTCCAAATTTTCCTTCGAGATACCCATTATACAGGTTATCCATCCAGGTACCCATTATAAAGGTTTCCAAAAGTCACGGAGTAAATAATAACTTGGTAGTACTAGATAAATCAAGAGTCTTAACGATGGCTCAGACGACCAAAAAAACAAAAAATACAACCTACCATATGTAGGAAATTAAGTTTACTGCAAATCGAAGTTGTAATACAAATTAATGCCTTTCAAGATGCGGCATATAAAATTAAAAAATATTATATTTATAATTTCGAGAAAAAGTTAGAGAACTTCCAATAGGACTGACGTTGCCAAGAATCGTAAAAATGAACAAGTTTCGGTTATATGTGAGTCTCTCAGAGACCCAACGTAAATTAAATAGTTCATCAAACGTTTCAATTTATCGTTGAGCTCTCCAGGGAGCCATAATTGAGATGGGAGAGAGAGAATGTGTGTGTGGGTGAGAGAGCAATTGATGGACCACGTTTACGGCCGTTTTGAGGTAGGTCGAAAGCGAGTATAGAAATATATCACCTGGAAATACGAAGCTGTAAGGAAATTATTGGCATAGCACGATAAAAAAGTTTTTATTTTTTAACAAAAATTATCGATCCGCATCAATATGTTTTAAAGAAAAGTATGACTACAATAAAATAAATACCAGCCAAATAATTTTTTAATATTTCAAAATCCTTAGTTATGCCGTCCTTCGGAAGAAAAGGAAAATGGGTGTCCCGAGCCAGTGCGATTTCAGGTACTCGTTAAGGATCCCTATTCTGATATTGTGTATATTGTACCTTTATAGGTCAAATTTAGGGCTGCCACTGTATAGCATAGTAGCAACATTAATAAGCAAGCGATGTTATAAAAATACATTAGTTAATTATTATTAAAAAAAAACTGAACTGCTGTTTCAAGGACAAAGTTTATGCAAGACATATGTCCGAGATCACTTCCAACCGCCTGATGGCTAAGGGATCACGAGATCCATCAGGAACTCTCCTCGGCTTTATTTAACAAATTAAATAAATTATCTGCTACTCCCGGATTTGAACCCGATATCTTCGGGACATCAACTTAGCTTTCTTCCAATAGACACCTATTTTTGTATTTGGCTCTTATTAAAATTATAATTAATTAAAAAATCAAGTTTATCAATTGTTTAAACAAAGGCCAATGTTTTTATGAATAAAGGGGAATTTATACTTTATATTTTGAGCTAACTGAAGAATCCCGTCTCCTTAGAAGAAAGACACTCTAAGACTTGATAAAACAAGGTGACCTTCCAAAATGGAACAGAATTGATCCCTTGAGGAAAAAATAAACTGTACTCCTACAAAAGCTAAGATAAATTTTTCGGTATGGCTTGGTCTGGTCGTTGCCGCTAGGAAAATAAAGAAATCCACTTTCCGCCTCGGGAAATAGCATTCTATTTTTCCAAGACCAAACACAGTAGTGTTATAAGATTAAAGTAGCCCAATAGCAAAAATTGTGGGGAACCTAGATTCGTCAACCAGATCATAATTACTGTCATGTTATTCAACGTTTCATGGTTTTTACAGGGATGCTGTGTCCAGATTCAAATTATTTTATTTGATAGGAGATGGTCTACGATTTTTCCGTAAACCTTACAACGTAATATGATCCATCACCTGCTCAAGTGTGTGTGGTGAAAATTACCCGTCATGTTTTAGAGCATAATTATAAAATATTCATTTTGTACAAAAAAGAAAAATAATTTTATTCTGGGACCAGGTCCCTTAAGCATGACAAATGCGTACAAATTTATTTATGATATATCTGGCCAAAGTGCTAAATTTTTAGAATAATACAATATTTACATAATAACATGAAAATAAATATAAACTAAAATGTATGTTCTGGATGAATAAAAAATAAATATAATAAAATAATAATACAAAAAAATAGCATATAATTTACAATAAAAAGAAATAAGCTGAGAAAAAAGTAATAAATGAAGGCACCTTACAAAAATTAATATCAATATGAATATTAATAAAATATTAACGGAAGAGATAATTTTAACATAATGGAGTAATCATTACTGGAAAATAATTTCCTATTCAGAAAATCAGGAAGTTAAATATGCCAAGAGGAGGTTCAAGGAACACCTTTCATATTCTTAGGGTCTTTATTGGCTTTTTTTTATTTTAACCATAAATAAATGCTTTATATAAAAATAATCCTTCCAAAATGTATTGGACTGCTGCTTGATAAGCTTATTAACCACAACTAAACCTAAAAATTGCAATCCTTACCATCCATCAAACTCTATGACATATTGTCGATACAAATGAGCAAAAACACTACTTTTCAGGAGAAAGAAAAAATTGTTTGAAGTTCATTCAAAATAAGTTCGTGTCGTCAAAGTAACTTACTATGCTATACTTTATACTTAATCTTGGATATGACTATATAAATTTTATATCAATTTTCAATCTAAAGTAAACGCAACAGGTCGAAAACGAAAATTTTTTTTGTTTATATTTGTATTGACAATATACGTATTCTTTTTGTTAATGATTAAACGGTTTTCATTCCATTGTGTCCACAGTGAGTTAATTAAATCAAGGAAGCGGAATCGTGGCATTCATGTTTCCCTTGGCTTAAAATGGAGTTATAATACTATCATAACATGAAGTTATGTTATGACTCCCTGGCATAACACGGAGTTATGGAGTATAATTTTAATATAAATAAATTCCAAGCCAAAAATTGACTTTTGTTGCGTAATATGAGAGTACGAAATATGTATTTGTATCGTTGTAGTGCCCAAAAAAGTATTTTACGCGACTATGTCTTTTGGGTATATCCAAGGTTATTAAATTAGTACACTAACAGTATGAGGTTTAATTCTATGAAATTAATAAAGAGTTATATATGATATCTTAAAGAATGTTTTAAGATATCAGATAATTCCTTTTTATTTTAAATATTTTATTTTAAATATTTTATTTTAAATATTTTATTTGAAAAAAAAAGATATGGCCAGGACCGGGACTCGAATCCGGGTCTCTCACATCTCCGTGGTGACTGACTATAACCATCTTGGCCACCCTGGCTCGTTTCTCGGACAGTCATATCAATTCTTTTCACTGATCCTATATCTCAGAGTTCTCGCAATTTGCGATGTATACACGGGGAGAATGTTAATTGAATATTACTTTATTTTTGGATCTCACCACGGAGAGGTGAGAGACCCGGGTTGGAGTCTCGGTCCTGGCGAAAACAATTGTACGGCCTTGAACATTACTAATTTTCTGATTAGTAGCTGACCAGATGTAAACCAAAGGGCGTAGATACATATGAACAGAAAGTATTAATTCTTGCAAATGATCAAATAGAAAATGGAATTTCCAAAATAATTAAGACAGTGAATAAAAGATCATCCTAAATTCAGGATCTTAAGCGGATATCTCCAAATTTCAAAAATTGACTTTTTTATTTTTCACTAGTTAAGTCAAATACGGCATTATTATGTTGAACACGGCAATTTGCTGTCTTATAAATCATGGTTTTAGTATGGTTCTGAACCTAAAGTTGTTGGAGCATAAAGCACTGCTTGATTAAACAAAAGGAAAATGTGAAAAAGTAAATTTTTGAAAATTAAAAGTTATCCGCTTTTGTTCTTGAACGCCTCAATTAAGATAGAGGTTTACAACTTTGTTGTTACTTATTTATATCATAATTACATTTCCTCCCAAAACTAAAAAGTATTTTTTTCTATAAATTACAGAATTAATAAATTTGAAGTTATATTTTATCTAAAACACAATTTAACTTAAATACATTGAACAATCACTTAATAACATAACATAAATGTTCAGTAACTCTATTTGGAAATACGTTATTTTTGTCTATCCTTGAATAGCTTTTCAGTTAACAAATATTCCTTTTCCTAGCTACGACATTAAAGAACGGAGAAAAGTTTTGGGTCAAGGTTTGTACGATTCTGAAGCGCCGTCAACCCCCTCAACCGATTTCTTTCTTCTTCCCACTCCGCCCTTCATCAATTAGTTCCTCTTTATCCGTCGTTCGCTCTTCGATTTCTTCATAATCGTCTTTCTTCTTTCTCCTGACGCAATCAAATATGAGGGATCGTAATGGATATTGATTTTATCCATTAACACGATTAAATGTCTTTAATTAATTTTTTGCAAAACTATTTCTATCTTTATATCTTTCTAACCAGACGTATTTTGGACGGCCTACAACTTTTGTCCTCTTTCTTTTCTCCAATCCGTTATGATGATTTTCTTTGTTGATATTATAAGATTGTTCATTTATAAGTGAATGAGGTATAAATAAATAATATCCTTTTAACAAAACACCTAGATCGTTCATTAAATTCAAAATTAGGGAAGAATCAATTTTGAGATGGAACGAACGGTGGGCAGTTTCAAATAAATGTTCTAGTTTGAATAGGTTTATTCCAATACTGACAACCAATAACTAAAAATTAATAAAATCCACAAATTACAAACTAAACATGGACATACCAAATCATACTTACACAGATTTCACATAACCAATGACAATACTTGTTCAATAGTCAAAGAATAACAGATTTTTAAGCATATAATTTATGACTGCCAAATGTAAGAAATTGAAAGGTCAAAATTAATTATTCCAATAATTTTAAGAGGAAAACATTGGCCAGTAGCTGAACACGTAGTATTTAATGCATTTCGGCCCGAATTAATTAAATTCATTAAAAATATAGATTTCGAAAAATTGATATCAAGTTAACATAGATAAACAATAACACGTAGATAATCTTTTTATAATTTTAATTTTGTTAATTGTAAGAGGCTTTATGTAATAATGTTTTTTGTATATATTTTAATTATATATTGCTAATCCTATATGTAAAAATGAAATTAAAAGGCACATAGTATACTAAAGTATGGAATGTACCAATAAATAAACGGTCATTTTCGGTTACTTTATAAAAAAAAAGGTATAGATAAAAAAATAAAATATTTTGATCTACGAATTTAGTTGTAATGAGATAAAAAATAGTGTACAGAAAATTTCGTATTCATATTAATAAATATGTATTAATTTTACAGGTTTAAATGATTTACGGGTAATACTTCTGTTTCTATCAATGTATGTTTTTTAGTTGTATGGGTTAATTTAGCATGCATATAATAACATAACCCACAATTTTATTTAGTTCCTGTTACTATTATAACATTTTTCAGTAATATTATTTTATTTTATAAACATCGTGTATTCGTTAATTCTGTTGTCTAAGGTCTCATGTCTTGCATAAGTAAGAAAATGTCAGCAGTAAAATTGACTTGTTTAGTTTTTAAGGCTTCGGGAAAATATCCAAGGTGTATCTTTATAATATATCAATTATTAATGAGTTAGTTTATACAAATAGTCATTTTTACTACTTATTTAAAAATTATGCAAATTACTCATGATGAAAGAAACAGTTTTACTTATGCTTACTTGTTTAATTATTTAACATCAGCTTATGTAACTATGGCTAATAAGACGAGGCAACAGTGGGAACATTAAAGTAACCCGGCATAGTTAGGATTATAATGTATGTGGAGTACATTACACCATATAAGCATAGGACCACCATTTTACCTTTGTCCACCCGGAAGTGGCGAACTCTGGATTTTTAACTTAAAAAACCCTAGACAACTGCTCTGCACTCTCGTCCTTGGGCATAGAAGGTAGCTATGCTAACCACTACACCATAAGTGACACCGTCCTACTTGTATTTACACTTTCAAAACAAAGAAATTTTAATAAGCATTTATTGTAACTTTCTGATATCACTATTTTAAGATATTTTATAAACACTATAAAGTCGAAAATATAAGATTAATATTGATAAAACACTTTCATCTTATTATTTTATTCAATAAACATTGACTATTTTTATTTACTTGAGTAGGCTTCTTCTAGCATCTGAGGTGCTACACCTCTCCTGTTTTTTTGAATAAATAACACAACCTAATTAAAAGTCATTGTAATAAAGCTATATTATTTTTGTGCGCTAAATACAATTTTAAAAACTGCTAAACTTCTTTGTCTGAATACCTCAGATATCAAACCTGAAGAAAGTTACATAATATCATTACTGAGTAGTTAATCTAAACTTCTTGTTAGATGTGTTGGCTCCGCTCCAAGCGACTTCTTGTTGCGCCCGATATAATAGCTCACAGTCTCTCTAAAGATTCTCTTATGAGCCCATTTATTTCTTTGATGGTAGTACCTTATAAATTCAGTCAGTAAAAAGGGTTTATTCCTTTTCTGCCAAATATCCTTTTCTTTTCTGAATTTTGTTGAGTATTTCTCTGTGTTAGGGGATTTTTCATTCTTTATAGTCGTATCACTTTAAATTTTAATTAGAAGTGAGATGCTTTCAACATCATTCTTCTAGTAGTTGTACGATTGAGTTGCTCGTTATATTATTCGTGCTTTAATTATTCTAAGCCAATTAACGTTGTTATTGTAAATAATGAAAATTCGTACTCGACCATGAAAACAACAACACCATTTACATTACCCTTTCTGGGCCCAGTGTTTACCTGAAATGTGTTAGTTAACTTGTAATTTAAATTAACTTTTCAGCTTGTATCCTTCATTTTTCACTTTACTAGTCTATTAATTTTGAAGGTCTTCTTTACTCCTTGCAATAACCTCTCAAAACTGAGTGTTATGTCTCATTATCTATGAACATCGGCTATTTTGAGTTTCCATAATCCTTTATTTTCTCACAAATCATTTACAAAAATATGTCTATGTAGACAATTTTTAATGATGTGCTCAGCCGGCTTATGCCTCAATGGCTCTTGCAGTCTGTAGAATGACCATTGCTTCTGTTCACTTTTTATTCTAATTGCCAAACGTATGAAATTAGTCGGTATAAATCACTGGCTAATAATTTGCCACTTTTATAATTCTAGCTGTATTTCATTAGGACCAGGGGCCTAATATAAAATACTATAAGTATGCTGTGTATTATGGCAATCCAATGTAGTTGGACAGCACTGGTGAAAAATAAAACATTTCTCTCTCTAAGAATATCCACAATAGCTCTTTATTTGGCTGGATATCTTCATTTTCGAATACTTAATTAAGTTTAGAGCTTTAGCATTATGCTCAGATCTCAAGAGTGTCTGAAAGTACTTCTTACAATGTTCTTGCAGCCAAGATGCGACCATTTTCCCGCCTTATAACTAGGTTATTCTTTCTAATACCTGTTTTTTGGTGATGCCTTGTAAAATGTTCTGGTCTCATTAGTACGTATACTTCTGTCTTTTTTTATTTTATTTTATTTTTTCTTGTCATTAATCCAGTTTCTTTTCTTGGAGCTTTCTCTCTTGGTCCATGTTTTATAGAAATCGTTTCTGTTATGTTGTATGTCAATACCCAACCATTCGACTCTTAGTACATTGCGTGCCTTGGTGACTTAATCGCGCTCCGCATCAAACCAGAATCAATTTTGAGGTTGACTCTTTATTAGGCAGTATTGCTCTGCTCCTCCAATAATTTACATCTTCAACTCCTCTAGCTGATATACCTATGTTTCACCACTTACCGCAGGAATGTTCCTAAGTCTTCCAACTATTCTTTATATTGCCTCGTAACCAAATTTCTCAATTATTCTCTGCTCCTGCGCGATTTAAAAACATAATTTGTTCTCGATTCAGTTTTTGCTATTACAAGTAAATGATCAGATTTCACGTCTGCACCTCAACCCGATCTGACATCTTTAATTATACTGAAGTGTCTACTAGAGACCAACGCATGGTCAATTTACGCGGGAGGTTACCCGCCGACCTCAGATTGACATCTTAGTCACGTGGAACTTGGCCAATTTCCAGTACTAATGATTGTAATTATTCTTTCCAGAGAAATATTTCTCAGTCACACCTCATCCAAATAGTCTTAATCCAGCTTGGTTTCAATTTAGAAAAACTTCAACGGGAAAAAAATCATCAACAGACCTGAACTCCTCCCAACTAACAGAGTACGTGGTTGAACACAGTTATGCAAGACTACAATCCCTTTAGGTATAGGGGAGAACGCTTTGAATGAATATAAAAGTTCTGGTGATTAAGTGTTTAACGACTCATTCAGCTTTTTACAACTAGACCACTGCTTAATCTCGATGATGTGCTCATTATGATTTATCACTTATTCTGTTTCAAATATATCTGTGTCTATTAAGTGATAATGCAGGAGGATTCACTTTTTTCTTATTCCTTAATTTTTTCAGAAACTAAGTTTTAAGATATTTTCACTATCTATTTGGAACTTCTACGGTACTAGATGATTACGTAGCTATAGTAGTATGACAATCTTGATGGATTCACTAATGAAAATGTACCTTAAGTTAATTAATAGATGATTTTTTGGTTATTTCCGCATAGATCTGAAAATAATTTGTAACTGTTTTCAATATAATTTTTTAACATGTTTACTCTGAATTTTTTTAATAACTCAAGAAGATTTTATTTAATCTTTTTTTATGTTCCTTATCATTCTTTGTAATTTGTTTTGTTGTTTCCCCATGTTTATTAACAATAGTGTGTCATAAATTTAAGACGAAATATGACTATTTTGAGCTTGAGAATTTTTAATTTCGCATAACGACCCGATACGGATAAAAAATTATTTAGTTCGGTAACTAATGCCCAAATTACTGAAACCCGGTATTTAATCTTTATTGAAGACCATGATATCTATCCTTATAAGGTCGTCGGAACACGGTAAGAAGAAGTTAATTTAAAAATTCCATAAAGCTGTGAACTAGGTTAAATTAAAAACTGATTTGTTTGAAGTTTCCCAGGAATTCAAAACTGCTTTTTTCCACCACTGTGATTAAAATCTATGCTATAGTTGGTGCCTTAAAGAATTAATATAGGGCTTCAAAGGTCTCAGTGTTATAAAAGATAGTGCCTCGCTAAAGATATTCTTGGTGCATTTTGTTAAAATATATATATATATATAAAATATATAAATATAGGTATACATATAAATAAATTGTCTGAGTTCAAGGAATGTTAGAAAGTTGTTGTGACGCCTGAATTGCTTTAGTTAGGCAATACCGCACTGCATAACAGCTTGGCGGGCAGTGCATTTTCACGGCGCTAACCACTCATTACTTTCAAGTTGAGCGTGAAGATTTGATTGAAGACTAGTTTACACAGCTTGTATCTGGGAAGCATAGATAATTTTAAATTAATATGAACATTATGTTAATAATTTATTTTCCATAAAATATCGAGGAGTAATTTAATTAAAAGAAGAAACATTGTATAAATAAATAAATTGTACTTATATATTTATAGTTAAATATTGTTATGAGTTTAACTAATCCTCTCTTTTTTGATAATACTTACAATCACTACAATTGAACTCTCAATGGATTAGGATGATTTGTAAATAAATTTTAAAAACATTTCTGGTTATTACTTTTAACGCATAAAATTAAAAACTGAACTGGTTAGGCTGTTCTACATGTATTACAGCTGAATATGAATACTAATTATACAATCTATATGATTTGTTTTAATAAATTGTTTATTTTTATTTTATTTTCTGTTCACACATCTAGTTACATCTTTTTGAATAAGTTGTTATATCCGGTATTGTTTGTATTTGTCTGTCATTATTTTTTGTATTGCTTTTCATAAATTGTTTATGAAAATGAATATGTAACTATTAATTGTGTTCTCTGCCTTTATATTTTTATTTTATTTTGAATTTTGTTCTGTCTTTCAATATGTTTTTGAAAATATATATTATTACAGGAGCTAATTCGTAATTTGTTTTTTTTTTATTTTTCATTTATTAATTAAAATGTAACATTTAATTAATCGTAATTCTATTCTATTTTAAGACATAATAGTTTAGATATTATTATTTTTACTGTTATCCTAAAGGGATTGCAGGAAAACCACCCCTATAATAAATAAAGATATTATTACTTCTTTATTGTAAAAAAGTCTAACGTGAGTATGACCAAAATTAGCAAAACAAAACATATTTTACAAGAAGAAGTTAAGTAAATATTTCCTTTTATATTTATAAATAGTTGTTACTAAAGGGGAACGCTGAAGACCACGGCCACTAAAATGATTAGGTACTGACCATTAAATTTTCGCTGTGTAGGGACTGTGGTTAATGTGCTCTTCCCATTAACTGGAAGGAACGGCTTCGAGGGCCGTATCAAATTTATGACTATCCTCCCTTCCATAGTGTCCTTGATGTAATAAATTGTCCTAGGGCGCATGTAGGGAGCTACGTTTAGACAAATGAGGATAAATTAGACAACTAACATCTTATTCCACAAAAAATAGCTGTTATTCTGGGTTCGAATCCGGGTGTGATAGTTAAATTATTTAATCTGCCGATAACCAAGGATGGACTCTTTTGGGCTCATCCTGCCTTAATAAATTGGGTACGCTTAAAGAGGAAACTTGTCTGATGAGCGTAATCTCGTACAATAAATACCTTCCCGCACAAGCGTTTCAAATATCTCATTTTATTATTTCCAAAATTCAGAGTGGGATTCTGTAGTTTACTATATTTATGTTAACTGGTTGTAATGAACTTTTATTAATCCTATCTTTCTTTAATATTATATCCCTACAATTGAAATAACATTGTTTAGATTCCCATCTGCTAAGAAATACTTCTTTAAGGGTAAAATTTTTGAAAATGATTCTCAAGTCAAAAACGTATTTTCAGTCACATTATTCTGAATTTTTCTTTTATAAAATATAAACAATTTTAATTACCATTTTCGTAAAGATATTGATTGTTTATTGACTCTTTTGCCTATATAAGCTGTATTCCTGGTTAGATAACTTATATAATTGACTGACATCGACGGATGAACTTTTTGGGCTCACCCAGCTTCTTTAAAATGGGTACACTTAATTGTGGGGAGCTTAATATAAGCTTAATGTACGCTTAATAGAGTGAGTGCGATCTAGTACAAGCCACCATTGCCACTGAAACAGTATAGTATCTTCCATGTCTTGAACCCAATACACTTCAAGAGTACAGATTTTTGATTTTATTTTTATAAATCCATCCAATAACCTTGCTCTTCATTGGTCAGCTAAAACATCTTGTAGACCGAGTTTTTCTTGCCAATTGAGTTGTTCCAAGGGCTTCTCGGAGAGATACAATGTAAGTGGTCTAACACCACTCATAATAGCGATCAAAATAGCAATAACTATATTCGTCGTCATTATTACCGATTAAATTTAATTATAACTATTACAGGCAAAATAAATTTAAAAAAAATTAATTATATTCATACATATTAATATAAAATAGGTTCCTCCATTTATTGTGCAACCTAATATTTTGCAGAAACGAACTTTATATATGTGGCAATTGTGCATAGTGGGCTAAGTCAAATTTTGTGAATTTCAAGCTATCTACTTAGAATCGTAATTTTTTCTCTTTCCTTGTGTCTAAACCGCTAAATGTTCCGTCCATTGCAATGAAGGATATTCCTTTGTGAATCGTGGGCTGATACTCCAATCTTGAACGTAAAATAAGTTCAGAAAAATTACGATTCTAAGCAGATAGCTTGAAATTCACAAAATTTGACTTAGCCCACTATGCACAGGTGCCACAGATATCTCCAGAGAATTTTTTTTTATTTTTATATGTTTTCTTTATTTGTTTTCTATTACATTCCTATTTATATAAATGTATCTAGTATGAATAAAAGTATTCAGATGACGAATATATAGAGCATAGGTGGATCTATTCCTCCAAGAATTTCCCTACCCATCTCCTCTAAAGCTGTATTATTTATGGGAAAACCAATATAATGATCCATTTAATTTATAGCCACTGAACCGAACAAAAGCTTGTGTGTGTATTTCATTCTATTTTATCGAATGTTTATAATATGTAAAAGCTTATCAAGTTCTTGAAATTAGCAGTCTATAAATGTTTAACAATCTTTTGGCATTTATTTATTTAACAATTATATATATATGTACCGCGTGTTCAAAAAAGTTCAAAGATAAAGGTTTGCCAAAAGCGCTCACAAAACTAGTCTCCTATATAGAACGAACCCTGGAAAAACGAAGAAAAAGTTCAAAAATACGTTAAATATATAAACACACCCATAAATCTATGCTTATATATATAAATTATATATATATATATTCATTAAAACATATAATACAAAAAATCGAAATGTAGGTACTAATTTCTATTTATGTGTATATATATATATATATATATATATATATATATATATATAAATGTATACAAAAATAAATAACTGTAATTAAGTTTGTAAGTATAAAAATGTTGACAGAACAGCGCCATTTTTATTTATTATAATTTTCGTTTTGTACACGAGTGTTGAGTCCTCTTATACGTCACAACATCGACGACGCCACTCGCAACGTCATCGCTATTAAGTCATTAAATGTCGACCCGACCTAACACTTTGAATGTCATCGTGCCGAGTTGTTGCGACCCAAGCTCACTGACCTTTCTGCTATTAAGGTCGGCATAGATTATCTCTCGAAAGTTAAGATAGACTTATCTAGGGTGAAAATCTATACAAACACCTTATTATAAATAATTTCGAAATGGTCATACGTATCTTATTTGTTATTTTTGTTGACTTGGTTCTGAAGATGACCATAAATATTATATGATAATTGTAATTATCTTCAATAATTCTTGACCAAATGCAGAAGAATGTGCTCTCGGATCTGAGAGTACTGTAAGGACTTTTATGAGGATTAGGTACTAATTTATTTTTGTAGCCTAAGGCGCATTCTCCGGCCAAACGCAGAGAAAAAGAGAAGAAAAATAATTATTTATTTGTATACAGGGTGTTTCAGATTTAAGTAGCCAAACCGAAAATTGTAACTAAGGAACTCAAAACAAGAAAAAAAATCCTATGGAGGTTTGTCCGCAAACGCTTTGTTTAGCAGATTTATCCCCCCTATTTTTCAGATTTTCATCGCTATAAATTATTTAGACATAGTAAATAAATACAACTTACTTTATTTGATTCAACTACTAATTTCAACTAACATTAAAATGCATATTAAATGTTTTTCAAAGTGATTTTCCTGAGCATTAAGGCAGGTTCGGCATCTCTATTCACAGGCGCTGGGTATGTGTTGTTGGTCCTGCGACCAGTGGCTTGACCCCACGCTCTCCAGACCTGACAATACTGGATTTTTTTGTTTGAGATGACATTAAACGAAAATCTATGCAAGGCAGGTCAATGGTCTTAATTCTTTACGAAGAAGGATAATTGAGTCTTGTGAAACATATATCCGGTGCCGTTCTGCAACTGTTGCTGTTGAAGTCTTAATGCTCAAGGAAGGACTCCTGGCCCAACCATTGTCCAAGAAACTATACGAGTCTACTGTACTGAATCCAACACTATGGGATGTAATGTTAGAGGTCTTTTTTTATGCATACGTACAAATAAGAACTGAATAAGAGACATAAAAAAAGAAGAGAATGAAATTGTAGAACTTTTATAAAAACAGTCATTTTCTCTAATATCTGCCGATGGAAAAAAGACATCATGAGTATGATATAAGCATCTACTTGTATTGGTTTTGTTGTTTATTGTTTCTTTATATAATTGATTTTGTAAAATCTCTTATCATCTTGAAGCGAAACAACTATTGGTCTCAGATCTCAATTAGATCTAAAATCTACTGTTCATTGCATTTTAAAAATATTTATCTAATATTAAGATTGAGTTAAAAGCCACTATGGTTATTTACGATACAGAACATAATAATAGTTTAAACGTAATTGAAACTCTTCACTATGCAAGTGAAGTGGGAAAGGTTTTTTTCAGTTTTAATTAAGCAATAACAAAGGTTTTTTTTTTCTCCTGATGAAATAAATGTTTTAAATTGTTCCCTATTCAAGGACCTTAACGCAATTCACTGGAAAATTCAGAAGTAGCCTTAGAGGAGAAATCGATACAGTGCTACCGCAGGAGATTAAACCAATGAATAAATTAGGGCTTGCAGGGTGGCCAACTGTTGTCCCGATCGCTACGGCCCTTGTACTTCCTTTACCCCCCCCCTGCTTCCTTTACCCCCCATTCCCTTTTCTATTTTGATCCCTTCCCCAAACTTCCTCGGTTCTCTTCCATTACGTTTTATTATCCCGGCATAATCCGACTTTGTTAAGAAAAGGGAACTTCGTCGGTGTTAGTTGAATACTTAACCTCTCCGTCCCAGAACAATATTGCCAACCTTTCTTAGTTCAGAGGGTTGTTACTCTCTGCCAGATCAGATATTTTCTGTAAAAGTAAACATTCACTAACCCTTAAATAAAAAAAAAGTTAAATGTTTACATTCCTTAGGTATAACCCTAACCTAGAGATATACACCATCCATAATTCAGATGACATATCTTGAAGAGTCAATGGGGGAAGGAGAAGAGTTACACTTTTTTCCTACTTTTTATTTTTTACCGATAGGTTTACAATTTCTGAAGGGTCAATGTATCCCACGGACGGAACCCGCGATCTTTTATCTTCTGTTTTCATCTCCAATATCATATACCTCATATTCTACATAATCCCTTATTTTAAAACACCCTAAAATGTTTTTCATCTTTTATAGTTAACTTCAACATAAGAATAGTATAATAACATATTTAATAAAATGACCGGAAATGAATCAGGCCTCGAAATAATACGGATAAGATTTAAATATTTATTTAGTAACTGAAATATTAATGGTTTCAGTCGCTATAAAAATGCCAGAGAAAATGATTAAATGGTTGCAGAATCTTTTAGGATTGACATTAAATGGAAGAAGAAAAATCCAAAAGGGATATTAAATATTTTTGTCATTGAAATACACTTCCCTGTAGATAATATTTAATTGGTTACGTCAACGCTATACGGTGCTACAGTGGAAGGCCTATCCAGGTAAAATTAGGAATTTTCAATGAGTACCGGATACCTAAAGGTTCCTGGCACTCTTTTACGCCCCTTCAGAAGGACGGAATAAACTATTAGTTCCTTTAATTCCTTTGTTCATCATGGGTGCAAAATTAAAGTTGTTCCTTATAGCCGGTTAGGTTAATGGGCCAACATTGCCTTAATAAGATATGATAAAGACGATCTTTAATGATTTATACCTTTGAACTTTTGGAAATACTTATATAATGTATCTTATTTATGAACTCAAGTAATTAAATGGGCAAGGAGAGTTTCTGTTCTTGTTATCGAATCATCCCCTTGATATTTCATTAGTGTACATGCAAGAAGAAGAAGAAGCTAACCTAGATTAGAGGTTTGTACAATGAGGATAAGGCTTTTGAAGGAAATCTTTAGATATCATTGTTAGAATAAAGAATAATTGATACTATTGGCATAGAACATCCAGTTTACAAAGACTTTGATTAATTAGTATTATTTTTACGAATAAGCAGTCCGCGTAGATTGCAGATCTGAATAGTATATTAAACAAGAATATGAAGCACGAGAGGGCAGCCATGATTTATGCTGCCTTGGATGGAACTAAGACTTAATCACTCCAGCGAGGCTCCAGGACGTGTTCTCTTCTCCAGCTGACACGATTCTTCGTCTCCATTAGAACTGGAAGATGTAACTCCTACCTTAACCACACTACACCTCGATGACCCTCATTTTTCATCTCCTTCCAGGTAATATTTACGCCTCTTTTCATCCTTTTAAGGGATGCATTGGTTTATTTCTTCTTTATTTTTAATTCATTTTGTTTATTCGAGGGCTTAGTAACGAACGAATTTCTAAGATGTTAATGAGCGCTAAGCCAATTGGAAAACATCTGAGTAGTAGAACGAGGCGTAGAGGGGAGGATTGAGTGATCTGGTGGATTTTTGTTTGGGTATTGGTCCGTGGACAGAAGTTGGTAAGCAGAGATTGGTGGTATCGGCATCTATCCTTCGGGTTCGCTAAGCCTTATTTTTATTGTTTATTTGAAGATGTGGCCCAAAAATCCCTGTAGGTCAAAACTTGAGTTCCTTAAGTAGCTACTTAGCTTTATTGACCTATCTACCCCCCCCCCAGAGAGGCCATTAAGCATTATTTGCTGCCAATGTAGCAGGTCTTTCTGTGAAAATAAACATTCTTCAAACCTTAACAGAAAAAATTCCAATCTTTAGATTCGTAAAGTATAGGACTCGACCAATAGATATAAATCATCCTTATATGACATTTTTGTTATTCGTCACTTTACAGGTGGTTACAGTTAGTAACTAACTTGATAGGAGAAAGGGAAGGAGTTTAAAGAGGACCCTCCTAAGTTCACGCAGCCACATAAAGTGGATACCCTTAATTTGAAGAAAACGTGGAGGTTGAGTATGATCTCGGACAAATAACTTCAGTGCACAACCGTTGTCCTAAAAACACTACAGACTAACATTTACTGTACACAAGATCCTTCAAGGGTTGGTAAAGTTTTATTTGTCTTAATTCTACTGACAGTCCCTGCTTTGGCCTGTTTCTATATTATTTAATGCATTTGTTTACTTTTATTCATATGTATATCATATCATACTTAATATAAATTATGAAAGTAGTATTACTTTAGTAATAAATTAATTTATAAGTTGTTTATGACCTGGGTAGTAATCTTGTTGTAAAATAAAGACCTCATTTTATATAAAAACAGAAAATATTCGCTGGATGAATCATTGGTTATTATGGGCCAAATATAAATCTCTAAATAGGTTACCCTTTCAAAACAGTCGCATTTATTAAACTTATGCTAGGATAGCCGCATTACCTTCATGAAATTAGCATGACGGGAATTAAACAAACCGTGACATTTCGAGTTGTTTTTCAATAATTTCTACCTGGACATTTCTTGGCACAGGGTATCAGTGAGTTATTACTGTACGTCCATCATTGTTGCCATGATTATAATTATTATTATTATTATTATTTATATAAACTGTATAAGTAAAGATTTTATACACATAAAAAGTTCTTTCCATAATAAATGCACAACAATATTTAAATATCCGTGTAGCAGTTTGTAACAAAGCAGACAAATATTTTTATTATTTAATAATTGTGATTAGACCCGGGTGGATAAATTAGAAATTATAGGTCATTAATTAGTTATGGAGCGGATCAGTTCAGTGGTAGAAGGTCCGAAGGTACTGGGTTCAAATCACGTCGCTGGCAGGCTTTTGTTTAATATATTATAGCCCGGAGATAGATCTTATGGGATCTCGTACCCTCCTGGAGTCACAAACCTCTATAAAGTGGATACCCTAAGTATGTAGAAAAAATGTGGTGTATGAGCGACAAAACACTTCCCGGCACAACCATTGTCCAAGAAAACGTACAGTCTCTAATACATACTGAACTCAAGTTCTGATACTCTGATACATCCTCATGGGGTGTAGTGGTATAGTTGTTTTGTTTTTAGTTGGCCATTAGTAATTTAATTTTCTTAAATTGAATTCCCATAGGTTAATGATATTTTGGTTGCTGGCTAGACCTATGTTTAGGCTGTACTGAATTCACTTTAAAAACTAGGTGAGTACAAAAATATTGTAGAAATAGAAAATTCTTAATTTTTTTTTTTTAATTTTTTTATTGATATCTACAACTGTATTACAATAATACAACAAGTAAATAGGCTAAGTGATATATAATGACATGATAATGAAATGTAGAGAAACTACCCACTGGTAGTACTCAAATCAAAGTTCAAGTAAGGAGGTCACGTGGCCATCTTCTTTTCAGACGCCTCGGAGGATTATCGGGAATTGAAGAGGAAGCTAGGTTTGAAACTAGAGGGTTTGAGTGGTAATGAAGTTTGTTGAAAGGATAGATACCGGGTTCGGGCCAAATCAGCAACAAAAGGGACATTAAGGTCGTTATGGATGAATTTATTCTTAACAAAATAAGGAGCATTGAGGATTTTACGAAGGATTTTGGACTGTAAGGATTGGATACGAGTGGAATTCTATGGCTTAGTGGAGCCCCAAAGCTCTACTCCGTAAGCCCAAATAGGTCGTATGATGGTCATGTAGATGAGTCTTTTGTAGTTAATTGGGAGCTTAGAGCGTTTGTCTAGAATTCTTAATCTAAAATGAAAATAATAGCTCACCGCAAATATATATATATTTTCTTTTTTACGAAACGGCGTTTTAAGACCAAGAGGATATCACTGCATTTCTTTTTTTCATTTCGTCTTTCTTTTCTACCAATATTTTCTCATGATTTCCACCTTTCTTCTGACCCTTTCATTTTTCTTTATTATCCACAGGTACATTGATTTCATTTAATTTCCTTCCGAATGGTTCTCTATCTAGGCAGTCCGGGTCTATTATTTTTCTACTTAGTCTCTCATTTGTTTTTCATACCTTGTTTTACATACATAAGTCTTGTATTCACGGATTTTAAATTTCTGATGTAATTTTCCTAATCCTATACTTTCATAAAAATCTCGTCATACGTGTTAATAAATTATTCAAGAAACTTTATTAATTTATTTACCTTTACTTTATGAACTTCGTAGTACGGACTTAAAAGTTTGTTTAATCTAATCATAGACATTGGCAAAAGTTTGAGAAGGTAATTTATTTTAGACCGACCTGAAGACGGCTGCTAATTAAAATTGTTGATTCAGTTTATAATTAGGTCAGAATAGTGACGTGTTGTGTCGGGCTTTACCTTGCTACGTCATGCATGTGAAACTTAGAAGGTTCTCTATGAATATTTAGTGTTTTTTTTTATATTATTGTAATTCTTACCCTGATTTTAAAGTCGATGTAATATCTTTTCTCATTAAATCATTATTGAATATTGATTTCTTTGTATTCTGTCAATATTTATATACAATTATAAGTAGAATTATAAATTTATTAGGAATATGTACTTCTAATATGCATGTTACCTGTAGTAGTAAACAATATAACCTACAGCGAAGATCGTGAGTTCACAACTCGGCAGGAGGTTTTAGGATTTTTTAAAAGGATGTAAAAACCAATGGTCAAGCAGTACTTTGGAAGGGGTTTAAAATAGAGGCCCCTAGTCTGTATGGTGTCAGGTACCCTTATAGGCCCCTAGATCCTAGTTATATTTGTAAAGGCAAAATTTAGGATCCCCTTGTAGCATCGTTCGATTAGCAGTAAGAGCATAAAGAGACTTTAAAGGAATAAAAACATATGTTAACAATACAAAAATGAAGGAAAATAGTTAGCTCGTGAAAACTTCAAAAAAAATTGATTTTCCAACTCATGGTCTTTGTTCTCCAATTCAGTTTCCAGTTTTCCAGACAGCATACTCATATTGTTCCAGATCCCATAGTATCCAGCAATGATTGACTAAAGAAAAATAATTTAGTGACAGAAAGAGGCAAGGGACATAGCTCTAAATTTAGAAAAAAAAATTAAATACCTGGTCAAAAATATACATGAGACTGAACATTAATAAGAAATGGTATTAAAAGAAATTGATAAATTCTAAATGTAAAGAAATATCTGTATCTCAGAGGTAAACTATCGTAACTGACATTTTTCAAACTTTACAGTAGAGCAGTTTTAATGTTAAATTTTTTTTTTACTGTTGTTCACGGTTTGCAATGATAATTAGAGGTCATCATTGATCTTGATCCTGATGACCTCTAATTATCATTGAAAACCGTGAACAACAATAAAAAGGAAAATGTAACATTAAAACTGCTCTCCTGTGAAGTTTGAAAAATGTCAGTTACGATAGTTTACCTCTGAGGTACAGATATATCTTATCGGTTTATCCCCAGCTTAGAAGAAAATCCTGGCTACAGCCATGAATATTGAGTTATAAATTGTTTGCTGAGATTATTTTATGAGATTATACATAGTTGTCAAATAATAAATATATTCAAAGTCATAAGTCATAATTAGAGGGAACATAAATTCCTTTAAATACGAAATTCTCAGAAGACAGTATTTGTAGTAAGTGTCAGATTTCATAATTTAATTATCGCTATTACTTGTTCAATATGTTACTCTACGTCTCAAACCAAGTAGCCCTACTAATCTCCTTAATGAAGGAGGTTTTTTAAACGAAATGGTGGAGGGGCAAGATCTAGATGTAGGAGGTAGGAACTGAAGGATTTGGAACAAGATTTATTCATACTTGGATCTACGAAGTGGTGTGGCTCAGTGGTAGAGAACTGAGTTGCCTTGCCGGAAATTCTGGTTCAAATCCCGCTTAAAGGCAGTGCTTTTATTCAGTCTGTTTGCAGCCGGAGTTCTATCATATATAATCTGGAACCTTCCTGGGGCTCACCCAGCCTCTATAAAATATTATAAAAATAGGGTACCCAAAATAAGATGGAAAAATCTAGCGGTTAAGCGTGACCTAGGACAAGTCACCTCCTTGCATAACCGTTGTCCATGAAACAGTACAGTATCTAGCTTGTACTGAAACCCAGACCCTTCACGGGTTGTAGTGGTACAGGTTTTTTTTTTTTTTATCTACGAAGGCGATGGATTAAGACGGTTGGGGACATACTTAGAGGGAGGCCAAAGTTCGTATTTTTGCGCTGGATAAAGAAAGATAGAAAGAATGTCTGCTAACTCAGAGTATTTGGTACGAGTAGTTGTATCTAAAACAAATAGAATTTTTTCAAAGTAAGTAATTTCCTTAAAATGTAAACGTCCGACTTGATTCTGTTTTGAATCTTCCGGTTTACCCTGGATTCACACGCCACAACATTTATTTATCAAGCACATCATTAAATTTCATATCATGATTCGCACAATACTCCCATTTCCTGAATATATTGACTAAGAAGGTATTATTGGACGAGCGTGGAAGGAAATGGGCCCCAATCAACCTCAGTAATGAATTGAAGAACCACTATCGTACTAAAGCGATAAGAGGATGATTTGTTTCTCGGCCAGAAGATAGTGCCACCGCCTAGCATCTATCACTCCTTGCACGGAAGGAAATAATCAATTAGATTTCTCCGGCACATCTTGGATTATCCTGTGCCATATCTTTGGAACAGTGAAGTCAAGCATTTAAGAATGAGCTTTGTTAAATCGTATCTTTTTGTTCACTTTAACAGCTATTGTTATTGTATCTGGCAAAAGCTGCCATCTGAATCTTATTAAATGTACTCCATGCAATATCAGGAGTGTAGGGATCAACCAGTTTGTCATTGATGTGAACATTTAGTATTTTTACATCTCAGGACTTCTGCGTCTACAACTACTGTAAAGGTAGGGCCTCCTATAGTTTCAACCATCAGCTTACTCTGGAACCTGCCTTCCAGTTTCGGAAATCTTTTAGATTATTTCTTCGACCTTTCCTCTTCGAACGAAGTATCCAAATCGGGCCGAAGACATGGGATTATCTCCCAACCCGGAGAGCCGAATTGTTGCCTTCTGACAATGGGATCGGCAATTTTCTTCATCTCCAAATACCATTTTCAAAAATTTAATATGTCTTAAGACTAATTAGTTTACATGGAATTTTCGTTTTAAAAGTGATATTGGCAAGTACCCAATAAATTTAATATTTGTGAGTGAAATGTCGACTTTTTTTAAATTAAAATAATTTTGGCTACCCCACCTTACTAGCTTTAATATAATATACACATAATGAATACCTTGGCGGATTATAAAAAAAATTGAAAAATGCAACAGCCAACTTTAGCGAACTTAAAAAGTGTTCAGAAATATACAAACATTTTTCACAAACTAGGACGTTTTAGATCCAATATAAGACTTCAGTGACAATCTAGTACAGGCATGTTAAACAATAACACTTCTCATTATTAGTGAGTGATATTTTTTTGTAATTTGAGATAGGATTTTTAAAAGGTCGTTTTCTATTAAAAATATTCCACAGATAATCCGTTCAAAATAAAAAAATCTTTGCCTCTTTATTTTTTTCCGAGAAATTTTATTTATAAATCTTCTCTTAGCGAAGTTTTATCGATAAATGCGCCTTAAGCTATGTGAATTATTGCCGTCACATTCAGGGTCGAATCCAGAAAATATAAAACCCTGACCGTGCGATATTTATTGGTTTCAAAACAAGGTTTTACTTCCAATTAAAAATAAACCCAATAACTTTCAGGAAATTAGTTATTTATATAATGCAGTAGTACGCATCAGACGAATCTCAGAATTGAAAGTATGTATTTAGGTTCCCCAAATAATTTTAATTTATGCAGGAATAAAATACCAGTTATTTATAAAACCAGTTGAAATGAGTAGAAAACTACCATTTTTCAATGTTAATAAAAATAAACAAACCGAACTAATTAAAGTGAAAAAATTGAATCAGTTCTATCATTCGCGTGGTAATCGAAGTACTGAAAATAGAGCTATTTACAGCTTTTTAAAAACCTTTGCGACAGCCCACAAAGGTATTGGATTCAGTACATAATAGATACTGGTATTTTCCAGGTCGATGGTTGTGCAGGGAAGTGATTTGTCCAAGAACAAGCTAAACCACGATTAAGGATGCACAATTTAGAGACTGGTTTAGCCCCAGGGGATTCTGTTAATCATTCGTGGACAGATGAAATAAATAATCTGTCACAGCAGAATTCGAACCTGTAACTTTCAGCAAAGCAATTTGCTCTATCAATGAGCTTCGCCACTCATAAAAAAAGTCTAAACCCTAAAAAAAAAAAAAAACTTAAAAAAAGGAATACTAACATATTGCTAATGTATTACTTTTTACTAATCCTAGTTTTTTGTAAGAGTCCTGAAAATTCTATTGAAACTTCATTGGAAATGAGATGAAATTTCATGTCTGTGTCGAAGGAACAATTTTAATTGTTCTGTAATCCTTCCCTGTTAGGTTTTTGTAGGGCGGTAAGGATGTAATCGTTACGGATTGTTGGGAATCCGAAGCCATTTAGAGAGGATGGGGGACATTGAAGACCCTTCTGTTGCCAGACGCCTCAATTGCTTCTCCCCTTTTCTGATCTCACATTCCTCTGCTCCGTTCAGCTGGTTTCTGACATTCCATTTCGTTCAATAATCATCTTACAAGTCTTCTATTCCTTTCATTCAACTAAAAATGTCTATGCAGTTTGTTTATAACAATATCTTGTGACCTTTATGGGCGTGTTTCAAAAGAACAGCATAACTGAAAATGGATATTTTTGAGTTAATCTTTCAGTAGCATTTGCGTTGGTTGAAGCTTTTTAATTCAGGAACGACCAGTTTGATATTCCAGTTTCAACATATTTTTTTTGTTTTGTTTTTTAATAAAGTCATATTTTAAGTTGTATCATGTTTGAACTTGAAGTTTTTTGGCAATAATTACGTGAGGTAAAATAAAAAAATAAAAAAATTCTTAATAAAAGAATTTCAATACCAACATTAAATTAGTAGTACCAATTCCCAAACATTCCTATATTGAAGAATGTTTTTTTTTTAGTTATGACATTGGTTTTTTTTTTTTGAAGGAACTATAAACGGGTAAGAAAATGGTCCCGATGAAGGTCGAAAAATTAATTCATTAAATAGTGATGAACTATTTATTACAAAACGAAGTTTCGGCCCACATCGCAGGTCTTCTTCTGGGCAAGATAGACAAGATATAAATATTTTTAAAATGAAATATTTGGACTAGAGAAGAATACATTACAAATAATATAATGAAATGAAATCTTTCCGATTCAAAAGTCTTTCCAGATAAGCATATCTTTTGCTATATAAAACAATAGTTAGGCCAGTAGAAGTGGATGGCAGTGAGCCGTGAATTAAGACCAAGGAAAACAGAAGAGCTCTTCAGGTTAGGGAGAGAAGACATGTTAAAGTATACAGGTGAAGGATCAGAACCAATGCCGAATTAACGGAAATGCACGGTGAGAACCTGATATCCTCTGTGCTATGAAGAAGAGCAGGCAAGATGGTTAGGGCATGTGGAAAGAATGGAGTCCTACAGGCGAACTAGAATGATGTCAAATGGTGTACCGGGAGAAAAAAGAGAATGGTGTAGATCCAGGCATAAGTGGATGAATGACTTGTAGGATTGTTGTGTCCAACAGTGAGTGAGTGATAGAGTTGGAATTGTTATATAAAAATTTACTTCAATAATTTCATTTTTTATACTATTTTATTTTGATTATATTTTTCTCTATCTCGATTATTTCACTTTAGGTATCTTTGTATTTCGTCAGTCAGCCATGAAAAAGACCAGCAAAATGGGCCGAAAAATCGGTTTATAATAAATAGTGTATACATTTTTAAACAAATTAATTCTTTGAACTCCACCTGGACCATTTTCTTCCCTGTACGTATTTCGTTCCTTCAAAAATACAATGTCGTAACTCGCGAAACCTAATTTTTCAATAGAGGTATTTCAAAATGGAAAGTTCCATATGATTTTAAAAAAAAATCAAAATGTATTATTCGTAAGGCTAAGGATTCTTATGTAATGATTGTATTGAAATTTTTTTATTAATCACTCAAAATTTTTTAATAATTTGAAACATATTTGATTTTAACTTGTCATTATTCCGATAAAATTTCAAATTCCAGCATGAGACAACTCAAAATATGACTTTATTGAAAAAAATAAAGAAACAAATTTAGGAAATAGATTATCAGATGTGTCTTCCTGAATTTAAAAAGTTTCAACCAATACAATTACTATTGAAGACATATCTCAAAAAGGCCAATCGTTGTTCTTTTGAAGGAGCGATGTATATAAAAGGTCAATTACTGTTATTCATGATATTTTGTTTTAACTGTTTGTTTTTTTCGGTTTTCGCATTCTTATTAACAGAAACAACGCCACAAAAGACCAAGGAAATATTGATAGTAAAAAGAAAAGTTATACAAGGTTTTATTAACAGTTGGTTATACCTTTGCAATTTAGCAATTGTGAAACATCGAAAAAGACTGGGGAAAAAATCATTGGGGTGTCAAGTGAAAGTGGGGTTGACTGGTTCAGGCATGCCAAGATATCGACAGGAGGCTAACATAAATAGCCCTATGGTCAAAGGCAGGGGTGCAGGGGAAGGAGGGAATGAAAAAGACCTTGATAGCCGAACCAGGGCTACAACCATCAATTCCTCTCACCCCTCCTGTCAGGTTGGCAGCACTGCCTCTATTATCTCCTCACACTGGAGCAGTAAAGAATCCTATCTTAGGGAGGCCACGCGCGTTCCATCTCTTGTCGCATAAATTGAATCGCCGTAGAAAATCATTATTATTATAAATAATTTATAATAACTATTATAGTTATATTACAATTATTGTAGTTGTACCTTGATGTTAGTTATTACAGGGACAATTATAATGATATGTAGGTCACCTATGGTACAGTGGTTAACAATGCAGTCTATTATGCCCAAATCACAGGTTCATAGCCAGGTAAGTGCCCTTATGATTGTTTAAAGGATTAAAAAAAATCTTTATTATACCGTCCATTTGAGAGCATGTTAAATGGTGGTCCCGAACCTGTGCGACCTCAGGCACTTGCTAAATTATTATACCTGGATAGGCAGAACATAAAAATACCACTTTGGCAGCATTAAGTGACTTTAAATTAATAAAAAAATAATTTGTACCACTACAATCCATGAAGGCTCTGGGGTCAGTTCACATTAGAGACAACGGTTGTGGAGGATAGTGATGTGTCCTAGATCACGTTCAACCGGCCAATTTTCACCCTTATTTTTCGTCCCCATTTTATAGAGAGTGGGTGAGAAGAGATTAGAATTATTTTATGATAATGTATGACCCCACCTATCTTTAAAATAAAGGACTAAGTGGATTTGAAGCAAACTCAAAATATTGTAACTCCTCCATTTGTCCATCATACACTTTAAACATCCTTGTAGAATGTCAAGAATAACAGCTGGTTATTATAAAAAAAAAAGATGTTATTGGTCAATAATGAAAATTCTTCGAAAGGGGTATATATACAGAGCCCTCATATTGGAATATACCATAAAGTCTTGCAGCCAATGGTTATATAAGGAAGTGAGGCCTGGACGCTGACCCTAACTTATGAAAAGTTATTAAATATGAGGGAGAAGAAAATCCACGGAAGAATTTATGGCCATAAAAAGGAAGGGAAGCGGTTGCTGATGAAGACCAGTGAGGAAATAAGAAACTTCTATGAGGCGCCGGATATTTTTCCCACCATAAAATGGCCAGAATAAGATGGCGGGGACATGTCTAAAGAATGGAGCGTGGCAAACCCTTACAATTATTGATGTAGGGACATCCGGGTTGAAGAAGAAGCAGATGTAGACTTTGTTAGCTACAAGATGATGAAGACGAACTATTGTGGAGGCCAAAGTCCTGCAAAGTCCATAGCGCCGTTAGAGATAGATAGATTAAAAAAATTAAAAATAATACAATTAACAAACAACACCATCGAAGAAGGGTGTTGGGTTCAGTACGTGGTAGAGATTGTTTCTCAGACAACAGTTGTGCAGGGAAATGATTTTTCAGGCTCAATCGCTAGATTTTATGGTGTTTACACGCTTATAGCCCCAGGAGAGCCTAGATCCCATTGGATTCATCTCTGGCTTACAGATTAAATAAAAGTCTACCATCGAGCGAGATTTGACCTCGAAACCTTTAACTAATAAGAAATCACTATAATTAATCGATAAATAATATAATGATAAGTATAATAATTAATAAACTTTAATGATAATAACATAAGAGATGGCGGACCTTAACCTCGTTTGCGATCGATTCAAACTCTTCAGCTGCATCAAGAATTTCCACCTTCCTTTACGAATATTTAAAATTTTCACCTTTGGAAATTCGAATCAGTGGATTTACATTTTTATGTTGGGCATTCGTTATTTAGTTATTCCGTTCGTTTTTATTAATTTTCGCTTATTTGAAATTTAATTTTCATGTCAAAGTTGTTTTCGGGTTTGAATGAGTTCTTCTGTTTATAGTCCAGGATCCCTGGTACATTTTTGCACTTGATTACTATCAAGCTGAATCTTCGTGATGATGAGACGCCCAACAATTCCCTTGCGAAAATTCTCGATTGTGGTAGCTTACAGAGGTAGCAAGGATAAAATATGTCGATTTGATGATTCTCCAAAATTTAAGGATAAAGTACCACGCAATTTGTAGGACAATATGACTGTTAAATTATATAAATATTAAATAAGTAAAAAACAAAAAATCAGTTGGTTAGTAATCATTTTTGATGACCTCGTAACATGTATCCTGGACTATTACGACATTCTGTTGGGAAAATAAATCATTAGGTACAATGCATTTATAGCCACTTACAGTTATCAATCAGTTTATGAATCAGTTTTTGAGATTAGATTAGAGATGAGAGAGTAAAAAACCTGTTATAAAAAAAACAAAAAAAAAGAATTTCTCTTCTTATTTTTTTAGATGTTGTATACCCTAACGAGGACAATTAAAAACTAAGAATAATAAAATAAAATTATAGAAATCGTCTGGGCCCCAATATTTTTAGATTTTTCTCCTATGAATATATAGTAAAATGGCTATACCTAAATAATATAAAATAAAGTATGATTTAAAAAATTTTAAACTACTTAAAAAGGTAGCTCAGTGTTTGAATACTGCGTGTCCAGGGTCCAAAGCCGGCTGTGGTGGGAAAATTATTCAATCTATTAACAGCCAAGAATGGATACAGGATGCGGACCATTCTGGTACCCAGTCTTTAAAAAGTAAAAGGGAAGAAAACCAGGCGATTGAGCGTGATCACGAAACTAGCACCTGCTTGCACCAACTTTGTCTTAGAACTAGAACATTCTCTATCATGTAATTTACCCCAGAAAAACATGATTAGCTTATAGTAACATACTGAAACTATTAAACCTTATTACATAAAAGTCAGTAATAAAAGAGTTATTTTAAGATAAAAATAAAAATTACACAATAAAAGATATTTAATGTTTAGCATTATGATCATTACATTGGAATTTTAATTGGAACATAATATTTTTTTTTTTTAATTTTGAAATACGCATCTTCAACAAAAATGCAATTCAACCCTTTCTGTTGATTATCTGATAATATAAGCTTGTACCAGACACCTGAGCTTTTAAATAATAAAACTTAATTAGATTTTATTGCTGTTAATATAACTTTACAGTGTAGCAATAAAATTAATTTAGGCATTAGGACTAATGAAGTAAGGGGCAACATGAGGTTAAATAGTTATGACTTGACACATACTGAGTAGCAGCTTCCTAGTTACGGAACTAACTGCTTGAGCACTTTAAACTGCTCCCTTCAACCTTAATCCAACTATACTTACTAACAAGGCACAGATTGTTGTAACTGACATTAGTAGTTGTGATTCAATCATTTAACTATAAAATTTAATAAATTAATTTCATTAAAATTTTATTATTGTTTAATTTTCATTTGCACCTGCGCAATTGCACATCCAGCAAATTTGATTGAAGTGTCTTTCTCTCCGCTTTTCTACATGATCATCCAGTTATTTTGGGGAAATATATATATATATATATATATATTTATATATATATATATATATATATATATATATATATATATATATATATATATATATATATATATCAATTGTTGAGTAGGTCTCTTGGCCAATGTTTATTTTTTTAATCTTTTTTTATCAAGTCCAGGTAACAGGGAGTAGGAAAGCGGAAGAACGAGTGGGTTTGGGTGATAATGTGTCGATGAGTGAATTTTTATGTATTTGTTATGAATATATGATTTTGTAGTGGGAATGTTCATGCCGCTGTGTGTAGTGTGATTCGAAATATACCATGGTGCATTAATAATTTTTCTGAGAATTTTGGACTGTGTTGTTTGAATCTTGTGTATGTGAACTTTTTTTGCTGAACCCCAAAGTTCTGCTCCATATGTCCAAATAGGTTTTAGTATACTACTATAGCTAAGTCGTTTGTTCCTCAAGTCAAGCGAAGATCTGTAGTCCAGAAGATGTGATAGTTGTACCGTCTAGTCAGTTCTTGTCTTTTTAATTTTGTATGTACCTTCCATGTAAGTCTTTTGTCCAAGTATAGTCCGAGATAACGTACATAATTTTTGGAAAGTACTTCGTCGTTGTCAATTTTGACTGCTGGACACGAAGCTTTACGTAGAGAGAATCTTACATGGCTCGATTTTGAGGCGTTTATTCTGATTTGCCATTCATAAAACCACTTTTCTAAATCAAATAAAAGATTTTGAAGAGCTATAGATGCTAGGTTTGGATCTCTTTGAGAAGAAATAATGGCAGTATCGTCTGCGAAGTTGGTGCAAGAATGCTCCAACAAAAAGTGCTCGGGAATATCAGAGGTGTATACAGAATAGAGAATGGGGCTTAAACACTGCCTTGCGCTACACTCCTGTATTGAGGAATGAAGGAGGAAATCGAAGAGTCAACAGAAGAATCTGTCTTTCAAATAAGATTGAAGAATTAAAAAGTATGTAGGAGGTAAGTGATGTTTTATTTTCCCGAAACCTTGTGCCAGACACTATAAATTTAATTTCTAAATAAATTAAAAATAAAGAAGATGAAAAGAATCATCCGTCAAACTGAAAATATCTTTTACAAAAACATCACACATGACTTTAATATGTACAAAGGATATAAAAAGTACAATAAAATTTAATGGAGACATAAAAAGTTATAGTAAATTTAAATACATAGAATAACAATAATATTAAAAATCAACTATATAAGTTCAACAATATATAGATCATTTTTATCATTTCGTAAAACAATGCATTTAGCTATTATAAATAAAACCTTTATGAGGAAACTAAAAGTTCAACCAGTTATTGTAGTTTTTAAGTAATTTTCTTCACCAATTGCAAAACTATTAAAACAACATTTCAGATAAATGTGTTTGATAAATCAATATAATCCTAAATTTGAAACTAAAATGAAATGCGTTACTCATGCACCGGTCGCTAGGTGTCGCAAGTCTCGAGCATATTGCTGACGCGAACCCACACTTCAAAAAAAATGTTCAAATTCGAAAAGTACTTTAATATACAATATAAAAAAGGTTTTCTCAATGTTTGAATGCCATTGATTCTCAACTTTGTAGATATAAACTTTTACAGGTAGCCAGAAAACCATTATGAATAGTTACAACTTTTCCAACGGATGAGCCATTTCCAATTCTTTACACTAACATACAAGCATCAACACCTGAAGTAATTTATATTAGTTGCAGATCCATCTGAGAAAGCGTGCAATCATAATTTATTTAAACACCCTTAGGCAATGGTTTCTAATGACAGGCAATAGTATAACGTATTATAGAGGTTTATAACAAATAATGTATTTATATATATATATATATATATATATATATATATATATATATATATATATATATATATATATATATATATATATATAACTTATGAGCTTCGGCACAAAAAACATAAAAAAAAGAGATATTGGGGAGAATAACAACACACATGAAGTCTAGTTAAACACTGATTTATTCAAGTTACATTCCTCTATTTATAGTACTTACATTGTTGACATTCACTGTTTAGGATTAGTGTCTATACTGGTGTATGTCTTATCTTAACTCCCTCCTGCCAGTTTACAAACATTCTCGTAAACTCGAAAAACAGAAACAAAACATAAGAGTACCAAAAGTAAAAAGAAAATTTAACACAATATCTTCCAATCAAGAAATCTAGCACTTACAAAACACAACAGAAAAGAAATCTTACACGATGTAACGAGCTCACTTAGCACTTTATCTTAACGTCATCAGCTTCTTCTGACCTACTATAACAAACACTTATACACACAAAGTAATAATAATACTAAGAAAAAAAATGCCAGACAACAGTATTCATACATATTTACTGTTTACTTTCTCCAGCTGGAATTTTCAGCTGCTCAATATGCA
This sequence comes from Arma custos, assembly GCA_037127475.1. Classification (NCBI taxonomy): domain Eukaryota; kingdom Metazoa; phylum Arthropoda; class Insecta; order Hemiptera; family Pentatomidae; genus Arma; species Arma custos. The sequence goes on along the minus strand of CM073764.1, from coordinate 85,094,216 downwards.
CCGATCTACGTTTTCTGGGCTCCGCCAGACTCTGAACGGTGACCAGATTGTGCTCCCGAATCGCGATCACTTTGAATGGTCCCTCGTACCTGAGTACCTCCTTAGCGCGATTTGACACGAACTTTCTGTAAACAATATTGCCTATCCTATGATTTCCCACGATATCTTTCACCCCAAAATTATCCCTGGCTACTCTCTTTCTCTTTTCTGAAACCATTCTTGCACGCGCTTTTCCCCATATTCGGTCAAGTTCTATTCTGTTCGCGACTAGGCGTTCCGCCATGGTGTCATCTATGATCGTACCGTTCCCGTCCCTACGTCGAGCCCGTAAACCAAAGAGGACCTCGAAAGGGGAGAATCCCGTACCCATGTGGATTGAGTGGTTGTACGCCGCCACAGCCCGAGGCATCGTCACATCAGCCTCCAACTCTTTATCCGCATGGAACACACGGAGATGTTCGCCCAGAGTACTATGGAGCCGCTCGATCCCTCCCCTACTCTTGGGATGCCCGGGTGTATTCCAATGCCAAGCGACACCGCAATCCTTCATGCCCTTCCGCAGTTAGGCGTTATCGAACTCTCTGCCGCAGTCCGAGGAAATCGAATCTGGCATTCCGTAACATTGGAACCATGTTCGGAGGGCGTCACCGACTGCGGCCGCTGACTTCTCTTTCACCGGATGGGCCAAGGCTATTTTTCTGAATATGTCCACTATAGTAATCCACTTGAAGCCCCTCCACGTAAAGTTGTCAATTTGGAGATCCGTTAGCAGCGCTATAGGCGTAGACGTCTCCACTTGCAACCCTACCGGGGGATGGCGATCATACTTTGCGACATGGCAAATGGCACAGTCCCTCACAATCTCTTCGACCGTTTTCCTCATCCCCAATCAGTAGTACCTCCGTTTCAGCGCTGTTACGGTTTCGTTAACCCCCCGATGGTTACTCTTCCCCTGGTGGTAAGCTAACGTGACCTCTTTTTGGTGGTCGATATCGCGGATCGTATAGACCACCTCCATGTTATACTGGCTGAGGATCTCTTTCCACCGCGTGACTCTCGCCGAAGACTATTTTAAATTTCCCACCCACAGATGGGGACGGTGGTCTGTATGGACCTTAAACCTTTTCCCGAACACGTTCGGCCGGAAGTGTTGGACCGCCCAAACGATACCCAGCAATTCGCGCTCTAGTGCACTATATCGCGATTCCGCGTCCGTGAGCCTCCTACTCGCATATCGGTCTATCACCCTTCTCGCTCTCCTGAGATAGTACGCTCCCCAACGCATACTCACTAGCGTCTGTCGTAATTGAGAACGGTTTGCTGAAGTCTGGGAATGCGAGAACCGGTTGAGTCTGCAACTGCTCCATGCATTTCCTAACCTTCGCTAACATTTCCGGAGTAACCCGGATCGTCCGCCCTTCTTGAGCAACTCGTTCAAGGGAACGAGGTTTTCGGCCATTTCTGGGACAAAACGGCGATAGTAATTGAGGGTTCCTAACAGCCTTCTGATTTATTTCGCGTCCTTCGGGACAGCCTTTTTAGCGATCGCCTCTACTTTCGTACTATCCGGACGCACTCCCTCCGCCGATGTGGTGTGACCCAGGAAATTAATCTGTTTCCGCCCTAACACAGACTTTTCTCTGGAAAGCTTCAGCCCAAACTGCCTTATCCGCTGAAATACCCGTCGTAGGTCCTCAATATGCTGTGCCTCGGTTCTACTGAAAACAAGAAGGTCGTCCATGTATACTTGGCACATATTCTCATCCAGGCCAAGCAGGAACTCATCCATTAGTTTCTGAAATGTGATGGGCGCGTTCTTTAATCCGAAGGGCATGCGTGTAAATTCGTAGTGCCCCCTTTCAAATGTGAACGCCGTCTTGCACTGATCCCTGGGGTGCATGCATATTTGATGGTATCCGGATTTCAGGTCCAACGTGCTAAAAATCGCTGCCCCACCTAACCGATCTAGCATATCATCGAACCTCGGAATGGAAGACCCCACATCCCTTGCCTCGTTCCCCATCCTTTTATATACCTTCTTCCCTATTCTGATTACCCATTGGCCCTCTACATTACGGAGTTTCGCCCCTAATTTCCCGTGCACATCGCACCCCAAAATCCCCTCATAGTCACCCGGCATGGTCCCCACCACATGTAAAGTTGCTACTTCGCCCTGTTTGCCCCATTTACCCAACGCCAGGTCTATTTCCCCCTCTACCGTACAGGGACCACCCAAAGTGATCAACTTACATAAGCATTTCCTAATTTCTGGTTCACTCTTTGCTTTAAATATAGTTTGTAAGCTATCTCTACCTACTATACTACATGAACTACCTGTGTCCACAAGACACCTCCACCCCTTGCAAAACTCAATAATAGGCAATCGACCGCACTTTTTCACAATAGTATTTACACAAAAATGGTTGCCCCGCCATTCACACCATCCTCATTCTCTCCTTACCTTATCGGTTCGTCGCCCTGCTCTCCGTTGCTTACTTCTTCCTCCGGGAGTTCCTCTGCCACCAGGTTCACTACCCTCCGCCTCGGATCATGAAGTCTCGGATGCTCTGGAAGATTCGGACGGTATTCTGCTCCTCCGCCATATTCTCTTTGCGTTGATCTCCATAGGTTCGCCCCGGTCCTGATCTCTCCTCCTTATGTATGGACATTGCCTAGCCATATGTCCCTCGTTGTGGCACTCAAAACAGCTAGTGCGCGGGCATTGAGCCACCAAGTGCCCCGTCTTGCCACATTCTTGGCATCTCCTATCGTCTCTTCTCATGTTCTTCCTATCTCCAAATTGCCGCTTCTCTCTAATCATTGGCTTCCTCCTAACGAAATCTCCCTCTCTTCTTCTCGATTCCTCGATTCCTACCTGCTTGGTTCCTGCGGTAGGACACTTTGTTCCACCCTGGTTCGAACACTTCTTTTTCCTCCTCGTCACGGGCACTCGCATCCACCATTTCTTGAGCACATTCTACGAATGTCTTATCCCTGGGTAGACCATCCTTCTTTCCGGTATCTCTGGCCAGTTGAACTTTGAGGACTGTTGTCATGAACAACATCCAGGCTTCCACCGAGCTGGTCTCCATCACTTCCCGCAATTTTTCATTTATCTTATTTAGTTTTGCGAGAAGTCCTGCTGCATATTGGCCGTTCGTCTGGCTCGTTCTCTTCACCTGTATAAACATTTGTAGCATTTCCTCCTCTGGGGCCCATCGCCCTCCTCCGTAGGCTTTTTTCAATCTCTCCTTAATCACCAGCCATGGAGTATCTTCGTCGGCTTGGATCAAGTTTAGGACACTCCTCCTAACCCGACGTGCTAGTGCCACTCGCAGCCTCCTCGCATCGGTTTCCTCCAAAAGATCAGCCGCCTCCTGTGATTGTATACTCCCCATGATTCCGTCTCCTCCTTTGATGAAATGGTTTAGCTCACCTACATCTCCATTGAACTTCTCTAGATCAGAGATCTCTCTTTAATGTCTTGCGCAATTAGCCTTCTTTAATTTCATCTTTTCCAACTCGTTTGTCTCTTGCGCTATTCGGTTTGCTTCCTGTGCGGAGTCCGCACTATATATATATATATATATATATATATATATATATATATATATATATATATATACACATGTGTGTTTGAATGTATGCATGCTAATAGATATACAACTTAGTAATTAATTCAATTAGGGAACATGCAATTATCTCATCAGAGACCCTACCACAATAATTATAGTGGGAAATGTCTGCTTGCATTAATTCAATATTCTATAATTGCAATTACGCACATTAATTACACATAAAGGATTTTTTATCTCGTTATAAATATTCATTCAATTAATAATTCTAAAATAATATTTTGAATCTGCCTATTATTAATTATAATAGTTGCAATTACATGGGCGATATATTCAATGTAATGAAATAATTTGTGAGACGTATTTAAATTATGGGCAAGATATATTTATAGTTTTCAAAAGTTTCGAAGTAATGACAACTAATTTTGAAGATTGTTTATTAAATTTATTAAATAAAGCATCATTACCTAACTGTAAACTGTACCATGAAGGGTTCAGTACAAGGTAAAGTCTGTATTGTTTCTAGGACAACGGTTATACAGGGAGATGATTTATCCGAGATCACGCTCAAACACCAGTTTTTTCTGCATCAAGAGTACCCACTTTAAAGAGGCTGGATGAGCCCCAGGAGGGACTCAAGCAAAGGGTTCATCCCCGGCTGTAAAAAAATATATTCATACTCAGCCGGATTTGAACTCGGAACCATCAACATAGTAACTCAGCACTTTATGTTATTATATAAAACATTTATGGTGCCATATTAATTCTGTAAAAAAAAAAATGTAGCATAAAGCAATACAAATACTTTACAAATATCAATAAATAATGATAATAAAAGTAGAAATGCATTGTATTCTTTAAAGTACTATAAGTCCCCTAAAATAAAGGCACAGCAACTCATCGCTGTATCGCTGAGTTCATATTTTTTTGGGTATCTAAAAAATTAATATTAGTTTGTGATTTATACACTACGTGTTCTTAATACTCATTGTATGTAATGTAAAATCAACAGTCATTTTTTATTCAAATTATGGTTATCCATATTTAAGTAGCGGTTTGATTCCCAGATTTTCTCTAGCCTAACATGGTCGATCGAAGGTTGGAAATACATTAAATTTTTTTTTGCCACAGCTGTTCTCGAATCAAGGCTCCAGGGATTAGAAGCACGCAACACACTGACATATGTCCTTCTAGTAAAAGAATTTAAAAAATAATAGTTTAAAAAAATTAAAAATACACGTTTTATTGGAAAACCAATTAAGAAAGAAGAAATACTTTGTAATAAGTATAAAATAGGAATATTTGTATATTTTGCCAAACAAAATAGTAAAATAATAATAATAGTTTAAAAAAATATAAAACATGCGTTTATAGTCAGCCGAACTATAAAGTATTTAATAATTAATAGTTTAAAATAATAAAATACGCACTTTAATAGCGAACAAAACTAAAAAGTAGAAAACAATTTACAATAAGTTTAAAATAAGAATAGTATGATGAAATAAAATCACAATATCGTAAATAAGCGCAGGGTGCTTGATGTTAATTGTTGTAAATATTTAAGTGTCCCCTATTGGAAAAAGTAGTCATTATGAATGAATTTTAAAAATCTTTTTATTTTTTATTTTTAAAATCTCACCACGCATTTTTAATATAATTTTTTTTTCTTAAGTGTCTTCTTAGTTTAAAATTATTGGAAATGATTTTCCACGTTTTAGTTTTCTATTCTATTAATGATTGTCTTTTAATTTTTTCAACTATTATCTAGTTTCTACTTTTTAATTTGGATAGTATTAAGGCTGTTGTTAATTTTTTTTGGTTACAAAAGCGTATTTTTTGGTTTTCAGAACTATAATTTATTATTGCAAAATATACGAAACACCCCAATTGATCCTGACAGTAGTCATAATGTTATCTCAAATATTAAGCCATGTATACCTTAGTACGAGCCTTAGTATTTGGTACAAGACAACACCGTGACTTCGAGTACGATAAATCGTCATCAGAATAAACATCCTGGTCAGAATAATGCGACAAAGTGAGTAAATTATATTATTCCCTTCGGTCATTGAGAAATATGTTAAGTTTTAATTATAATTAAATCTTTTAAAATGGTTGAAAATCAGGTTTAAAGATTCCGCTAGATACAGGTGAAGCTAATAAAAGCATGTTAAAAATGATAAATATCCCTTTAAGTTAAATATCTGTAGTTGTTTTACTATGAATTATAATTTTTAAAAGTACAATTTTAACTTTCTATCTAACCTTTTGCTGTAAAATAACATAGCTTATTAAAGGCCAGTTGCCTTTTTTCCACGAAAAGTGTTGGCAAATTTTAATTTAGCCATCCAAGAACATTCTTGGGACAAATTATCAAATCTCAGTCGAAAACAAAGATGTAATAAATAGTTATTCCAAATAGTATTTTTCAAATGATTTTATTTTTATTGTAATAAAAATAATTTGGATGCATTTCATTTTATTGATTTGGTCAAGATTGTTTCTTTTTTTCTCTTCGTCTATTGTCTTGGATTTCGTCCTAAATCTTAATTGTTTAATTACCTATAAATTTCTTAGACGTCATTATATCTAGTTTTAAACCAACATGCTTTCCGTATTATCTCTTTATACATACTTGCTAGCATTGTGTCATAGAAATATTTTTACAATCAGAATATTTGTATTCATTTTAAAAAACCTAGAAGATGAAGAAATCGATGCTTACATCTTCATACTTGGTACAAGATATTCCTTGGATATATATATTAAATTATTGTATTTTCATGGGTCCTCGTCAGGTGAGCAATGTATTGATTTTTTAAAATGGCCGAAAATCGTGTTCAAAGATTCCGTTACATACATATAGATGTAGCTTATAAGAGATTTTTAAAAACAAAAAGCTGAGGTAGATTGACATCAACAACCACCGAATCAACTTATCAGTTGCATTCGAATGAGCACTCTGAGTTTTGTTGAGAACACTTCCTAATAGCTATCCGCCTCCCTGTTTGCACCACCCCCAGCAACAGGTACCAGCAGATACCGCCTCCGAGAGCTCTGGCTAATGATACAAGTGCGAGTGGCAGGTGTGTACCCAGCGCAGCCACTCCATGCGGACGTTGATGAATGGCCTCTTCTCCAGGATGTATTAACTTCGCCTTCTACCGGAGGGGCACCAATTAGTGAGTTTGCAGCGAAGTTCTTTTGTAGTTATTTCACCAATGTATGGATTTTTACACGAATTGGGTTTTTATTGTTAATAAGTGAGACATAAAAGTTATCAGCATCAGTTTTTATTTTATTGAATGAAGATCAAATGATAATCGATGCGTTGATATAGAAAAGGCAGTAAATCGTGGACAATTAATTTTAGAGGAGAAGCAAACAACTGTTTTGACGACTAGAAATGAAGGTTTTAATTGGAAAATAATAACTACCAATATTCATAGAAACTAAACCACTCCCAGTTTTGACTTATTCCTCTTGCTATCCTATTGACATGATTAATAACAACCTGAAAAATTATTTTTTTTTCTGACTTTTCCAACGCCAGAATTGGTTATAAGGAATAAAACACATCGGATTCACATACAGCACTGCTGATGATGACAGTCTTATTCTATTTTTTTTTCATATTCTAATTGAGTATTTGGTTCTCAAATTCCATTCTGAAATACTGAGTGATCATCAGGAAGGGATCAGATCGGATCCATCTGTTAACAGATGAAATAAATTATCAGCTACAGCCAAGTTTGACCCAGCACGACAACACAGCACTTCACGTTGAGATGTCTATTAGCTATCTAACTAATTATTATTTACTTAAATTATGTTATAAGTTTTGGGTAATATTTAATAATTATACGTATTTTTTTTATTAATTAATTCATTGAAATTTACAACTCTATTATAACATTACGACAGGAATGATTTATAGAGGCATGGAAAAAGACAAGCAAAGAAACTACCCAATGGTATAACTCAAATAAAAATCCATAAGATCTTCTAAGTAAAAATCTTCTTTTCAGACGCCTTGGAATTCAATTAGGAGTTGAAGAAGTAGTTAGATTTGAAACTAGTGAGTTTGATTTGGAACAAAGTTTGTTGTGAAAAGATTGATATCGGATTCGGGTCAAACAAGCAACAAATGCGGAAAAAAATTCTCCATCTAAAAACAGCCCCTTCCATTTAGGCAATAAACCGTGTGGCCAATTTAAAAATAATAAACGGACACTTTTGACACAGATATTTATAAGTAAAATAAGCGTTTATTTATAGAAATATATAAGCCAGGATCTGAGAGGACTAGGGAATCCTGACAGATGTGGCTGGGGAGAGGTCGCTATACTGTATAGCTTACTAAATATACACAAACATTGGAGGGAGGTTGGCTCTGGGACAGTGCTAGGAATACACAGCTCAGTTGCGCGGAGAGTGTCACCGGCTGTATCGTGTATCGTAGTGCTCGGAGATGAACCTGCCGCCCCCAGGCGAGTTCCGGCAGCTCCACAGCCCACGGCTCCGTCCGGACAGGAGGAAGCGGGGGTGGACAGTCGTCTGCGGCAGGGAGTTGAGGTATCTGAGAAGGCTCTTATCTTATCTTTGTACGCTTTGTAATCGATAGTAAACAATAAAATGAATGATAAAAATCAGTTAAATAATATGCTCAGGCCTAAAGATTATCCGAAGTATCTAATACATCAAAATTAAATATATTCTGAATTTCCTTTGCATAATTAATGCTCTGAAGCATTAATAATTTATAGTATATACATATTATTAATGCTCTGAAGCATTAATAATTTATACTATATACATATCGGTTTCTACTTTTCTTTACTGTTATAAATAATTTATACTTGTGGTACCCGAGATTCAATCAGTTCTTTTTTACGACGTTTCCAGACTATGTATGCCCTAACAATGGAAAAATGAACTTGTAGTGAATACGTTAATAAATACGTGGAACTTACAATTTTGATGAAGAATGGTTATTAATACATCAATCAGCCAAATACCTATTCAAGAACTAACATAATCTCGAGAACCACAAGTACAAATATTTCTATATATAAAACATTAAAGTGTTCAATAAAAATACTAAGCAAGTTAATGTAGACAAAAAAGTATATTATTTACATTTGCATATAAAAATTAGTAATGCATTTTAATATTTCATAATTTATTATGATAATAAATAGGAAAAAATATCGCATAATTGATTTATATATCATACATTAAAACTTGTAAGTACCAATTTCAGTAAATGTACAGCCGAAGTGAATACAAAAAATAAAACTACTTGTAAGCAGTAAATTGACAGATATTGAATGACTCAATAAGATTTCCAAATAAAAGTAATCAAAAATATTATGTTTTAAAAATATACAAATAAATTGAACGCGATGCTTATTGCTATGTTGCTGTTTCGTATATCTTATATTACTGTTTTGTATAGATTATTTTATGTTTAAAATGGTTAACAATTGCTAATATTTTTATTATAAGTTAATTTTTGCTTAAAAATTATAAGATAAGAACATAAAATAAACACGAAATAAATTGGGTATAGTTCTCTGTCTAAGAATTACGATTTGGATGTAAGTGATAGAAAAATATATTAACCTTAATTAATAATAAATCGTACATTATTAATAGGTTAAATATAGTTTTATAATATTTCAACGATTCGCCTATTTTTCGTTTTTAACTTTCCATTCGCTAATATTATAGTGATGTGTTTTATAAGATTAACAGTAATCTTCATGGTTTAACATACTTTAATTATTATTTTTTGAACTATTAAATTTTTTAAAATAATCCCATTAGTATCTCGTTGGAGATTATCTATTGTTATCATCGTATATTATTTTAATAAGCTGGCTTATAGTCTATTTCCTTTTTTATGTGTTTTTGATTCTTTTAATAGTTTCATATTTGTAAACATAATTTTTGATAGCTGTACCTACTGTTAATTTTTGATACAGTTGTGTGTCCTTTATACCAGTGTATTATTAATTATACTGCATCAGGTTTATTATATTGACATTTAAATTAAGACATAGGAAAAGGATAAAATAAGTTTAATGCGTACTATGGGAAACTGTATCTATTTTTTATAAATTATGGGAAGCTAAAATTTTTTAGGGATATTATCTTAAGAAATAGTGTTACCTTCTTTATACAATAACGATTTATTAAGAATTTCTTATTATACAGAGGGCTCTGAAGATGTTTTAAATGAAATGATTAAATTTTGTTTTTGACTAATTAGAACTATTTGATGATGTCTCTTAAACAATCTTATTCATCTTATATTCTATTTGTTGAATTTCAATTCAACTCACTTTGAACAATCTGAGAATGATCACCGGGTCATAAATAGCGATTAATACTTCTGTATATTCTAACTTATGTCCTTTTTGTCTATTATATCTTAGTGTTTTGCAATAATCTATTTGTTTCAAAGATGTAATATACTGCAATAGTATGTTTACTCAAGGGGGAAAATATTCATTTTTTACGATAGTATTATTGCATTCCTCTTATTATTTTACATTTATTTACGTCTACGAAATTCCTACATCACAAAAATGACCAACTACTTATTACCTATCTCAACTTAAAACCTTGTAACAAGTCCATAATATTGATAATAATAATGTTCTAACGTGTGTACGTAATAGAATTACATTTGTTGCAGATCGTTCCTCGAGTTGTTTACTGTTATTTAACAACGTACGTGCTTTGAATACGTAATATTAGACTGAAATTAACGAAAGTAAACAGTTTATAAAGTTAAATAAAAATTATAATAATTTAAATAAATGATTTAAACGTATAATAAATGGATTAGTTTTTCGTAAACAAATTTAAATCAGTATCTGCAAACATTTTTCAAATTATTACATCATTGCTTCTTTTGCTTCTCCAGCAGAACAAAGATGTTAAGCCTTCAGTAGAAATTGCATTGATTAAAGCTTTTGAATTCAGCAACGTCATATCTGATATTCCGTGTCCGACATATGTTTTATTTTTAATAAGGTGGTATTTTGAAATGTATCATGTCTTCACCAGAAGAATTGAGTGAATTGAGAGGGTTGGTTGAAGATTCATATGCTGTGAATGAAATGGAACAATTGTTAGATGAGGTTAAAGGATATCTTCAGAGAACATTATTGACAAAGGACAATAGACATGCGAAAAACTTGATACCAAGACTGGAGAGAATATCAGCCATAAGGATGAAGTGGGAACAGGATTCTAAGAGAATGAGGATGTATGAGTGGGTGGAAGGTAAAATTGTAGCTATAGAGAAAGGAATAAGAAGAGTAACTGATATAAACTGGAAAGAAAAATGAAGGGCATGATTAACGAAGTGGTTTAAGTAAAGTCAAGATAGTTGTAAATGAAGTTAGGAGAGAAGTACAAGAAATGAGGAAGAAGACGGTGCAGGAACAAGAAATTGTTCTGCGGAGTACGGAGGAGGGTGATTTAAATAGAAGAAATGAAGTGGAAAAGATTGAGCAGTCTCTGAGAACCGAAATGAGAAAAGGCAGAGAGGAATTTGATGGGAAGTTTTAGGATATGAAGATAATGTTTACGGATATTAAGGTGGCGATGGCTTATTAAAGGAAGTATAGGAGATGCCGTGGAATAAAATAGACGAGGTGAGGGCTGGAATTGAAAAATTAGGAGAAGTGGATAGAAGCGAACACATGAAGATTATTGGAAATGAAATGAAAGTAGTCAGAGAATGCACTGAGGTCTTAAGGGAATAATGATGTAGGTTAAAATCCAAAAAGTTTTAAGTTTTTAAAAAGTTTCTAGTGGTTAATAAAAGAACTTCAATACCCTCATTACAGATACCCAAATTTTTATTTTTTTAAAATTACATAGAACTTTAAAATAGCTCTATTGAAAAATTATATTTTTTGAGCTAAGATATTGTTCTTCTCAAGGAGCGATATATGAAATTCCGCTGTAATAACTAAGATTATGTTTTATTTCTTGATCTCAATTCCAAGTATTACTTTTATATGTTTAACAATTTGACTAATGTTTGAATAATGTTAACGATTAAGACCAATGATCTAAAAACAGTGAAATCTCACGGGTTTAATCGATACTCATGGAATGGTAACAAGAACTAATTTTGAAAAGGATTTGATTTAATTAAATCAATTAATGTTTAAGATATGCGAAATAAAAATTATAAACATTTTATGTAGAACTGAGATAGTTTGGGGGTGCAGTAAACAAAAACCAAAAAAAAAAAACACTAAATGAGTACCAGACTTATATTTATGTGCCGACGTTTCGTTACCACCCGTTTATTATGCTTCATGTTAATTTATGTATGAGAGGAAAATAGTTGACTGGATGATAAAATGTAGAACCAAGATAGTTGGGGGGTGCAGTAAAAAAAAAACACTAAATAAGTACTAGACTTATATTTATGTTGAAGGTACCGTATTTTTCATTGTTAGCCGGTGCACCCAACGGCTTCTTCTCTCTCCAAATCGCCCTGAAGATGACCTACACTGTAGGTCGAAACGTCGGCACATAAATATAAGTCTAGTACTTATTTAGTGTTTTTTTTTTTTTTTTTTTACTGCACCCTCCAACTATCTCCGTTCTACATTTTATCATCCAGTCAACTATTTTCCTCTCATATAAACATTTTAGATTAAATACCTGTTGTTGTTGTTGTTACATGAAAGTACAATTTTAACATTCCTAAATCTACACCTAACATTTTGTTGTAAAATAATATAATTTATTAAAAGCCAGTCCCATTTTTCCCTCGAAAAGTGTTGGCAAATTGTGATTAGCCATCCACGAGCATTCTTGGGACAAATTATCAAATCTCTGGCGAAAACAAGGGGGTTATAAATATTCTTTCGTCTGTTCCTAAACCATTTTATTTTGATTGTTACAAAAATAATTTGGATGCATTTCATTGTATTTATTTGGTGAAGATTTTTTATTCTGTTCTCTTCGCTTACTGCTTTGGACTCCGTCCTAAATTGAGCCTTTTGTCGTCCCATTATTAGTGTGAAATAATAGCTTAAGTTTCTCTAACGTCTTTCTCTCTATTTTGGAATCAATGCGCTTCCCATTTATCTCATAAAGGAAAAGCCATCTGTGTAGAAATATTATCACAATCAGAATATTAATATCCACTTAAAAAAAATAAAAGATGATAAAGATGAAGAAATCGATGGAAACACGAACATTCGCTATCGATAATTATTAGTCAGCGAATAGCTAAAGGGTTACTGTTTTCTATTTTAGTTGGGAACGTTAAAAAATGCGATGACTTGCTATACATAGAAGAGGTACTACAGGGCAAAGTATAAGATAAAAAAGTTTTAAAAAAATACTGGCACTTTTAAGATTATATATATATATATATATATATATATATATATATATATATATATATATATTAAGAACTGCGTATCGATTAAGTTATCAAGTGGTACAACAAATCTATTGGATAGATTCACATGAAAGGTTCGTTTTCAAAGGAAAAAAAATCTTTAATTGAAAACATTTTCATTCGTTTCTTATGCATTTTCCCCAACTTGTTAATATTTAAATATCAGATGAAATAAATTCTAAAAATATATTTTTGACTTGAGAATTTATTGGTGAAAAGTCTGGCGAATAAGGTGGGTGTAACAATAAGGGAGAAATTCGTAATCTAGCTCGGTTAGTTTATTCACTGTCTGTCGTGAAACATGAGGTCTGGCGTTGTCCTCTATGAGTTTAGGCCCCATCTGAATAACCAACACAGGTGATTTTTGACACATTTTTGTGGTATCATGTCAATATCTCTGAAGTGCGATGTGGAAGTGATGGTCTCACGTCAGAGTATAAAAGAAAAATGAAGTATTCATGAACTAAACTGTGTCATCAACGGAAAATTTCTCAAACCAACAATCCACCTAAGTCAAGCATTCAACCAAAGCAATTCAAAAGTTTTGGAAACTCTGGGACCCAACTATCCACTTATCGTAATTCCTACCATGTAAGATATTAATTCATATCATATAATCATTTCTGACCATATTTTAATCTATCAAAGTATTCAGGAAAAATATTTCAATCTTTCACATTAATCGCATAATGTATTTTTCACAAACAAATAAAAAGCATTTTCCTCCATATCACTTAACGATATTCCTACTTTCACTTGAGAAAGGATAATAGAAGGAGATTAAAGTCAATTAAAAATAGCATGTCTGAATGTTTAATGCATCACATGAAAAAACGTTCTCGGAGAATGGGGTTTGTCAAAATCTCTGGAAGTTAGAAGAAACAGATGGAAAACCTTATATCTCTAAATTTCTCATACCGCAGTTGCTTACATTTGTCTGGAACAGATGAGAAAGAATATCGTAACGAAATCTTAAAGAAGATGAATGAATATATTTATTGTTAATGCAAATATGTGTATTATTAAAATAAACAGGTATGCAATATAATCTTCCCACTTATTTTTTAGTCGGCTTCCGCGTATCCAAATTGTGTTGAGGAGATCACATTCCATCGTGGTCTCATCTTTTTTGGTACGCAATGTTCTACACATCTTACTCTCATAGTACTTCAGAACGTTGTTTTACCTCTAAAGTTGGATATCAAGTAGAGTCTTGCAGGAGAATTAGATAATTAATATTTTTGGAGAGAGAAACGGTCCGCGTTGAGGTAAAAAAAATAATTACTTAAATTGTGAAAATATTTATTACAAAACGATATTTCGACCCATTTATGGGAGTTCGAGGAAATTAAAGGGAAAATCAGGGAGAAATTCTGTGGGACATAAACAAATTAAAGCCTCTCTGTTTTGAAAGCTTACATAGACATCTCACCTTCTCAAAGCACGTTCAGGGAAGATTGAAGTTGGCTCTTGTCCCTGCAGCTCTCACTGAGGTTGAAATTACAAATCTACAAGTCCATCATAAGACCTACGTTGCTCTATGGTGCACCACTACTGAGGCACCTCTACAAAACAACGCTGCAGCGCCTGCAGCATTACCAGAACTCTATCCTTAGAAAGTTCGTAAGTGGCACATCGCTCGAGGGTGCTCTTAACACCACCATCCGGGAGGAGCTTCGGCTTCCCTCGGTGCCCGAGTACATAGGTCGGAGGCACATCAAATTTTTTGATGGGCTGAAGACCTGTGCGAACCCCCTATTTAGGGACTTAAAACCATTCCCCAGACCTTGGAGATGGCTGGGCAGTGTTCTCTTGGTCGATGTGCTTACATTTGATCTAGGGATGGGGTAAGTACTCCCTTGTCATTATCATTCCTTCCTTTTCCTTCTTCCTTCTTCCCCTTTCTTCTTTCTACAACTATTTCTTGAACCCGCTAAACGGTTCCTCCCTGTTTTGTATTGTATAACGTCAGCGGCCTTGAGCCTGTTCGAGTAAAAACCGCCTTCAGCGGACTCAGCCCATTGTAACACCTTAAAATACCGAAAGGTAACAGAAGGCTTCTGTTTATATAGAAGCATTCAAAAGAAGTAAATACAATTTTAGAGGACGTGAAAAAAAAAACATATTGGGTTCTTAGTCAGGTAGTTCTGTGAGAGCATCTCCCGGATCTGAACATCTTCTGTGTCCTAAGCTTCTCCCTCTCTTCCGGCTCCCTTGAAAGTCTATCACTTATTCTGCAGTTATATCTTTCACTCGTACGCTCTATTTCTTCCTGCCTTGTTGACCTTGTGGTACATTTTTATTGTACTTATTGTATTTCTGATATTATAAATTGTTATTTCCTGTTAGGTAGTTTCTAATATGACCCAATATGGCTTTTAGGGTTCATCTTTGATAAAGAATATATAGAATATCATTACATGAGAATGTTATATTTATTAATCTAGACTATCCTTCCAAATTAAGTGCCTCGAATATAGTGATACTACTGGATATCCTTTAAAATTTTTGTTTCTATTAAATTAAAAACAAACAATCAATGGTAGCAGAATAAAGTATGAGTATACCTGAAATAGCCTCCATGTGAGCTGCTCGCGTGAAGGAATCCGTTCCACAAGTTGCCAAGCCCGCACTTATCCCCAATCGATGGACTTATCAATTATTCAAGAAGGGAAATGCGACTAGAAGCTGTCAGCATCGGCTCTTAGTCCGGCTTTCGTGTGAGCTAACTAAACATGTAGGGGTTATTTGGGGAACCACCATCAAACAACATTAATAAATTAATAAATTTGGATCACAATCACTCATTTAGTGCAGAAATCCCTCCTAGGTCGAATGTTTAAATTATCGCCTTAGTAATTCGTTATTTCCTGTGAGCAAGACATAAACAATTAATCATCAATGAATTTTTAGGAGTGTGAATTTAAAAAGCTCAACAGCAATCAACTGATAAACAAGAAATGTTATTTTCAGATTTTTTTTGAAAGACAATAGCGCATAAACTAACATTTTTTGCATACTTCTGGTTCTCTGTGAAAAGTGAAAAAATACATCACCCCTAGATAAGTCACAAATTTCACCTGAAAATTTCATATGTTAGCCTTTTATATGTTAGCCTCCGGTGTTTCATTTTGATGTTACCGATTTAAATAAAAGGAATTTGTTCTTTTTTTTATACAAGAGGGTGACCTAATTTTCTGCAACAATGTACCTGGAGTCATGGAAATATTCAAAATCACGTATGAACCAGAGGAATGGAGACTTTTCATCGATTCATCAAAAAGGAGGTTGTAGCAAAAAGCTGTACTTCTTCACAATGGTAACCAATATGCTTCTGTGACTGTTGGACCTTCACTCCATTTCAAAGAATGATATGAAAAAATTGAGTTTGTTCTTAATAAGCTCGGCTACTTTGACAATAAATGGACCATTTGTGGGGATTTGAAAGTTATTTCCATCTTACTAGGTCAGCAAAGTGGTTACACAAAGTTTCCATATTTCCTGTATCGACTAGGACTACAAAACATACTGATTTAAATAACATATTGTCAAGTAAAATATTGTTTTTATAGATCAAATCTGAATATTAACTTAATCATTGGAACGGACTTGAAGGTGAAAGAGCAGATAGATAGAGATGCGATGGACTGAAGAGATATGTTTATGTTGATGGTTCCTTGCCGTGCTCACAATAATTTGTCAGCTCCGGGGCCAGCAAATATCTCACCGCTCCCCCGCATTTACAAATTATAATCTCCTATGACACAGCTTTCACTATTTTCCTACCGAAGACTTCATTAGTATTTTAACATCCTTAATGAGGTTGTAGTGATTTATAAAAGCAAAATATAATTACATTGAAAAAAAATGTATTACCAATACCAACGAAGGTTCTTTGATTCAAAACACGGTAGAAACTGCAACGTTTCTAGGACAACGGTTATACAAAAAGATGACTTGTCCTCTAACGCTAAAACTAACGCGCTCAACCGCTAGGTTTTTGTCTCAATTATGCTAACTTTACATATGGTGAGCCCCAGAGTGGTGTATAAAGATTCTACAGAATTCATGTGTCACTAAATTATTTAATCATTTATAACTTTATTTACCACATCTGGATTCTTCAGCATGACAATTCAAAATACACGTTTCGTTACCTCTCTATCTTACTTTAATCGCCAGTTGCCATTTTGTCAACGAGAAGTTTTGGAAAATTGTAATTTAGCCATCTACGAACGTTCTTGAGTTAACAAATATTTGAAGTTTTTATACATTAAACACATAATTAAATCTTATTTTTAACCTTGAAATAAAAACAAAAACACGTTATAAGTTATTTGATTATAAAAATAAATGAATAATCCTCATTAGGTCTACATTGTGTAACTTTTTTTAAATATTGCGAGAACACGGGGATATGGGAACGGTGAATAGAACGGATTTGTCCTGATAGTGAAGTAACCCCCGGTAGCTCAAATGGTAAGAGCGCTGTCACCGAGAGAGGGACGACCAGGGTTTTAATCCAGGACAGGGCAAATCTTTTCTCTCTAATTTTATTTGAATAATCAATTTTATTCATTAATTATGATTACTGTGGTAGAATTTGCGAAATTATTATAGACATTTTCTTCGGTTTCAGATACATCCTCTTTTTCGTTATAATAAATTCACTCTTAATCTGTAGCAGTTGATGTAATATAAGATAAGCAACTTATTAATTGAATTAATATAATTTCAACGTTTATACCAAAATTATCCGCTGGGATGCAAGAGAAAATAAAATGTATATAAATACTGGGGAGCGCAGTGGCTTGTTGTGTATAGAGCTGAGTTATTGAAGATCTAGTGTGCAAATCCAGTTTTGGTTAATCAATTCAGCTGTTAACAGTCATATATCTTGTGGGATCCGCAGTCTCCTATGGAGCTCACCCAGCCCTGGTATATGCACTTGCCTGAATAATGAAAAAAAAATCCACTGAGAAAGTTAAGGTCCACTGATATGTTTCATTTTCAAAATATTGGCGCCATTGACTGGGAGTTGTAAAAGGATATTTATTAATTAAACAGCCTTATGGTTGTGGTAATCTTATGGTTACATAAGATGCGTGTCCACTTACAAAAATATCCCTTTCTATTATATGAGAGTGTTCTTTGAAATTTCTACATGAGATCCAGTTGTTTACAACATACATTTTTCTATCTTTTCCAGTTACAGACTCTCGTAGACCCAAGACCTGATGAGAGTTTACCTGTTCAGTAACCCCCACAGGTTTATTTTAATATTCATAGCATTGTAAAAGAAGTTCAGCCGACACTCTTAATTGAGATAAAAACCTGGAAGTTTATCGCCGCGCTCCCATTCTTCGCAGGTCGTCCTCCACATCATCCAGCCATCTTAAGCTTAGCTTCCATCGTTTTCTCGCCTCACCTGGATGGCCACACATCAGTTGCTTGGCGAGTCTAAAAAAGTTCATCCTTTCTAAATGACTAAGCAAAGCAAGACTTCTCTTTTTTAAAAAGTAAATAAGATCAGGATCTGGAATTAACTTCGTTAGCACGACATTTTTTTCTTATTCTTATGCGATCGCCATCGTTCACTGATCCATAAAATTTTCTTAGAGCTTTCCTCTCCCAAACTCTAAGAGCTCCCTCCAGTCACTTTATAAGGACCCACATTTCGCTATGTAGATATAGTTCCTCTATATTCATCTGAAGAAGGTATTACTAGTCGTCAAGTTATTATATAAAGTAAATAAATTTGCTGAAGTAAACCAAGTCCACTTTCATGGAGTTCTCAATAATCCATTTTAAAAAATAATATGTTAATTCGATTTTTAACTTATTTATAAAATAAAACATGAAAGATACATACATTGATGACAATTCTCGATATTTTCCGATCCTCCGTTCAGTATTTTTTTTTATTCAAATGCAGAAAAAGTAATCATTATCCAGAATGCTCTGGATTTTTTCGCTGTTTTCCAACGTTAATTCCCAGATGATGGATATTTCCAGAGGCCCGATCGCACCCCTACTGGATTTATTTCCTTGTGAGATTATCATTCATGGCTGATTTATGATATTTTCATTTTCCAATAACTGCTACTTTTTCAAGGATTTGGCGGTTTGAATTATTTCCTACAAGTGACCACATCTCTCTTGTCCCATTTTTCCTCAACACAAAAAAACATTATATTTTTGTGTATTTTTCTGTATGTTAAAAAAAATATGAAGGGTACAGATCTCAGTATATGTTAAAGACAACCATTGTGAGGTTATGCTCTACCGGCGGATTTCCAGCTATGAAGAGTACCCAGTTAATAGAGGCTGAGTGAACCTTAGGAGGATCTGCAGATCACACTGGGGATGTGAACAGTTTAAACAACCGAACTATCTTAGCCGTATTTCAAACTTTACACACTCATCTCCTCCAAGCTAACCTGCTTGCCAATATTTGAATACTTATTCATTTTTTTAATTTGTTTTCTTTATAGCCCTCTTCTGCAATCCTCCTCCAGTCCTGTCTGTTAAAAGCTTTTGTTCTCCAGCCTCTTATGCCCATCTTTATTAGATCGTTTCTACATCTTGAAGCCAGCGTTTACGAGGTCGCCCCATCCTTCTTTTGTCATGAATTATATCATGAATCATCTTTTTTGGCATTTGATCATCATTCATACGTTGTACATGCTCTAGCCAACTAATTCTTCGGGACTTGATAAACTTGACGATGTCCTCGTTTCCGAGAATAGGATTGATAAACAATTGTCACTATATTAATTTTTTTTTAAATACAATTATTGAAATTTACAACCGTATACAGAATACATCAAGTAAATATCATGAAAGATAAAACATGTCCAAAGACAATGGCAAGTAGAGAAACTACCCAGTGGTATTACTCAAATAAAATGTTCAGCTTAGGTCACAAGGCCATCTTCTTTTCAGACGCCTCGGAGGATTATCAGGAATTGAAGAGATTGCGAGGTTTGAAGCTGGTGGTTTTGAGGGGAAATAAAGTTTGTCATGAAAATATTGATATCGGATTCGGGCCACATCAGTAATAAACGGGACATTAAGGGCAATATGGATTACTTAACAACAAAGTAACAAAGTAAGGAGCATTGAGGAGTTTACGAAGGAATATGGATTGTAAGGATTTAATACGAGACGAATTCGATGGCTTTCGTGCCTCAAAGCTCTACTCCGTTAGTCCAGATGGGTCGTATGATGGTCATGTAGATGAGTTTTGTAGTTAATTGGGAGCATAGAGTGTTTGTCTAGTAACTGTTGAAGTAGCCTGAAACGGTGAGCTGTTTCTTGTTGTTTCAGTCTAGTATGATGCTTTATATAAAAAAAATACCATTTTTTTTCTTTCTTATGCTATGTTATTATGTTCTGAATTTGTGTTAATATCTTAGAATTTATCATAGTAGATCTTTGATTTATTTTTTTAAATTTAATTTATTGATATTTACAACTATAATAATATTACAATAAGTAAATCTGCTATATACAATATGACTTGAAAAACACTTGTGGAGAAACTACCCATCGGTAGCACTCCAAAAAGTTCTATAGTAGATGGTCTAGAGGCCATCTTCTTTGATTTATTTAGATATAAAAATAAATTGAAAAATCCTTTTCTCTAAATCTTTTTATTACACTTTATTAATGTTATTTATTCTTATTAGTATTGTTTAAATATATATATATAAAATAATTTCTTTTTTGCAACTATAGTTATCATATAAAATAAAAAGGCTTGTATCAATACTACCAAAACCTTGGATCCAGTACAAAATATAATCGTAGAGTAGAGTAGTTATAGGAAAACGTTTTGCAAGCAGCAGATTTGTTCGATATCGCGGTCACCCATCATTTATTACTCAATTTATATAGGCTGGGTGAGCCCCAGGAGGGTCTTTAGATGTCACAGGGTCCTGGAAAAAATTTCAGATAAATCAGTGTATTATCATTTCTAAACTATTTTCTTTACTCAAATCATGTGTATTACAATGTTTTTCTGTTTTTTTCTCTTCTTCTTGAATCGATAGAATTAATCACTATGTTCCATTCAGGATGAGTTAGATCTACCTTTAAATGCCCCAATGGCATGCACCTGGTCCATACATAGCTCACCTCAGGTTATTGAGGAAATGCCATGTTTCCCCTAATTATAAGGAAATACAGCCGGCCATAAATACACGGCCCCAAGTAGCCAGGGGACACTCCCACGAGATCGGGGGCAGCGGTGTCCTTCCTCGTGCCAAGTGGATCCCACGCTCGGCTAGTAGCTTGCTCCTTGCCGATTTAAATCACTGCAGTCTTAAGATAATTTCTAATAATACAATTGTAGAACATAGTAATAAAGTTTGTTATTCATTCATTACTTGGTCATAGTGAAGAAAGATAGCAATGAATAACTATAAACTTTTTTTTTAACTATTAGTATACCTATATAGTGAATGTTTGGTTCATTGAATACGTAATAATAGAATTTCCAAGAATGTTTTGGTATTGAAAATCACAGGTGTGTGAAGAAAATTAAGATAACTGTAGAGGGTGTAAATGAAAACCAAACTTTTGGATTTTTTAGACATACCTTCTTAAAGTAACGAATTTTGTCTATTCTATCCATCTATATATTCAGGAAACGGAATCGCTGAGTGGCAGAACGCTGAGTTGTCTTGCCGCAGGCCCTGGAGTCAATACTACTGCTTGGCTCACTTTTATTTAAACTTTTGGCAGCCGAAGATGATTTATATAGGATCTGGGATCTTTCTGGAGCTATAAAGAGGGTACCCAGAGTTGGGGAACGGTTGAGCATAATCCATGACAAATCTCCTCCCTGAACGACTGTTCAAGAAGCAGTACAGTCTCTATCAATTACTGCACCCTACACCAATCATGAATTTTAGTGGTACAGTTTTTTATTTTTTATTTATTTATAACAAACAACAGTTTTTTATTTTTTATTTATTTATAACAAACAACAGTTTTTTATTTTTTTATTTATTTATAACATTTATTAATTTATATACAAACAACTATCACATCTTCTGGGCTACAGATCTTCACTTGACTTGAGGAACAAACGACTTATCTATAATAGTATACTAAAACCTATTTGGACATATGGAGCAGAACTTTTGGGTTTAGCAAAAACAAGTTCACATACACAGGATACAAAAACACAATCCAAAATTCTCAGAAAAATTATTAATGCACCATGGTATGTTTCGAATCACACTATATACAATGACATGAACATTCCCACTATAAAATCATACATTCATGTATTTGTTATGAATGTATGATTTTATAGTGGGAATGTTCATGTCATTGTGTGTAGTGTGATTCGAAATCATACATTCATAACAAATACATAACATTCCACTCATCGACACAATATCACCCAAACCCACTCGTTCTTCCGCTTTCCTAATCCCTGTTAGCTGGACTTGATAAAAATAGATTAAAAATACATTGGCCAAGAGCTAATTTCTTTCACCTACTCAAAAATTGATATTTTGTTTTCCAAAATAACTGGATGATCATGGAGAAAGACACTTCAATCAAATTTGCTAGATGCGCAATTGCGCAGGTGCAAATGAAAATTAAATAATAATAATAATAATTTATTTATATATTTTGTATCTTTCTCTAACGGTCTTGCAGAAATTTAGCCTTAAAAGCAATTCTACAAACAGGCCTCATCGTCCAGCCAACGAAGCCTACACCATCATTTAAGGAGGCCTGCCACGTTCCATTCTTTGGACATGTCCCAGAATCTTATTTTGGTCATTTTATGGCGGAGGCAATATCCGGCGCCTCATAGAGGTTTCTTATTTCCTCATTGGTCTTCATCAACAACCTCTTTTTTCCTTTTTATGTATACACAATGGCTGCTAGGCCTTGTGGTATATTCTAATTTTCTAAATATTATATTCTAATTTCAATTGAGGGCTAGATATATCACCTTTTCGAAGGATGATGGTTAATGACCAATAACATCTATTCTATGTTATTCTTACCTTATTTTCTTAGATGATATTATTGTCCTCTGTGATAGCAATGCTCAGACACTTACTACTGTAAGGTAACAAAAAGAAAGGTGAATTTTTTTATAAAATGTAAATTATTTATTTATTCTTCCAAATCAATTTCATCCCCTTCAAAGTAATCCCCGTCCGATAGAACGCACTTTTTCCAATGCTTATTCCAGTCCTCGATACAGTCGGAATTGTCTTTTTTCGGTATAGCCTTCTTCGATTCGGTTTTTATCTCCTCAATTGTATCAAAACGGCTTCCCCACATTGGCCTTCAGATTTTTCTGAATAGCCAGAAGTCGCATGGAGCCAAAACAGGCGAATACGGTGGTTGCGGAACGATATAAATCGAGTTTTTGGCAAAAAAGTCGCGAAGAACCGGCTCATTATCGTATGTATAAGGAACCAAGAATTGTTCGCCCATAATTCCGGCCGTTTCAGACGAACAGCTTCACGCAAACGACGCATAACGCTAAAACAGTGAGGTCTCTAATTGTCAATCGGCGATTTTCAAGCACCAAATCTTTGATTTTTTGGAGGTGGCACGCGCCCAGAGCGCGGTTCGTGTTCAACACGTTCTCGGCCCGCTTTGAACTCGTTGTACCACTTATAAACGTTTTTTGTGCCACCAAAAGCCTTCCCAACATTTTCAACGTGTCCGCACAAGAAAATTCGTTCCGCAAACAAAATTTGACGCAAGTTCTTTGCTCAACTAAATCACCCATTGTAAAAATCGAAAAATTCAGTTATGGTTGTTTACAAAAACACGTGTAACTCGGAAATAATCAAACCTTTTGACAAACAGAGGCTTAGAGAATGTTATAGGCAGTCCTACCAAACTAGGAAAAAAAATTTACCTGTTTCCTTCCCCAGAGTTTTAAATGATATATCAGTATATCTCAGTATCCAAATCCCTCGATAAACCTGTTTCTTCTTTTTTGTTTACAGAAAATAATATAATATAAGTTATTCCATTATTTGTTGACATTCCAACTTTCCTAGAAACTTCTTCATTCTACCTTAATGATATTTGGTTATATTTGTATCTATTAATCATTACATCATCCATAAAGGCTAGATGTGTCAACCGGTAATGTACGCATCCACATAGCTTGACCTCATGAGTACTTCTTATACCATATTGAATATTACAAGTAAACAGCGTTTCCCAGCACATCTTTCTGGATATCACATTCAACTGAAAATTTTCCCTGAATATTTACCCCTCCTTTACTGTCCTGCAGTAATCTAGATCAGTCTGATATGTTTCTAAGTATATCCTAGAAATCTTAATCTTTTAGAGATGACCAATATGTAAAAATCAGCCAATAGCCTTGTAGAAAAAGATGTAGAAAAAAAAGGTTAACTGAACGATAAAAAACTGTCTATAATGCCTGAAAAGCCTAGGAATATTTCGATTCTAAAATAAAATATAATAGGATAAAATAAAATAAAATATTCTCATTAAAGGATATTTAAAATTCATGATGGACAAATGGAGGAGATATAAGATTTTTTTTTTTCACATCCATCTAATCATTTAATTTATTGGTAGGGTAGATATAAATTGACCTAGAATAATTCTTCTGGGAGGAAAAATCAAATTAAAATGCTCAAATTTCAGTATAGTTTATAGGAAATTGATCTATCGCGATTCTTGGCCTAATTTATATTTTGGCTATTACTGGCCAATGACGAACATTTTAAACTTGTATATGTAGTTTTTACAAGTTAAAAACCGACATACATCCTCTGATCGATTTTAATAACTATTAACTAAAGAGCTATTCTGGGATTACCAGTGACTAACGATGACCAACGTGGATCATGAAAAAATCACCCACAACTCTTATAGAGGCTGTAGATAAATAATGCAGACAACTTGTTTGTAGATTTTAGTATTTTACTGATCTTCGGACGCTGACTTTTTGTTTGAAACTGTATCGAAGAGCCAGAGCCATGGCACCATCATAAAAACAAAATAACATTTTTTTTTTTTTTCACAATTTTTCACGAAATTCGGTACGACCCTAAATAGTCCCTCGTAAAGTTATAGACGGCTAGAAATGAAACGTAACGAAGTGTAAAGACGCCGTTGTTTTGGACGGCGATATTAGTATGAAGTAAGTTTTATTGCGGTAATAAACAAATGACTAAGGGGGTGTGCCAGGAATATCTCTACACAGGGATCGCCCTCCGAAAATAGTGATACTGCGCTGTGTAGTTCTAACAGTCAGGCAGACTACTTCTGAGATAGGCTACGCTCACTTGATTCAAAACGGATTTCTTATGTTTGTGTGAGTTAATTGCTTTCAATTCTTTATTTAAAAATAAATCCAAAGTTTATTTTTTAGGTTTTATATATATATACATTTTTTATTAAATGAAACAATATATGCTAATGTTTTATGTAAGAATGATATGAGTTTATTAATTTAATGTAAGACAATTACCTTAATATTCTAACTAGAAGTCAAAGAAATTGCTTTGGAATAAAGCGATGGCAAGGCAAAAAAGGTTTTGCCACTCTCCTTCACTTATATATTTATGCATAGCCCAAAATTAAACTTTTATAGATGCTATCGACCAAAATTTTCCCTTTCCTTCAGAAGTGTCTTAAAATTAATATTTAATAGACATAGTTAAAGGCCGCTACACACGGTCAGTTTGGTGTGCTCACATCGAACTGACCGTGTGTAAGCTAAATTGATGTGAACTCACATCCAAAAAGTGGAATGATGGACTGATAAAAATTGATCATTTCGGCGTGACATACCGAACTGACGACAGTCCAAAGTGGACGTGTATACCGTCGCGTCAGTTCAGTAGGACGTTTACTAGTTAACGGAGCATGCGTACAGGTGTCGTTTGGATAGACATCACCCTTTCAATCGCTTTTCCAGACCTTGTCTGTATTCCTTCATTTTGTGTGGTTATTACTGAGTGATAATGTGGTTAGTTAGGGCAAAGATTATGTTTTAGAATTTATATAGGGGAGGAATGTTTGTGGAAAGTAACTTCAAAGGACTATCACAACAGAAACGAGAGGAATCATATAAAATTCTTGTTGAAGAGGTCGACCCCCTCGCAAACAAATCGGTAATAATGGGGAAAATCAACAGTTTAAGAAGTGTCTTTCGGAAGGAATTAAAAAAATTAGGGAGGTTGGTGAGCGGTATGGGTGGGGATGACGTTTACCAACCGAAATTGTGCTGGGAGCTTGGAGCTTCCTGTACACCTTGGAGCTTCCAAGGGGTAGGACAATGAACGAACAGACCGAAGTGAGTGTGTGGATGCGAATGTTGAGTTCAGTTAGAAATGAACAGACCAAACTGACCGTGTGTAGCGGCCTTTAAGGAACAATTTATTTCAGTGGCAAAGCGTTGAGTTGTTATGCTGAGGATCCTCGGTTCGGAAACGGCTGTGACAGATTTATTATTCAATCCGTATATCTGCAGAACCTCCTTGGGCTCACCCTGCCTCTATAAAGTGTGTAACCCTAATTGTGGAAAACCTGGAGATCTAGTTTAATCACTGACAAATTATCTCACTGCACAACCGTTGTATTAGAAACCGTATAATCTCTACAATGAAGTGCATCTAACTCCTTTTTTTTCTTGGTTTTAATGATATAGGTTCTTATTTTTGTTACATATAAGAGCTTTATATTTTATTTATCCATTAAACCTGGTATTGTTTGCTTTGCAATTTTTATTTAAAAAACATATTCTTTATTTTCTGAATCCTCTATGTATTTCGAGCACTGAAGAAATCATTTGCATTGCTAATGAAAAATGTAAATAACAAAACCGGGCTGGTTAAATTATTCTTCAGGTTCGCTTGTGCTCAGATGATTTTCCTCTTATTTAAATTTATGGGATTTAAGGAAACTCGAAAAAAGAAAAGTTTCTCTCGTAAAGAATAATTTTATTATATTTGCATATTTTCTGTTAATTTCTTCAACATTTATCTTCCTATGCTATTATTTTTTTTAAATTTATTTATTATTGTATTACAATAATACTACAAGTGAATAGGATGCGTGATACATAATGACATGAGAATGACAATTAGAGAAACTACTCACTGGTATTGCTCAAATCAAAGTTCAACTAAGAAGGTCACGTGGCCATCTTCTTTTCAGACGCCTCGGAGGATTATCGGGAATTGAAGAGGAAGCTAGGTTGGAAACTAGAGGGTTTGAGTGGGAATGAAGTTTGTTATGAAAGGATAGATACCGGGTTCGGGCCAAATCAGCAACAAAAGGGACATTAAGGTCGTTATGGATGACTTTATCCTTAACAAAATAAGGAGCATTGAGGATTTTACGAAGGATTTTGAATTTTAAGGATTGGATACGAGATTCGATGGCTTAGTGGAGCCCCAAAGCTCTAATCTGTAAGTCCAAATAGGTCGTATGATGGTCATGTAGATTAGATAGAGTCTTTTGTAGTTAATTGGGAGCTTAGAGTGTTTGTCTAGTAACTGTTGAAGTAGCCTGAAACGTCGAGCGGTTTCTTGTCTTTTCAGTCTTGTATGAGGATTCCAGATCAATCGTTTGTCAATGGGCAACCCTAAGTATCGGATTTGTTCTATAGGCACCAGAGGGATATTATTAAAGGATACTGCAGGGCAGGAAGTCATTGGTTTATGACGTAAGGTAAAAGTGATTTGATGCGGTTTTTGAGAATTTATTTTAATTCTCCAGTTTTGACACCATTCTTTAAGATCAGTGATATGGGATTGGAAGCTTTGGGATGCAATAACTGGATTGGTGTTGACTGATAATACACATGTATCATCAGCATACGTGGTAAGGATACTTAGTATTAGGATGATTTGGGATGTCAGCTGTATAAACTGTATAAAGGATTGGGCCTTGTTATGCTATTATTAAAAAGAGAAATAATGTATCGATATGCATTTTACTCCATTTTGAGACAATGGTAGGAAGTAATATAAAATAATAATATTAATTACACAGGCCAATAAAAAAATAAGGATATAATAAAACAAAGAACTGTATAACCGGTGGTCTTGAATGAGGTGTGCCACCAAATCCGCTAGATCTCCCAGTTAACTGTTAATGCAATCCTCCCACTGACGCCTCTGCCTACCCCTCGGTTTACCAATCCGCTCATCACGTATTATCTGTTTATTAATTTATTTGTTACTAAAACTGATAATTAGGTAAGATTATCTCAACCTTTCCGACGCTATCACTTTAAGCGGGGGCATGCCATGCATTTCAGGTCGTACAACCTCCGAAATCCTAAAGTAGTAGTAACTTTAGGCATTGTTCTACATAGTTTTTTTTCCTAATATTCTCTGTATACTCCACCATGTTTCTCTACTTCGAATACCGCTTATTAGATTAATTTTATATTACTTGTTTGATTACTTATCAGATAATACTCTACTATTATCCCTCAGTTTTTATTTTCATTTAAAATTTTGATATTATTGCTAATACCCCATAGATATAGTTCATATAATTCAATTAATACAATAAAATTGTTTGTTTTTTCTCCAATATCATGATATATATATATACGTAATCTTTTATTCTTTACGATTTTCATATTTCATTTTAGTTTGTTTGTATTAGCCGTGAAGAAGATCTGCGATATGGGTCGAATCGTTGCCAAATACATACATTAAACCCTACTTAAAGATTTTTTTGTGACCTCTGCCCATTTCCTTCCCCATGTAATGTCAAATAATACTATTCAAGATTCTTTAAATTATGTTTCTGAACCAAATAAAAGCATTTTCTTCTGTAAGGAATAGATACAACGTTTTTAAGACCCAATTTCCTTGAAAGTTTCCTATCGACAACTTTTCATGAAATAAACCTTGTTAAATAGGATATCAGCTAAGTAAGCGGAGGCAGTGAAACACCAAGAACCCTTGCTACCATTTCCAACAGTGTCGCCTCATTTCGCTTATTGTCTCTTCCGACCTTGTCCCTTTTTCTTCTCTATCTTCTTCTTGTTTGTCACTCTTTTATATAGGTTAAGATAGTCGAGGAGGATATAAAATTCAAAGTAAACCGGAAGCCGGTCATTTTATTACTTGATAATTAGACTAAAAGCAGTGATATGCTCCGAAATACTATATTTATTTATTTGTAAGTATTATGAAATAAGATGGTATCATCATGAGATTAAAATTTAGAAACGACTTATTCAGAATCAGTGATAAAAATATTGTTATCTTGATAAAAAAACTGCACCATTGCGACCAAGAAGGGTCTTGGGTTTAGTGCATAGTAGAGTCTTTATTTTGTCTAGGAAAACGGTTTAAAGGGAGGGGTTTTGTCTGTTGTTTTGTTACAACTGCCAGGTTTTTCTCCTTGTAGAGTATCCTCTTTATAGAGGCTAGGTTAGCACCACCAGGAGGGTCTGCAGATATGAGAATCTGTAGATAACAGACTACAGGGTCGATCTGTGTCTGTTAACAGAATAAATAATTCATGTGGCACAGCCTGGTTTGAAAAGCCTTCGGTACAGCAACACCAGGCTCTAACCACTGAGCTCCTTTAAAGAATTCCTTTAAAGTACTGCATTTATACATAACGATATTAATAATTATAACAGACAGAGAGTTGATAGTTGATAATTTAATTATTGTTAAATTACAGTTATGGGTGGCTAATACATATAAAGAACTCATAAAATACCTGTCTATAAACTATGGAATAACTTATTAAATTACGAACTAACATATTAAGAATTGTATTCAGTGCCTTATAAACTCTCAACCATCCATAATTTAGAGATGAAAATGGTCCAGGCAAAAGCAAAAAAAATTGATTAATTAGTGAAACTATTTATTTATTAATAGTTTCAATAATATTGACCTCCATTATCATCCGTTTTCATTTAGGGTATTCATAAATTGTATAATTTTTTTGATTTATTAATATTTCAATTGTTCATTCTTTGTATATTACACATGAGCTGTTCATGGGATCAATAGCGGGTTACTCATGTGTTTCAAAGATTACTTTTTTCACATTTTTCGAAAGTTTACCCTAGCGATTTTGTCTAACGGGACACTTCAAGTTATTTATCATGTTTTTAGTCCGGTTCTGAGTCTGAAGTTTCGGGAACATGAAATTTCTTGACAAAACTAGCAAAAAATGTGAAAAAGACTTTTTTCGAATTTTTGGAGATTCGGAGTTAACCTCTTTTGATCCCAAACGCGTCATATGGATTCATGCAATTCTAAAGCCTATTTCCCTTAGGTATGACTGCTTGTATTGATGTACAATAAATGAAATATAATTAATAGCTAAATAATAGTCTTATTTCAATTAGATTATTGCAAATAGATATTGTTTTTACGGTTTTTCATATACGTTTTTGCCTATGAAGTTGAATTCTCACAAAGATTGGAAAGTTCTCCCCGAGTATGTAATATTACTTTTTAAAGTAAATATTACCAAGTGTAGCATATTATAGAACGCATCGATAATTTTCATTTCCTTAAGTGAGATTTCCCCTTTGATGGGAGGACATTGGTACTTCAGCAGTGAACTGCCCGAGGTGAAAGCAGCGCCGAAAAGTTGGGGAAAACTCCGACAGATGCCAGCAGTGTGGCTCCTCCAATGTTATCAATTTTATAGCCTCTATTTTATTACATTGCCATTAAACATTCGGGTCATGAACTCAGGTCAATGTGAGTGTGTGCTTTAGGGCTAGTGATAAATGAGTATACCTTCGCCTCAATAATTTTTTTATGTTGTGCTTTTATCCAGCTATTGGGTTTTTAAATATTTGTATTAAATTTTGTTTTGATTTCTCAGAAATAATCATTCCTATTGTTTCCAGTTCTTTTACACTTATTAAGCTTGATAAAAAAAAACGGTATATATTAAAGGCTGTGGAAAAATTGCTAATTGAAAAGTTATTTGGATTATTCCGAAGGGCTCAATAAAAATGTTTAAGATTATTCCAAATCTTTTTTTTTTTGTTACGATGACAGGTAATTCAGTTAATAGTTAATTATAATGCATAAAATAATAGATAATTATTAAAAGATATAAATTTAATTATAATGTTTGTATTTCAGTAAACGCATGATTATAATTTTGTAAAAAGTAAGTAAAAAATAAAAGGACCACTACAACCCAAAAAGGGTCTTTAGAGTTCAGTACATGGTGGAGACTGTACTATTTTAAGATAACCGTAGTCCAGGAATGAGACGATCAACGCTATAGAGACTGTATGGGCCTCTGCTTGAACATGCAGATCGAATAGGGTCCATATTAAATAATTGATCTGTCACAGCCGGGTTTGAACCACTCCCAGCTACTCCGCTCCCATTGTACATAAGAAGTAGTATATACCATTTTTTATTACAAATGTTATGATTTCATACTACAAGAAATTAAGTAAAGGTGCATTATATGCACTTGTATGGAGTTTGCAAATAAAAAAACGATTTTTTCAAAAGATTTTTTTGACAGGAAAAACATTCTATTTTTGTTATTTATTTTAATATACTTCTGATTTTAGCATTGTCTGTTATTTGCCACCTAAATTTGACTCTGACAGTAGCACTTATATTATATATTCAGTTAATAACCGTGAATCAATCCGTGGGATTCATCCAGCCTCTTTTGAGTGGGTACCCTCATCTTTTTATCTGATTGTCTGTAAACAGCCTTGGATGGACCCTGTGGATTTTTCAGACCCTCCTGGGGGTCATCCAGCCTTTATAAAGTGATTTATGGGGGGTGGACCCTGCGATTGAGCTTTGTCTTGGGGAAATCACCTCCTTTACAACTGTTGGCTTAAAAAATTACAATCTACCATGTTTTGAAACTAATTCACAACATGGGCTGTAGTGGTGCAAGTTATTTTTTGATCACCTAGATGTAAACATTTTCTTATATTATTGAAATGGCCTTTTAGTAAAATGACCCTTGTGCCTTCAGTAAATGCGTAATAATGGCCAATATAGTTTTTAATAAAGTAGTATTGCAATTTGCATTAAAAATGATGTCCGACCAGGTGTTTGGTAAAAGGCGAGTAGGACGTCCCAAGCTTCGTTGGGAGGATTTTGTGGCTGCGGACTCCAGAATGCTACTTGGACTGGGAAATTTGAAGGCAGTTGCGCGCAATAGAGAGGACTGGCAATTCTTGATGGAGCAGGCTTTGACTCATCATGTGGGTCGTGATGCCAGATAAGAAGAAGTATCGCAATTGTATCTTCCTCCAAACCATTTTTATTGTTTAACCTGAGACAATAAGATTGAGAAGATGGAAAATATTGCTAAATATAAAGAAAAGAGGTTTGAGAGAGAGTGTATTTGAAAGAAATTGAAGATTGCCTCTGCCTCTAGAACGCCTCATGCATAAAGGCTCCATACATAGGTAATGCCTTAGTGATTTCATCTCCCCTGTAGTCCCAAGGGATGGCTAAACTTGATTGAATTCATATTATATTTATAGCTGGGATTTTTGTTTGTTGTTGCTTTACATTGTGTAATAGGAAGATTAACTTATTTCTCAACTATGATTAGAATAAACAAAAAAAATTTGATTGGAAACACGATGAATAAATAAATTTCTCCACATAATGCACGTTAAAAACAATTTTGAAAAACATCAATAGAACTATAATTTGTAACCTATGTAAGACCTATGTGATCCAATATATAATATCTCAAATTAATTTATTTCTACGTTTTAATGAATTTCTACTTTTCCTAGCGATGCTTTCGATCAAAAAGAATAAGAATATAAATGGTTCTAGTACATTTAAAGTTATAGAGAAGAGTCTGAGTTTTAACACTTGTATTTTATGAAACATTTTATGTTCTGTTTTGAAATATCAAAGGTTATTTTCGTTGTCCTGATTTTTATGTTGTTAAAAGAAAACTGTCTCTTAGTCGTAGAAAAAGAAAAAAGTCGCTGTTGACATGTTTATTGATATTGCGTCAATCCAACTGAAGAGGTCCAATAAAATCTAAGTTGTTTGCCCAAATTTTTTGATATTTCGTTGTTTTTTTTAAATTTGATTACCGTATTCATAAAAATGTATTAAAGAAATTTTTACATTTTTCGATGGTTTTCTGAAATTCTCATTACACAATATGCATGTTAGAAAAGCAAAAACCAGCGTCAAGTAGTTGTTGAGCATTAAATGGGTTGTGAATTAATATAGGAATGAAACGGTTGAACTGTTAGTTGTTACACCTTACCATACTTCCTATATACTTTAATATTATATTAAATGAGGGTTAATAACTTATTACGTCACTAATAGCTTAGTAATCATAATGAAAACACCAACCAAGATGGTAATGACGTAGACCATTGGTCTACTTCATTGGATCGACTGACATCCTGTGGTACAATGTCGTCCAAGTGCAAAGTAAAAATTCCCGCACTGCGAACTTTTGCACCGACTTACTTTACGATTAGAAGGCGAATACATTATCCAAAGCGTAATTAGTATTAATAACAGGGTTGATTATTGACCGGATGGACCCTATGGTGTATGCAGAACCTTCTGGGGCTCACCCATCCACTATTATCCGAATAAATATGAGGTGGTTGAAATGCAGCACCACGAAACTTACACAGGTTAGGTCGGAGATAACTACTACTCGCTCGCAAAACCAGTTGCTAATTTTAAACTCCGTTCCTACAGAGTCTAGATAATCGTGATCGGGTAAAGTTGGACACCTGGATGGACAGGCACGCTAACGCTTCGTTCAAGTTGTATTATTAGATTCAGGAACAGCAGAGTGTTATAGATACTTGCTGAAGATTAGCATGATCTATCTGTTATTAGCGTTTTTCTAATTTTATTCAAGCTGTATTGTTTCCAAAATAAGATTCCTTATTTGCTTTTTTTAAAACTCCAAGGATGATACTTTAAATAGGAAAGTAGATACATTTCAAATATTCTCTATGCTTTTTATCTCCAGCTTTCGAGCTGGTGGTAATGTCCTGAGCTATCCATGTGGCACATAAATTATTTCATCTGTCAACAAGCACCGATGGACCCTGAGGGATCCTTAGTTGGGAGATGAAGTTGGCGGTTGAGTATGATCTAGGACAAATCATTCATGGATAACTACTTTCCTAGAAACAATACAGTCTCTACCATGTACTGAATCCCAAACCCTTCACAGGTTGTAGTTATACTGATGGATCTGATTCTTATGTCCTGAGTTATCCTCGTGTCAAATTAATTATTTAGCCATCAGCATAAAGTGACGTTAAATTAATAAATAACTAACATCCTTCAACATTATGAGATGTTTGTTTCTGTCGATTCTATTAAAAATTTGTAATATATTATTATTATTCATAGAACAGAACGATTATATAAATCAAGAATGTCAATTCACATTTCAGAATTGAAGCGCGGGACAAACTAAGTGGATAAGAATTCCTGGTATGGCCACGAATGAGATCCTCAATCCTCCCATCCGCATCATTCAATTCCTTCCTACCTGTTGAGGCAATTGGAGTTCTGGAATTCCATCACTTTTTGAAGAATTCAAACCATCTGTCGCTTATAAATGCAATCTAAACGCTTACACAATCATTGCATTATCTGAAAAACGACAAGGCCTAGGATAATTCCTTATATTTTGATTTTCTCATAATTTCCTAGAAGTGTAATAAAGTCTAATACAAACATTTTTTTAATAACTATACTTATCTGAAAAAAAATTGGCACTCATTTAAAGTGTCACTAAAGTCCGTAACATAAAAAATAATAAAATTAACTACGCCAGTATTAGAAAACTTTTTAAATTAAAAAATAAACTTATCTTTAAAAAAAATACCACAACCCATGGAAGATGTTGGATTCATTACGTTTTAGAGACAGTACTGTTTCTAGGAAGACGCTTGTGCAGGGAGGTGATATCATGAATTGTATCAGTAGATATAATGGGAACATCATAGGATACACAGCAAGTTAGAATATGAAATAGTAATAGATAAAACCTATAACAGGTTTTGAAAACAAATAACACACTAATAAAAAAGTAAAATAAATAATAATGGGGTGTATAGAAAAAAATGAACGTTTTTTAACCAAATATATGTATTATTATTTCTTTTATCGATGATTTGAAACACCACAATCCCTGGCAAGTTTCCGAGTGCTTGTGGAGGGATTTGACTCAATAGCTTTCTTCAGAACCTCATCAATATCTATTAATGGTCGCCCGGAGCCCTTCTTCCTTTCAAACGTAGTATCTCCACTGCTAAATTTTTCAAACCAACACCGCGCAGTGCGCTGTGAAGGATCCCTTCCCCTTCATATTTAATAATTATAATTTCGTAGGACACTGTCATGTTTCTTCTTTGAAATATATAACTAAACTGAGACTTTTTTTTTGAAGAAGTCCAATGTTAGGAAACAAGCTAGAGAATGCTCTAAAGGGATTATTAAGTATTGGTAAATAATAAATACCATTCAAATATTTACAGATTTTTTAACTCTTGAATTTGATAACACGGTCATACAGCCTATTACTTTGCATACGACTTTAATAACCAAAGCGTTAGTAACGACTCTGATTAAAGAAAAAAACGGACAACGTTTTATCATGTTGTCCTCTTTTATTTTCCGAGTCAGATATAATTCTTTTTAGACGATATGTTGCAATATAACATAACTTACATTAATTAGACTTAGCATATGAATTAGCATTATGAACGCATAAGAAAATAACTTATTTCTTAATTTTGTCCTATAATAGGGGGGGGGGGGGAGACTTAGCTCAGTCTGCAGAGTGTTTAGTTGCTATCCTGAAGGTTTCGAATTCAAATCCTGTTGTGACAGATAAATTATTTAACTATTAACAGTCGGGGGTGGGCCCTATGGTGTTTGCAAATCCTCCTGGGGCTCACCAATCCTCTTTATAGTGGGTACTCTAAATTGGATAAACTTGGCAGTTGAGCGTGATCTCGAACAAATCAGTTCCTTGCACCATTTTTGTCCTAGAAACAGTAATCACTACCATATACTGAACTCAAGACCCTTCATCGGTTGCAGTGGTACAGTTCTTTTTTTAATGATACAATTCTTAGAAGTTCGACATTGCCATTTATGGCAAAGATTACAGATTTAAGACGCCAGTATTCCAATAATTTATAACGATATAGGAAAATAAGAAGTGAAATCTATTTACTATTTGTTCTCCGATGCAGGTCAATTATAAATATCTTTCTTGGTTTCCAGATTAGTATAAAAGGGATTTAGTTTCCCACATGGCGTTTCGAGATTAGTCGCATTCAAGACGGTTCTATAAACATTCTGGCCAACTTCCCGAAATGAAATTCCCACTTACAGATGAGGTATATTTAGAGATTAGTGCCTGGCAGCCGTTGTCAGCGTTTATTAACTTATTCATTTCTTCATTGAATTTATTCAACGGGTTAATTGTATTATGAATGAGTTATATTTATTCCAAGATAGGATGTAGTAGGTAGTTATGCTAACCACTATACCAAATATGACCCCCATTAAAGGCAACAATCCTTGATAAATTAAGCAGCTTAAGATCTTAACTTGCAGTCTTTCATTATGGAGCAATAGTTACCTGGTTTGATAGGTGAGTAAAAAAATCTCTTACTCCTGAAGTACTGTAATGATTTCTTTAGCAACGTCATGTTAAATATATTCATAACTATACACTATATTAACTAATGCATTGGCATAAATGGTAAATGATAATTAACGATCTCTCATAATTAAAATGAAATAAAAGTTTTATTGCTCGAACTTCCCATTATTTTTTATTTTACCTAAGTAAAACTAAATTAATTTCATATATTGGAGGATCCATGTTCAAGTACGGTAAAATCATAAATAACTATGAATAAGCCATTACACACCAAAAATCTAATTACATAAAAAGTCGGAAACTAGACTCACTTTATTGTTTTCCAATACTAAGTTAGTAAGTTCTACTTGCTAAAAATGGACAATATCAAAATTTATGATTAACACCTAACCGAAAACTGTACTCGGTTGACAGCTAATTCTTCAGGAAATTTTATAATTATTCATTACTTTTATCTATAGTAATTATAATTATTTTTTCATAAAAAATCACTTACGTCTGAATTACTATACTATTTGTTTAGCGATGAAATGTTGAATATAATCGTAATTAATCACTATAGTAATTTATACATTGTCAAAATAAAATAAATGATAATGTTAACAGAGAAGGAGGTTTAATAAAAAAAAAAACTGTTGTCTAAAAACGACCTTACTTAACAAAAATAATTTAATTTATATAATGTATTAATAATTTTCAAGTGGTACAGCACTGAGTTGCCACGCCGGAAATCCTGGTTCAAATCCCGCTGCAGGCAGTTACTTTTGTTTAGTATGTTTACAGCGGGATATGGATTATATGGGATCTAGGAACCTCCTGGGGCTCATCCAGCCTCTATAAAATATTATAAAAATAGGGTACCTAAATGAAAGGGGGGGAATCTGGCCGTTGAGCGTGACCTAGGAGTCACCTCCTTGCAGAACCGTTGTTCATGAAACAGTGCAGTCCCTACCATGTACTGAACCCCAGACCCTTTCACATGTAGTGGTACAGGTTTTTAGTATCAATATAATATTTTTATTTTCGAAGCACAATTTCTTGAAAATGGTAAACCATAGTAATAATGATTGTTGATTTCTATTTTATTTGATCTCTGATAATTTTAAAATCTCCTTGATCTTCAAGTGCTATAAATAACTAAGAACAAGCCACTTCATAGCAAAAATTAAATTAAATAAAAAGTCAGATATTACTTTCACTTTATAGTTTTCTGATGCTTTTTAGTCAATAATTTGTTTTAATAAGTTTCACAAGAATATATCTATTTGCGGAAAATGGACAATATCTAAATTTATCATTCTCATACAACCGAAAACTGTACCTTGTAGAATGCTAATTCTTCTAAAAAATTTATAATTATTCATTAGTTTCATGAGTGACTAGCTTTTGTCCGCGGCTTCGCGCGCGTGGAATTTGGTCTGCCACATAAAGTTTCCTGACAGATCATTTTATAAATAATTTAATATATTTTTTAACTATAAGTTACTTGTACATCCAAACTTTCTGATGACCAACTTCAAAACTGACCGATTCCATACAATCTTTGAACCCCTATTATATGAAAGAGGAAACCCTTGAGGGTGAAATTATCCAGATTTCATTCTTAAATTATACAAAGAACTTATCTGCAATGTTCAAAACGCTAAGTTCCTGATTCGCCTTTAATTATGTACTATAATGGATTCTCCACAGAACACAAAAAAATATCTGGTCACGTGTCCCCCCAAATCTTTCGCATATATAATATTAGTAGAAAAAGTAGATTAGATACTATAATGGATTCCCCACAGTACGTAAAAAACTGTCTGGAGGGCGTATTTAGGGGGGGCACGTGCCCGCTCTATATACGCCCTTGTTGTAGCCTATGTGTTATTCTGATGTGTAACCTGTATTAATGTAAAGTTTCATCCAAATCCGTTCAGTAGTTTTTACGTGAAAAAGAGACAAACATACGAAAAGATATATAAATACCTTATTTTTTCGATTAACAGCTGATGTTTTGTTTTATTTGTGGTGTGTTTGTGATTTAAAAACACCAAAGAAACATTACAGACTTTGTCAAAAAAGTTTATCTATCATACTTTGGAACTAATCTTGGTGAACAGGATAAATCTCGGGCCCCGCATAAGGTGTTTTATGTATGAGTCGGATATCTACAAAAATGGTCGAAAGACCCTTTAAATTTGCTGTTCCTATGATATGGAGGGAGCCAAGAAATCATTCCGATGATTGCTACTTTTGCAGTGTCGGTATTACTGTTCATAACTCCTTAAACAAGAAGGTAATATGCTACCCTAACCTTACGTCCGCCATCCGGCCAATAGGGCACGGTGTAGATTTACCGGCCCCTGAACCACCAGATGATTTAAATTCTGTTCCAACGGAAGTATTTTTTGATGAACAATCGGAGTTAGATGAACAAGATGATGAAGAATTCCAATGTTTTACAGAAAATGTAGAGCTTAAACTGTTTACTCAAATCGAGCTTAACGACTTGCTTAGGGATCTTGGCTTAACGAAAGAACAAGCTGAATTGCTTGGCTCTAGACTAAAAGAAAAGAATTTGTTGGCGGTTGGAACCAGCATTTATGTGTACAGGAAGAGAGAGCAACAATTTTCCAAGTTTTATGAACAAGAAGGTGATTTAGTGTACTGCTCAGATATATAGAAAACTATGGGTGATAAAAAAAAAAAAAACTAAGGCCAGATTTGGATTGAGCACATAAAAATCTATAAAGATCAACTATTGAAGTTAAAAAAAGTTTTCAAA
The DNA here is from genome assembly GCA_037127475.1 of Arma custos. Classification (NCBI taxonomy): domain Eukaryota; kingdom Metazoa; phylum Arthropoda; class Insecta; order Hemiptera; family Pentatomidae; genus Arma; species Arma custos. The sequence goes on along the minus strand of CM073764.1, from coordinate 85,054,771 downwards.
AACATGTGTTTGTTGACCTGTGTAATTACCTGGTTTGATAGGTGAGGGAAAAAATCTCCAATGTCTAAAAATTTATCAGTCTCATATAATAATTATTCATTAGTTTTATGCATAATTATGCATAATAGTAATAAATAATTTTTCATTGAGTCGTATTTGGAAACTCAGAGTTCTCCAATGTTTGTCCTGCAAACTCATCTCATATAACGCACGCTTTGTTTGATGTTGAAAAGAAAAAAGTTTTGGAAATATAACCTGGGAATGGAATCGTAATTGGTTTGAAAACTAAACTTCCAGGGCAAATGGATGAGATCTGGAGCGCTCTGTTGTTCCAGGAAAATGTAAATGAGAGAATTGCAAACAGATTCCTCCATTTTACCTACCCCTCTATTCTTTTATGCCTCCTCACATTTACTATATATCATCATCTCTGCTGTTATCAATCATCTTTTGTTTCAACATGTCACTCCTTTCTTTTAAACGATCACAATTCCTCATCAATTCAACTTCCCTTGGCGCCTAAATCTCTCGGTAAATTTAGCTGGAAGTTTATTCTCATTTTAATTAGTCAGCTTGCATGCTTAGTAGATACATCACTCTACATAAATGTGCTAATTTAAAAATATTTGAATATTGTCCTATAAAAGCGAAAATTTCATACTGTTTCATGATAATCTCTTAAACTATTAATCTATTGAGTACTATTAAATGTAAATTGATCTATTTTGATACTATTGGTTTGATATATTTGTGTTGGACCAGTTTTTCTTATGCATTGAATCGACCTCTATATTAGCTTTGTAAGTTACACAATATAAATCGATTGTAAAAATCTCAATTTAACATTAAAAAATAATTTATCAATCGGACTATAATAAGACTTAGCGAACCCAAATCGTTGCCGATCGATATAAACAATCTCTTATAACAAACTTCCGTCGACGGACCACCATCCAAACCCAAATCCGCTGGATCACTCTTAACGCAATCCTCCCACTTATGTCTCGATCTACCTCTTTCAGTAGCTAGATTAATAGATTATGTGCCCGTTCTCCCAAATTCCTGCAATATTTTTGATAATACGAAACTTAAATGACTATTATTTAGTGGCCGTTTATTCGAGGTACTTTTGTTACACTATTCCTCATAAAAATTAATCACATTTTCGTTTTGTTTAAGACATAATAAAAAACCGCAATTTTTTAATAGTAATTATATTAATAATAATATTCAATTATGAGGGAGTCTGGGAGTTTGGGAGTTCCGACAACATAAATACCTTACCTGTACTTTTATAGATACACATTCCAAACTTTATGAACCAAAACTCGTTCCTATATTAATGGCATCTCTCTCTGTATACAGTGTTTAATCTATTAACTTAATACGAGATCTCAGCATAGCAATATTTCAAAGAAGGCTCTCTTTCCAATTCTAACCCAATCAATTTTACTCTGTTGCATCTCTTCCAAAGTAGCGCTATGCTTGGAAAAATACCAAGCAAGTGTAAACCGGTGTCAAAATCTATGATAAGAATGCTATATTGTACCAATAATCCCTCTAGAATTTTTACATAATAATTCTTTGTTATTTTCATGAATAAGGTTATATTGCAAACGGTAGTTGAAGTGCGGAAAAAAAATTGGATGACAGTGGACAAATAATTTGTAAAATACAATTTTAATAACTGGGTGTTCCGGTCGGGTTGAGGCACACTGTATCCTGATTGGTTGAATAACCGCGGCTTTAACCAATGGCGTGGCAGCTAAGGGGATTTCACGCCCTAAAGAACGCCCCTTTCGCCCCAGCATCCCCACGATATTGGCGGCTTACAGTTGCTAACTTCAAGTTCTCTTGATCATTTCCTCTCCTTTATTGCTCCTTGCCAATCCCCTCGGTGGGAATGTTGCATAGCACTCCGGGAAGTTAGGAGGAAAGAGGGTGTCACACGAGGCTCCTTTCAAAGGCAATAGCACCCATGATGTATTGATCATCTGAAGGGCAAAGTAAAATATAGAAGAGTGATATAGGTGTGAAATAAATAAAAATTCAGGTCGAAAACAAATACATTTTTACAAAAGACTTTGTTGTTTTTTTCTGGTTTAAACCGTGGAGATAAATTTTTTGCCAACGTTTCGCCAACCATGCTGCTGACTTTCTCAGGGCTGAGTTTAGAATGAGCATGTGAAGTCAGCAGCATGGTTGGCGAAACGTTGGCGAAAAATTTATCTACACGTTCTAAACAGAAAAAATCAACAAAGTCTTTTGTAATAATAGTGGTCGTGGAAACCTAAAAGAATAAATAAATTATTATTTATACGAAACAACTTATGAGGTATCATTAGAAGACAACAGGGGAAAACGAAGTAACTCATTTTTTTTTCAAAATTGGTTAACACCGACTTTTTTGAAGATTTTTTATAACAAAAGCAATCGTGTGATCAAAAGAGTAACAAACGGCTAAATATGAATGTCCGTAAATAGAAAGACTATACTATACTTGCCTGAGGAAGATTGTCTTCCCCGAATTAGGTTTCAACCACTTCATTCCTCTTCATTTTTAGACTGACAGGACAAGCAATCTTATACACTTTAGTAAAAATAATGATTCTGGGTGAATTTTGTTGTCTTAAACAGATAGAAAAAAAAATTGAGTTAGCTAAATTTTCCACGATAGTCTCTATTTACTAGATATTGTTCCAAGTAACAGATGAATTCAACTGTCTGTACAAGTATGTTGTGACATTAATGAGGTGTTAAGCAGCAAAAGCCGTTGACACCGAAATTATAAACTGAGATTTTCAAATTTTTCTTAGTTTTGACTAGCAATTTTGTCTGACATGACACTTTTCCGCCTTAATTTTTATGATTTTTAGTCCGGTACTGAAACTGAAGTTTCGGTAGCATCAAGAATTTCTTGATTGAATAAACTGAAGAAAAATGTGAAATTTTTTTTGAAATTTCGCGTTAACCTCTTTTGAAACTGAACACCCCATATGATGAACTGTATTTTATGTGTCACATTTGTATTTAAGTTACATGATAATGAGACTTTTGTATGTATCCACATTTTTTGACTGCTAATGAAATAAATTTTACTTTCGGTTCGTGAGATTCGAGTCCATTCGTTAAACTTTCTTTTGGCAACGTTTGGAACATATAAAATATATCTGATTTGATATAATTCACTAAAAGCCTATTTCTTCACAGTTTGAGCATGATTTTGAGACCAAAATAGTTTCGAAACAATGTCAACAAAAGAAAGTTTAGCCAATAGACTGAATCTCAAGAACTGAATCTAAATAAAACTTATTAAGGTATATGTATTTATATTTTTCATAATTATTTTACTGTCTAATAATTTTTTTTTTAATTTTATACAAAATAAGCGTGACTAATTTGTTTTTCTTTTGTTTTTTCAGGTAAGACTCTACATCTTTATATTGTCGTCATACATATCGTAAGTTGTTTTTTAAATCTCTGTACATGGAACAGAGAATTATACTCAATACGAATCCATGTTTTTTGTTATACTTTTTAAGAAAAAAATACTAAAAACTAATAAGTAAAATATTAGAAATTATAAAACATATTCAACACAAAGAAACAGTAATATATTAATAGTAAAATGAGCATCACGTTTATTTTACTCGTATTTTGTATAAAAATAAAGCATTTTGAAATCTTAGTGAACTATTTAATGTAAGTAAAATTAAAACTTACAAATAAAATAGTTTTAATGAATTATATATAAATCAACCAAAATGCTTCTATTACTTATAATATAATTTACACATTATACTATGTATGATATTTTTCCCTAGCTCTTATATATTATATGCTTATAAATTATTAATTAGTAAGAGACATTATATTAATTTTGTTTAGCCAACATCATTTAGGTTTGTATTTTTACTGAATACGTTTATGTTCTTGACGATGACATAAGTTAATGTTCGTCCAATGCTAAACTTCGTATTGATAGATATTTTTCTAAAATTTAAAAATAAGTCAAAGTAATAGTACATTTTAAACTTTTTTTTCAAGCTTCGATGAGCCTTAAACATTTTTTAAGCGAGAAACACTTAATAATAAATTAAATGCGTATTATTTCTCTTCATAAAGTCGTACATTTAAAAAACAGTTTTGGTCTTAATTCAAATGGGACAAGATGGAGTGCGCTAGTTGGTGAGTATTCAAGAAGAGTGCACTATCGACAGCAATAAGTTCGGTTGGACTCGGCCATCACCGGCTATGTTCGGCAGGTTCCGGATGCCCTCGGCGGCGGTCGGCACACTGCGGCAGGTACCTGTTGATGCCACGCCCACTAGGTCAAGGCTCTGACGTCAGCGCTCCATTCAGCCACTACCTGTCGTATCCTGGCCTCAGCTGTTCTTCCCTACTTCCCTAAACTCCCTACTCCATTTCCCCAGTTATTTTTCATATTTCTGCTGAAACCTCCCAATAAAAAAATTATATAAATAAATAACTTAAACAAAAATAATACTATTTACATCCAACAAACGACCACATAGCTTGGGTCTTACAATTTATAATTATTTGGAATATGGCCAGAACAAAACCAAAACCTGCCGTTTCCACTCCCACAGGATGGAGACTATTATATCTGAGGTATTAATAGTTACGAAACCTGCTTCTAATTACATTCATTGAATAAATTGGCGTTTATACCCTTGCTTGGAGGGTAATTTCTGATTTATATAATTTATCATAATTAATACTTTAAGTATTATTAATCTGTGAACTTTTGTTTTATCATATCTGCAGAATAAGTGGTTAACTTTTTTTTTCCGAAATGGATTAACTGTACTCAGATAAGCATAATTTTCGAGCCAAGGTATGACCTAGCTACTTATGCATTAAGTTAATCACACGATTTCGCTTATCTGAATGCATTAACTCATTTTGGAAAAAATCGACTTAAACAACTAAACTCGAACATGGTTGTAAAGGGGATAGAAACCTTGGTTTTTTAATAAGTAGTTTCACTATTTAAGGAAGTAATATTTGACCACCGCTATGGAAAGGTAAATATCCGATTAGGTTTCCCTGAGGAAGGTGACCATGTATACTAAAATGAGTGTGTACTAAATGTAACATCGAGCTTGAAATGTAATATCTTGGTTTGTAAGCGTAAGGTGTAATTAATGAATGCGAAAAATTGTAAAAATTGTTGCTTTTATCTAATTCATCTATAAAATTAAATATCTTGCGGATTTTCCATTCATTTATTATTTATTATTAATATAATATATATAATTTATTATTAATATAATATAAAATAATATAACATTTATTATTATTTATTATTTATTTATCATCAAAGTTTCCATTCATTTATTCATCAATCTATTAGGAACAATTCATCGATAAATAATATAGATGATGGTAGAGGGATAATTATTTTAAATCAAAGTTTTGCGGAGAGATGTTGACCAAAGTTGGGCCTGTCGATGCGAGGTAAAATATAAATGAGGCGGCAACAGGTGAATCATTGTGTCAGCAACATTGTCTTCCAGTTCCCTCATTTATTAATAACAAAGGCCTTACAGGCTATCTTCCATTATTCATAGCGATTTCATTGCTGTTTTTTATTTTTTTTAAATCAAGATTTTATAATTGTTACCACCGGTATCCGATCAGTATCCCAGTCGACAGAACATCACACTTTTAATCTGAAAGCCTAGGATTCGAAACCCTATTTGGGTGTAAGATTTTTGGTGGGAGTGAGTACCTCCATGATTAGAGTGCTGTGTTTCTATTCCGGAGCTAAAATATAAGATATTTATGTGGAACAAAATGGTCCGGGTGGAGGTAAAAAAATTCTCTCATATAGGAAGAAATGGTTATTTAATATCCAACGTTTTGACCCACATTTCAGGTCTTCTTTAGAGCTAAATATGCAAAATACAGAAAATTAAAAATTAATAAATTATTAAAAATTAAAATTAAAATTAAGGTAAAATTAAAGTTAAAATGTATAAGGATCAAGCGTATTAGTAACAAAGTGACAAGGAAGGTAGTAAAAAAAGTAATAAAGAATAAAATAAGTAATACAGAAACTAAAAAAAATTAGAGAATAAGGTAATAATGATACAAACTAAAACTACAGTTGGTAAATATTAAAATTAGGTCATCAAGGTATCTGACTGGTGGAAAATAAAGGTGGGGGGAGAACCTGATATATACATATATATATATATATATATATATATATATATATATATATATATATATATACACAGAGCAAGAATAATCAATGTATTAAAAGCTAAGTCACAAGGAAGGTAATACAAAATACAGTAAGTAATAAATCAAGTAATAAAAAATTGAGGCATACGGTAATCAAATCAAAATGAAGAAATATGTAAAAATAAGGTAACAAGAATATGGAGAATAATAAAGATAAATCTAATAGGAATGGTAAAATGTATATAGGCAATGGTGGACATGAAGAATTAATATAACAATGAACGGAGAAATAGAGTTCAGCAATAATGGGGACGATAATCCGCAAAAATTGTTAATGAAATATTATAAAGGAAAGTTGTAGTACACTTTATTACATACAGAAAGGATAATTTATGGTAAGATGTAAAACCAAGGCGAAGATTACTAAGAGTAAGGCGTAATTTTTTTTTTATGTTATCGGATATAATAGGAAAATAAGGAAGAGATCTGTAAGCCTTTTATTTAGCCCTGAAGAAGACCTGCAATGTGGCTCGAAACGATGGATATTTGATAAACATTTATCCCTACTTGAGAGAATTTTTTTTAACTCCACCTGGACCATTTTCTTCCACATATGTATCCAAGGTCAACAATTACTATCCAATAAAATATTTATATTTAATCTATTAAAGGACAGGGATGGGATGGGCCTTGTGGAATCTACAGACCGTTCTGCGGCTCACCCGGCCTCTATTAAGTGGGCAGCTTTCATTGGTGGAAAAACCTGCTCTGTGATCTCGGCCAAGTCACCTCCCAACACTACCATAAAGTAGAAACAGCAGGCTCTATCATATAATCAACTCTAAGATTCCTTCATCGGTTTATGTGATACAGGTATTTAATATTATTAAGTTTTTTAAACATTAACAGTATTAAACATTTTTAAATATGTTGTTAATATTTAGTGTTGTACGCTCAGTAGGTTAGATAAATTTGATCTCGGAAAATCACCTCCCTACATAACCCTTCTCCTAGAAACAGAACACTCTCTACCATGTGTAAACCCAATCCAATTTTTTGTGGTTTAATTTTTGAGATCACCACAAAATGAGAGATTAAGATTTAACATCAATATTGAAAAACGCCCCTCAGTAAAAACAAAATAAGACAACAATTAAAAAGTAATAAAAGAAAAAGAGAGTGATGGGTAAGATAAATTATGGCTTTCAGTAAATACTGACTATGATAATTTAAAAAAATAATAATAATAGGTTGTTGTGAATCAGACACACAATGAAAAGGTCTTGACAAACGATGGTGCTTTGTTGGAGAAAACTTTCTATAAGTTGTTGCTACTAAGTTGCAGAGACGACTAAATCTTTTGAAAACGTTCTATTCAGTGGATCAACTGCCCTCAAAAACTGTTGAACGGATAAAGTCGATAATGAAATGATGAATGACCATGCGAGTGAAGCAATAATAAATAAAGTTTTATTAAAAGATGTTCTTCGAACAGTATCCTGTCATTTCCCCCTAAATAGCAGCTGACATTATGGTACAAAAAAAAAAGGTATTACCGTATAAGAAATAAACAACAAATACAACAAAAATGAACTAACATCGACCAAAGATTACAAGACACAATCAATAAAAGTTTTTTTTAAAATATCACCAAAGTTGAATTAGTTGTCTTTCTGCAGTATGCGATTCATTTATGGTTAGAATATATATTTAAACATAAAACATTCAGTATCAATATTTCAAACACCTACTGTACTTTATTTTAAAAATCAAATTCCCCCCTTTGTCACTGATAAAGAAATTTAAGAAACTCGAGAATAAAAAAAAATACATATTTTCATAACAGTCAAGATAAGTAGAAACCCATACATGTATTTATATATATTATTGACTCTATGCTTGTTTTGGACTACCACTTCTCAATCTAAGCGTATTCTCTGTATTCAATATATATGCATTCACAAATTTTTATTCATTCTATAACTTAGAGAAAAGCAGATACGCACGGCGCAGACGATACAGAACCTGCAGTATTGAACTGCTATGAGGGTTCAGCATATCTAATTCGCGAACAAAATCGGACGCACCTATGATTTTGGTTAAATAAAAGAGCCCTATGTCATTCCTAATAGTGTTTAAACTAAAATAAAATCATTGTTACTTTCTGAAGGCCAGTATTACCTATGTTAAGCCATCGGACAAAGCATAGGGCTTGTCATTTTTTAATTATGGCAGTTTTTAAAGTCCTTATAAAAGAGCATAAGAATAGATAATTTCAGGGTGAATAATAATCCATAATTAAAGGCATAGCGTTTAACTTTTATTATAAAAGAAACATTTAGCATACATATTTTATAAATTTGAAAGGAGAAATCCGAAAGGCATGATGGTATTGAAATTCTTTGAACTAATAGCAAATTTGTAAAAGGTTAGAGCATTTTTGATTTTTACTTATGTCATTATTCCCATAAATCTTCAAGTCCAAACATGATGCAACTAAAAATATGACTTAAAAAAGCATGTTGTATATCATGTATCAGATATTTCGTTCCTGAATTAAAAACCTTTCATCAATGCGATTGCTACTCAAGACAACTCAAAAATGCCAAATTTTGAGCTATGACTTTTGAAGGAGCTCTACCTGACTCAATGTCTTACTTGGCTCAGTTTTTGAACCACCAAGAACATCACACTGTTTATAAATACTTATTTGCTACAGGGTTTGTTGTGTTGTCTAATTAGCCTTTCTAAATATGTATCTTCATTAAACAAGAGGCTAGGCGTGTAAGGTTTACTCATCATACAAGAATTCTCTGCCTAATTCAATATTTTTGTCAAGGGAATTTCTATGTGTTTGAATTCCATTTAAATAATAATTTTGTCACAGATTTTGAACCTAATTGTGAGTGGTAAGGACACTAGTGAATCAGTCCCTAAGTGACTGGTTATAAGACTATCAACAAAATATGGTTCCCAGCCACCATTGGTCTGCTTGATGACCAAAAGGCTCGGTCAAAGATCTTCATTGTCTATAGAGCCAAAAAAAAAGAACAGCGTGGAGACTTTGAGAGCATTTGATTGAAACCTAGATAGCAAAAAAAAAAATACTATGATGTAAGTTCCGCGAAAGGCTTATCAATCTTGGATTTATTATTGTCAGTATTCCGTTAAATCCCTTACGGTTATATTGTCATTACAAGTCGGAATACTTCTTCATACATCTTATGAAGAGTTCCATTAGAAGTTATTTTAAATTGGCATAATTTTACAAATTTCAACACCTTATTTAATATTTAATAATTTTATTTAGCATTTTTAACATTTATCAGCTCCGTCCAGTATCACTGAAGGTATGGAGTTCAAGTCTAACAATGACGGATGATTTATTTATTTTGTTTACAGTCGCTGAAGGAATCTGTAAGATCTACAAACCCTTTTGGGGCTCACCCAGGCTGTAGGAAGTGGGTACGCTTAATTGGAGATCATAATTCGTGGTTGAGCGTGATCTCGGAAAAATCACCTCCCTGCACAACCATTGTCCTAGAAGTAGTAAAGTCTCTACCAAGTACTAATGGTATGGTTGGTCTCTGTCATTGGTCTTAGGGATCCAATTTTTTTTCCACCCACATAGTGGAACTAACCTATAAAGTTTCGGGAGTTCTAGAACAAAAGTCTATTTTTAATCCTTACTGAATCTTTTTGATTTCGGAAAAATCAATATTATTGGTTCTTAGAATATAGTAAAATAAACTGCTGTATATGTATAAATAAATCACAATATAAGATAATTAAATATATCAATAATAATATTTAAAAAACAGTAAATTATCTTTTATTTAATTGCATCTGAATTCTTATATAAACAACGGATACTAAAAGTACATTTTTAGACAGAAAGAACAGTTTTTGTTTGTAAATGAAGGGTTTGAGTAATGTCAAATTGAAACCTGTTTGATTTTGATTTTTACGACCGTAACTTCTATCATTACTAGTTATTCTTAAGATTGATAACTTCAGTGTAATGCGTTTCTCCAAATGTTGCGGGACCATAAATGAACAAAGCTAACAAAATCAAAAAAATGTTTCCAACTCACAAAGGGCAGGAGGCTTTAATCTAGGTCCGACTGAAAGGACAAAGGGCGGAAAATTAATTAAATAGGGCATTTCTCAGTTTCCCTTTTCCTCTGATCTTTATCAGGCTTTCCGTTTCCGGTTTCAGGGCAGGCGTCAATTAGAGAGGTTCCGTTACCGCCAAGCCCAAACCATGAACAAAGCAGAATTAGTTTTGTATTGTATTTTATTGTGATAGTTTACTTCTTTTTTAATCATTATTATTTTTTTTATTATTTTGTTTCTCGCTTTTAACCATTAATCAAAAACAAAGACCCAAGTCTGCAGTTGCGGAAAATCTTGGAGCAAAATAGATGTTTCTATTTGATGAGTCTGTTTGGACTCTCGGTGTGAGATGTACTGCACTTTGCCTTCTATGATGTTATTTATCTTTGGTGTGTGTTCTGATTATGCCTGAATTGTCTAAACGTTTACTTGTAGGCTTTTTCCAGTATTTTAGAGACCTATTTATAATTCATATATATTTTTTTTTTAGTTTTTGATCACTTTTATTGATTAAAATTTTATACACAATGGACAACCAATATTTAAAAAAAAGTTAAAAAATGAATTTTTATATTCACCATAATGTAACTTTCACAAAAATATTTATTTTATTTTTAAAATATCATTTTTCATCGAAAAAATTCGGATTCTGAAAAAATTCACTCGGGAAATAAAAACTTTCAAACGCTTCGTTTTGGCTTGTTTGACTTCATCAGGCTTGTTTACATTTTTGTGATAAGAAATTCATATGATTTTTTTGCATTATCATATACAATATTGTGTTCATCTTGAGAAATAAAACAACTGCTTATTAATTAAATTAACTTATTTCAAGTAAAGAGTAAATTTTTATTATTATTGGCATCTTTTTAATCGATAATGAATGAAACGAAAATAACTTTTAGTTTTATCAACATAACCTTTGAGTGTTCTTAAAACTTTGTAATGCAGAAATACTTTCTTCATTACAATCACTTGGATCACACAAAGACAAAGTAGAGAAAGCATTGTCTGTTTTATCATCAACATATGATGAAATGTTATCTGAATCACTGGAGTCAACACTATAAATATAACTGGCAAGATGTTTTGGTACCTTCATGGGGGATGTTTGCATATTTTTTACCATTAAAATAGGCGATGATGTCCTATCATTCAAACATGCCTTTGCTTGAACAGCTTTGCTTCTGACATGAACTTTTTTAGCATTGTGTTTTTCTGATGTCCACGATACTTGTGTTTCTGCATCCACTTTTGAAGGACGTGTAGGAATTTCCATAATTGGTTCTTAGACATTCGATCCTGTGTTTTCTATGTTTTCATTATTCAATATTGATAGTTGCAATACATCACTGATAAGTCATTGTCTCATCCTTTCGACACCAAGAGGTCTTGGTTGAGATGAATGTGTTAGGATCCTCTCTGTTTGGCAATTGAATTTGGTTGGAACTGCTTCTTTTTTCAAAACTATTTGATCCAATACTAATCTAACTTTAATGATATTCTCTACTTCATTTTCTACCTGGAACAAAAGAGGAAAAAAAAAGAGATCAAACTCACTGCATTTGAAAATGGTGTTCTTTTATGAGACACGCACTGAACTATGTTGATGAAACTATTCTAACTTTACACTACATTCAATGTAGAAGATCTTTAATAAGAAGCCATAACAAACTTTTAAAGATGATTTGTACATATAGCATTATCATGACAATCATCTTAATTAAACATAGGGAAAACACATTCGTAGTGCAGGAGAAGTGAAGAGTACAAAGCATAAACTTACATTAAAATGATCTTCACAGTCATAACAGTTTGTAGGAGACAGGTTATCTTTTCTTCTCATCAGATAAAACGACTTTTTTCTTCTTATTGGATCCATGGGAACTTTAAGGAACAGCTTATCAGGTGTTGATTTTGTGGTGCTTTCACACATTCACGACGTGTACCATTATGTATTTCTAAGACATTATAAGTGATTTATTTATTTAATAGACAAAGTAAAATTGTTTCAACTTTATTAGAGATTTAAAAAAAAAAAACTAAAAATGTTTCAAAAATAATTGTTTACAAGAAAAAGTAGTGAAATAAACGGACAGCAAGCCTGATGTGGTCACATTATGTCTTATCAAACTAACCGTTTTGGCGCGAAATTCTAACAGAAAATTCTCTCAGTTAAAAATTTCAGGTTTAAAAAATATTTTTTCATTAAAATTAGCGGTAGCCCATTAGTTAAGGTTTATAGATTTCATTGAAACGATTGTTGAAAATCAACTTGATTGTCCATTGTAATTGTTTATTGTATTAATTAATAAATACATTATTTAGAGTCTGAAAAGAAAATGTAAAATACTCTTCAATAAGCATTGGAACAGATTAGTAACGTTATCTTCTAAATTTTCACTAATTGTTTTTTAGTGCCATTTGTTGAATTGTTTCGATTCGCAGGCACGTTCTGAAATGTTTTTGAACTGAAATGAAATTGACTTTTTGTTTTTGAACTATACTTACAAAAAAAACAAAGCACTAGCAATGTAACAAAAATGATACGGAGAAAAACATATTTCAGTAGAAAAACGTTATTTATTGAATTCAAAAGGAATTTTAAGAGAAATATTTTTAAGAAATAGATTAATGTTTACTGTTTTATGTTAATTCTTCTTATAAGGTCATGGGGCCCTGAGGTGTCTAATGAAGAAATAGCTATTTTTATTAATAAACAATAAATGCAATATGTAATGCTCAAGAAAATTAATCATTACATATTCCATAAGTTGTCAGCAAGGTGTTAGGTATAATTACTGATTAGTCAAGTGACGTCATTACTACGTCCCAATACTGTATGTATTTGTAGTAATTTCTTACCAATAAATAATTAAAAAAAAAAACATAAGTAAAAACAGTAACCTAGGATATTTAATCCAGCCATTATATGACCATTTAGGTATTAGAATCTGGTTTGATTTACTATTCCTTGATGGCCCTTTAACTATCCCTAACACCAAGCTGGCAACCTCTGGAATAACAACTAATTCCAGTTTCCTTACCTGACTATTCCTTCCTCCGCCACGACCGAGTTGACCGGACTGGAGGAGGTGTAGGTCTTTACGTCCATAATTCCCTAAAATCACGCATCCTGTTTTCCTCACCAGTGTCCAATTTCCCTCACATAGAATTCCTTGGTGTCGAGATTTCATGCAAACCCAATCCTCTCCTATACGTTGTAGTGTATCGCCCTCCTTTGGTCCCTTTTGATCCTATCTTTGAGTCGATCCTTTATAACCATGTTCCTCTCTACGACCACATAATAATCTCCGGTGACTTTAATACCAATCTTCTGGTCCAATCAAATGACAAAATATATCTTGAAAACCTTTTTTACTCTCTGCATCTCTCCATTGTCTCTTTCTCTCCTACCCATCACACACTCCGATCTGACTCCTGGTTGGACCTGTTCATCATTGACTCATCCCAGAGACTCCTTTCTTCCTCACAATTACCTGTCCCTTTTTTGTCCTCTCACGATTTAATCCAAATCTCATATAATATTCATACCCCAGAAATCCTACCGAAAACTATAACATTTCGCAATCTAGACGGACTCACTTCTGAAAATATATCTCCTTCCCTCGAAACCCTGAATTGGAACCAAATTTATTCCTGTACCACCGTCGATTCAATGGTCGACATACTTACTGCCAATCTTAAAAGCATCCTGGATACCCACGCTCCTCTCAAATCCATAACCTTCCGCCACCCTCCTGCTCCTTGGATGTGTCAAAAAATTAAAGACCTGCAAAGGAAACGTGATGCTGCTCGTAGACGCTTTAGACGCACTAGGCTTACCGATGACTACCAAGCGTTCAGGGCTCTTCGCAATTTGACACAATCTACAATCAGACAAACAAAATCCAAATACTTCCACGAAGCCCTTTCCACTGCTCCCGATCCTAAATCTAAATGGCAACTCCTACGAAAGCTCGCCCTTTGCAATCCAACATCCTCCAGAGCCTTCCCCGCTTCTCCTGACGAATTGAACTCATATTTTTTGTCTGCCTCAATTAACACATCAAAATCCTCCTCCTCCGTCTTTTCATCAACGCCATCTTTCAACCCCGACAATTTCTATTTCTCAGACATATCACCTACAGACATTATTTCCTCCGTTCTTAAATCCCGCTCCAGTTCTACCGGATTAGATGAGATACCCGTCAAACTACTCAAATTATGCCTCATTGATATCCTACCTGTCCTACTTTTCATTTATAACTTCTCACTACAAAAAGCAGTATTCCCGACTTCCTGGAAAAAATCCCTAGTCCATCCTATAAATAAAACCCCAACCCCATTATCTCCCAAGGACTACCGGCCAATCTCCATACTTTCCAACCTTTCCAAACCTCTCGAAAGAATAGTCCAGTCTCAAATATCAAATTTTCTCGAACAGTCCAAACTCCTCGTTCCGCTTCAATCAGGCTTTCGCCCTGGTTTTTCCACTCAATCTGCCCTTACCAAAATCACCAATGACATATATAAAGCCATGGACAACAAACAAATAACTGTGCTAATCCTCCTAGACTTTTCTAAAGCTTTCGATTCCTTGGACCATTCTATCCTTTTCTCCAAACTAAAGTCATTGTCTTTTTCCTACAATTCTATTCTATGGCTCCAATCCTTCCTCTCTGATAGGTCCCAAGCGGTCTCTATGCCCAACCAACCCCTTTCCTGTTTCCGTACTCTATCCTCAGGTGTGGCTCAGGGCTCAAGCATCTCTCCTCTCCTTTTCAACTGTTACATCAATGATCTTCCTAAATCTGTTCACCACTGTTCCTACCATCTATATGCTGACGACTTCCAAATCTATTTATCCTTTCCTCCATCCGGGCTTTCATATGCGTTCGCCAGTATTCAGCAAGACCTAGATAGAATCAGTACCTGGGCAAAGCTGAACAAACTGGAACTGAACGCAACGAAAACCCAGGCCATCGTTCTAGGTTCCAACTCTCTCCTTGCAACTATCCCCACCCTTCCAACATTAATCCTAAACGACCACCCCATCAGTTTCAGCTCCTCCGTTAAAAACCTAGGCATTACCATCGACCAAAACCTTTCCTGGAAACCACATGTCACCCAAATATCCCGACGAATAATTAGTTCCCTAAAATTATTCCATCGTTCTCGGCATCTCCTTACACAACCTACTCGGAAGCTGCTCGTATCATCCCTCATCTTCCCCCACTTCGACTACTGTAGTGTGGTATACGGGGGCCTCTCGAAAATGCTTGAGAGCCGCTTAAAAAGAATAATGAACTGCGCTTTAAGATTTGTCCTTGGTACTCCGAGGCGATCCCGGGTGTCACATCACTATGATGAGTTAAAGTGGCTCTTCCCTCCCATCCGTAGACAATATTTCCTTAGCGTTTTTCTATACCAATCCATCAACTCGCAACACCCTTCATATATCTATAGTCTCCTCCCATTCAAATCCTCTGTCCAGCTGCACAAAACAAGATCTCGCCTTTCCGATTTCTACATTCCTTCCCACAGAACTAAGGCATTCGAGCGCGCCTTCCTCGCCCGCTCCACCACTGTGTGGAATTCAATCCCTCCTTTCATTCGCCATTCCTCTTCACTAGCTTCATTTAAATCCCTGCTTTTCCATCATCTCTTGGCATCTCAAAAAGTCGCTCTCCAAGCAGATCAAAGGTATGCTTGAATATATCAGTATTGTAAACTCGATCCCGCTACCCTTGTCTTGTTTATTTTTCCTACATCAACGATGATACCGACTTTTTAAATATATTATCGCATACTATGCCAATCAATTATTTTAGTTAGTAATTTCGTCATCAACTACTGTATTAATATTATTAATCATTATTTTGTTAATATAAATATATTTATTTTTTACAATTAGTTAAAAAGCAGTCAAGTTCGTTGTATTTTACTTATTTTTTTTTTCTTATCTATTTCTATTTTTACAATGTTTTTGTTCACACTTGATTATTTCATGATTTGTGTTATTATGTAGCCTTCTGGCCAGATGAATGTTATGTTTTTTTAATTTGTCCATTATTGTTATTCTAAAGGGACTTGGTCCCAGAATAAAGTTTATTTTCTATTCTATTCTATTCTATTCTAATTTATATTTTTTCCATCTGTAATACATGCTTGTATTTATTTTTAATGAAAGTATAGTCATTTTCCCCTTACAGAACTCATTGCCTTATTATATGAAAATAATTAAGCTGAATAATTCAGTTTTCTAATTAATTACTAAGAATATAAACAGAAAAGGGCAAGGGACAATGTAAATAAAGCGAAGGAGGCTAGATAAAGGGCGAAATAAGAGAGAAGCTTAGAATACTCATTAGCTTGAACAAACTGGGGGAGGAGATCTCCTGTTAGGTGTCGCATTATGTCTACTTAGCCGTGTCTCCAACCCCTACTAAGCTTATTCAACATTTTACAAGAACCTGTATTATTAAGAAGAAGAGTTTTACTAGAACTAGCAGTTTTATAAAGTTTAAATTAATATTTAGGGTAAATAAAAACCCTTCTTAGCTGTGCCGACTGGAAAGCGTCTGAGGGGTAGACCGAGGCGTAGTTGGGAAGATTGCGTTAAGAGTGATCTAGTGGATTTCGGTTTGGGTAGTGATTGATTTGTAAGCAGAGATTGGTGGTATTGTCATCGAGCCTTCATATTATTATTATTTTATTCTTCAAAAGTCTCTGACTGCACATGATGTGACAGCTAGGTCACTAGCCCAAACAAGGCTTAATTAAAACTTTAATTAATTAATTAATTAATTAATTAATTAAAACACTATTATCAAATTTTCAATCGCGGAAATGGATAAATCACCATTTCGTTATGAAAAAGAGTCTGGAAATGTGTTTTTCACTTGAGAATCGTTTTCGAAATTTTTATCTTAATTTTATTTTAATTTTTTTTAAAAGTTGTCCAAATCTGTGAACAGATGGAAATCTGTTGGAGACAAAGTCTGGCAAATAAGTTGGGTGTACGAGGTCAATATACTATTGGGTAGGAAAAGATATGTGTATTATTTATGAATTTATCAGTGTCACCAGCTGAAAATTTCTCGAAACAACAGCGAATAGTCCATTCGTTACACCTTTCCCCGAATGCGGTGTTTACCTGTATTGACACTTTGGCTGTCGAGTGTCCAAGTTTAAATTCCTCAATAGAAAATCGCGTGTTACCATGGTCATTTTTGATTGACATAATTGTGATTTTAAATTGTAGTGATAGTATATAAATATTATAAAAAAATAGAGGATTCATAACAGCTCATTACAATCAGTAAAAAACAGAAGCCCATTAACTTCACCTTGATTTTTATATATAAAAAAAGATACATTTCATGAAACGACCCAATATATATATTAAGGGACGTGTTTTATTATTGCTTCAGTAAATAGAATGGAGCAAGAGAGTAAATATCTTTTCCGACCACTGTTTAGTCCCTATCTAATAAAATTTAACGTTTTACTTTTCAAGGTACATTTTTTTAAATATTTATTTATTGATATTTACAACTCCATTATAATAATACAACAAGTAAATAGGATAAGTGATACATAATGACATGTATTGTTCCTTTTCAATTCAAGTAGAGAAACTGCCCACTGGTAGTACTCAAATCAAAGTTCAACTAAGAAGGTCACATGGCCATCTTCTTTTCAGACGCCTCGGAGGATTATCGGGAATTGAAGATGATGCTAGGTTTGAATCTAGAGGGTTTGAGTGGTAATAAAATTTGTTATGAAAGTAAAGATCCATAAGTAAACATAGGTCGTATGATGGTCATGTAGATGAGTCCATTGTAGTTAATTGGGAGTTTAGAGCGTTTGTCTAGTAAGTATTGAAGTAGCCTGAAACGTCGAGCGGTTTCTTGTCTTTTTAGTCTGATATGAGGATTCCAGGTTAATCGTTTGTCGAGGTGCCTCCCTAAGTATCGGATCTGTTCTACAGGCACCAGTGGGATATTATTAAAGGATACTGAAGGGCAGGAGGCCATTGGTTTACGACGTAAGGTAAAAGTGATTTGATGCGACTTTTGAAAATTTATTCTAATTCTCCAATTTTTGACACCATTCTTCAAGATCAGTGATGTGAGATTGGAGGCTTTTGGATGCGATAACTGGATTTGTGTTGACTGATATTACTGAGATTTATTAAGTGGTAAGGATAGTATTAGGATGAGTTGGGATGTCAGCTGTATAAACTGTATAAAGGATGGGGCCAAGGATACTGCCTTGAGGATTCAAGGTACATTAAATCCAAAAAGCAGTGATGGGTACCCAGTTAATAAAGACTTGTTTTGCCCTAGGAAAGTCTTCTCATGCAACAAGGTTCATCTATGACATCATTTACGAAGCCAAAATACAACCGTTTTAGATTCGTTTACTCCCATCGCATGACTATTATCATTAGATATTAAGTTAATATCTTATTCTTATTCTTGTTAAGTGCTTATTCTTATGTTGCTCATATATGTTTGAAATTTTGTGGTTGGATAATATATGGATTGATTTTCAGGTCCTTAAATTATATAATTACTAGCTTTTGCCCGCGCCTTCGCTCGCATAGAATTTGGACTACCGCGTAAAGTTTCTTGACAGTGCTTTTTAACAATAATTTAAAATAATAAATAATTTAATTATTTAAATAATTTAATTTTTTTAACTATAGGTTACTCGTACAAAATTTCAGATGTCTAACTTCAAAACTGACGGATTCCATACAACCTTTGAACCCTTATTATAATAATAATGGATTCTCCACAGTACCTTTAAAACTGTCGGAGCGGGAGGGGAACGTGCCCACGTGCGCCTCCCCCTAAATCCGCGCTTGCTATCGCCCATGTGTTATTCTGATGTACAACCTATATTACTGTAAAGTTTCATCCAAATCCGTTCAGTAGTTTTTGCGTGAAAGAGAGACAAACATACAAACTTTCACATTTATAATATTAGTAAGACTAGCTTATGCCCGCGGCTTCGCTCGCATGGAATTTGGTCCGCCACATAAAGTTTCGTAAAAGATCATTTTAAAAAATAATTTAATTATTTTTTTAAATTATAAGTTACTCGTACATCTAAATTTTCAGATGTCTAACTTCAAAACTGACGGTTTCTATACAACCTTTGAAGCCCTATTATATTGAAGGGGAACCCTTAGGATGGAATTATCCAAATTTCTTTCTTAAACTATACAAAGAACCTATCTACAAATTTCAAAATGCTAAGTTCCTGAGTTGCCTTTAAGTATGTAATATAGGCACATGCCCCCGTGGCTATGATGAATCTGCCCTTGCTGTAGCCTATGATGTTTACTCAATAAGTTTCATCAAAATCCGTTAAGCACTTTTTGCGTGAATGAGTAACAAACATTCGCACTTATAATTCCAAATTTCTTTCTTAAACTATACAAAGAACCTATCTACAAATTTCAAAATGCTAAGTTCCTGATTTGCCTTTAAGTATGTAATATAGGCACATGCCCCCGTGCCTATGATGAATCTGCCCTTGCTGTATACTCAAGTGCCTATGATGTTTACTCAATAAGTTTCATCAAAATCCGTTAAGCATTTTTTGCGTGAATGAGTAACAAACATTCGCACTTATAATATTAGTAGGATATCAAAACAATAGTTTCACTCGTGTTCTTTCTGTTATTTTAACAACTATGATCATGTGATTTGCCTTTAATTATGTACTATAATGGATTCTCCACAGTACCTAAATAAATGTAGGGGAGGAAGTGCCCCCGTGCACCCCCCTAAATCCGCGCTTGCTATAGCCTATGTGTTATTCTGATGTATAACCTATATTACTGTCAAGTTTCATCCAAATCCGTCCAGTAGTTTTTGCTTGAAAGAGAGACAAACATACAAACTTTCACATTTATAATATTAGTAAGATAATTTGTATAATATGTTATTTCATTGGGCATGGTTTTTTTCTTCAGCACTTTTTTGATTTTCCAATATTATTTCTGAGCGTATTCATAGTCGTATATTATATTGTTAATGAGGGCTACAGATTTGAAATTCCTTAAAGGTTTTAGAAATAAAAAAATATTTATAAAGCACATTTCCTATTAAAGTTGTCTTTATGAATCAATATTTTCAACATTTAACAAGCGTATTTGCTTCTATGTGTCTAATGATATTTAACTGCGAAACTGGCCATTGTACAAGGTCCGGTGAGTTTGAACTCGGCTTGTGTTAGGCCAGATGTTGGGGAGTCTCCAGCCTCAAATCAATTCATAATTTCCAAACTCACCCTTAACTATTTGAGCATTTCCCTTAAGTTATGTATATGTAAAGTGTATATAAATCTGTACAAACATTAACATAAATTTGTCATCGCAACACAGGTTTTCATTTGTTTTTTTAATGGTTGAAAAATATTGATTGGGACTCCACATCTAATTTCAATTTCTTCAAATTTTTAAGGATTTATTCTAATTTACGGAATATAAATATAAATATTTATATTCTGAAATAGTATATAAAAGGCGCATTTTTTTTAAATTGACTGCAATCGTTGAAAAAAATGCATATTAAAACAAATGCAGTAAACCTGAATTAATGTTTTAGTATATAATAATTCAACTATTTGGTTAGTTTCGGCGAGACTTAAGCATTAATCGGACCGACATTGAGCTATATTAATCAATCAATTATACAATAGTAATTACAGGATTGATAAGGATTATCCAGCACATGTGGTTATTGTTATTATAGTTAATTGGAATTATTTGGGTGGGCTTTGGCATATTTAATTAGTGATGATAAATTTAAATAAAAATATCGACGAGATTAGGCAACATCTAAAGAAAAAAATAGAATTTGTTTTTGATCAATAAAAATGAGAAAAACTTCAATAAGAGATAAAAATTACGAATTATAATGCAATAGGAAAAATTACAAAAACCAATGACCTCACGTCTTTAAAAATTCTCGTTAAATATGTTTTTTACAACTTCCCAGCTGTTCCTGTACCTTCATTTTTAGTGGGAACATCTGGAGGAAGATTGCTTTATATATTCGATGAGTCGGTTTGGACTGTTAATGTGGACTGTTTGAAAAATTAAATACACGGGATGTTAAAATATATTTAACTTCCCTTGTCAGATATCCCAAAGAAAATAATACAAAAATGAAAAACGGGTGTCTGTAAATGATTTGTGTTATTAATTCCAGTGGAAGAGATTCCTTTTTTGTTTTTTAAAAGCCAGTCAAAATTTTAAACCATTTTTTTTATAATTAGAAATCTGTGCATTCCTAGTTTTGCCCGGAACCAACAATTCTTAATTTTTGTTTGGGTGTGGGTATATAAATATATAGAATATTACACTCAGTAATTTTAGATGTTTACTGTAGTAAAGATATTAATGGTATACACTTTATTTAATTAATTATATCATTAATTTTTAAATTAAATATCGTATTAAGACAATATATGATAAATTTGAAATTGAAAATGATGGTTTTCAGTATAATCATGATTTATAATAAGATTACGATTAATGACAAGATAATTCAATATAAGATCAAAAATATCTACTACTACCTAAACACATGATTAAAAAAAATAATTTTTATGGAACGAAATAGACTAAAATGTTTTAATGATTTGTTTATAATTATATATTTTTTTTAGTTACTCTCTTTTAAATGCATTAGAATATTATTGCATTAAAATACATTTATAAATTCAGTTAAATTGTAGAAAAAGAGGCAATATAACAGTTTGAAGACTTCAACGACACCTAGTGAGGATCTGGTGAACTCAGTTTAGAATCGATTCAGAGGCGCTACTGAAACAAAAGCTTTTATCCTTTAGGAAGCCGATGGTTTACTGAAAAAGTAAAATCTGCTGTCTAATATTGACAATTATTTTAACTATTAGTTAAGGAGTTAAAATAAAAAGGTTAATAATTAATTAACTTAGTTGATTGGAAAAATTTTTTTTCTTGGAAACCAATCATTTAAAACTAACTGACTGGAATATGAGTGTAGTTCTGTGATTGGAGGCACAGATATATCTTTTTGATAAAAAATAACCTCTTTAATTAATGACCTTTTCTCTGGAATATTCTGTTCCTAGAGAACTGATAAGTGAAGGTTTCTACATTTCGATCAATTATTGTTAATTAAGTATTAATTATTAATTTGATTTAAGTTCTTTTTCTGCTAAAATGAATTCGTTTAATTTTATCTATTCTTAACTTAGTTACTAAGATTCGCGTAAACATGTAAAAGATTATGGACTAATATTGGTAATTATTCCCCGTAGCTGTCGCTTCGAGTTGAGTCACAACAAGTCTTAAATTTTAATTCGTTTCCCTTTTAATATTTTCCAAAAATACAAATTATCTTGAGCTTTAGTATGTAATTATTAATTATTAATAAAGCTCATGAAAACTTGTATTTTTGAAAATTATTAAAATGAAACTAATGAATAGTTAAAACTTGTAACTCAACTCGAAGCGGTTCAGATACCCTTAATACTTATGCACATTACTGAGAAATATATACTTCTATTACTATCTTTCTACTAATTATCCTGCTGTTTTCTAATCATGGCCAAACGGGTATTCACCAAATCGTTCCTGGTTACATCTACGAATCCCCTAGGCAACTAACTGGCTCCATAGGTAGCAGACCAGCTGCCAACTGCACCAACAATCCCAGGCCCCACAATTACTGCAATTGCAACAGCTGAGCAGGTGATATCAATTCTACACTGACACTAATAACGCTTCAATGTATATCTATATATATATATATATATATATATATATATATATATATATATATATATATATATATATATATGTGTGTGTGTGTGTGTGTGTGTGTGTATACTTGTTAAAATATATTTTAGTGACGTTTTAAGACTATACTTTTCTCATAATCATGCTCTAAAAGTAAGAAAACTGGCAAGTTTCATATATTCAACCACACACTAGTATGAATATAAAATTAACATATCGCACTAGTATTTCTAAAGTGACATAAGTCGAAAACCTACCTAGGACTCCATCTGGACAAACGTCTCACTTGGAAACCTCATAAAAGACTGAAAATACAAGAAGCTCGAAGTTTTCGCCTACTTCAACATTTACTGGACCCACGCTCTAACCTTCCAATTAATCACAAAAGACTCATTTTCATGACATTTATCAGACCTATTTGGACATACTGAGTTGAGCTTTGGGGCTCCACTAAACCATCCAATTCATCTTGTATCCAATCCTTACAATCCAAAATCCTTCGTAAAATCCTCAATGCTCCTTATTATGTCACAAATAAACTCATCCATCATGATCTTAATATCCCATATGTTGCTGATTTGGCCCAAACTAGATACCTATCCTTCCAAGAAAAGCTCCCTACACACTTGAATCCGCTAGTCTCTCAACTTGCTTCCCATACTATATACATTCCTGATAAACCTCCGAGGCGTCTGAAAAGAAGATTGCCTCGAGACCTTCTACTATAGAACTTTATTTATTGGCTATCAATGAGTAGTTTCTCCACAAGTGTTTTTTTTCTTTTTCATGTCCTTTGTTTATACATCAGATTTAATTGTTGTAATATTATTACAGTTGTAAATTCAATAAATTAATGTAAACAAAAAAAAAGTCAAAAACCTAAATTATTGGTAAAATTTATTTTCTGCTATGGGTTTAGGTACTCCTTATGCTGATATGTAATAAGGTCCTCTGGGGTGGTGGCTGACAGGAGCCGGGGAAAATTGTTGATGATGTACAAACCTCCTCCCAATTTATATGGTATATACTTGCTGTATACCAATTATACTTCATAAAGTTATAATTGAAATGATAGTATCGAAAATGTTGAGACGGGTTTGTAAAGTTGTTTGCAAAAGTCTAAAATGTTAATGAGTACTAAACTGACTGTTAAACGCCGAGGTAGACGAGAAGTAGGTGGGATGATTGCGTCAATGGGATTTTTGTTAATTAGAACTTCTAAAACGAAAACGTGAAGAAGCGGAGTATGAATTTATAGAGGAATTTTAAGTTATTTTTACTACAGTGTGTTGGATAAAGGCATTTTTCACATTCCCAAGAATATTTTTCTTTGTCCTACATTTGTTTTGTTTTTTAACCCTTGTTTCTCGTTTGATTCTCCTTTTTGAAATATTTATGGTGATTTTCTATTTATACAAAGAAACTATAGATTAATTAAATCTAACACTTCATTACGACGTTTTAGTTATTGAATAAGACAAACAACAATTTTTTTTTTTTTATTTGATTATTTTATTGAGTTGTACAACTGTATTACATACATCTAGTACAATTGCTGTAAGAGTAAATAATACATGATAGGACATGTAGAGATACTACCCACTGGCAGCACTCTAATAAAGTTCTATAATAGAAGGTCTCGAGGCCATCTTCTCTTCAGACGCCTAGGAGGATTGTCCGGGATGGAATTGGATGCAAGGATGGAAACTAGTGGGTTTGGATGGGTTTGAAGTTTATTGTGGAATGATAGGTGTCTGGAATGGGCTAAATCGGTAACATATGGAACGTTAAGGTCATTATGGATGGTTTTATTTGTGACAAAATAAGGAGCGTAAGACAAACAATAAATTGAAATAAACCAAGGGTAATGAACAAATGAGCAGTTGAAATTTTTAAACTACATTTTGTTACATATCAGTTAAAAATATGATGGGCAGTTATTATTACGATGGAGCTACTGTCATTCAGCTGAGTGTGATATGTTTAACCGAGTCAGTTAATTTACTTCTTCTTAACGGTTATATTTAGAAAGATATTACTTGGCAACTAATAGAAATAGTAAACAAGTTAAACAATATACCCTAAATACTTATCTTTTCATATTAGTCTAGAAAAATCCTCAAACCTAGGTTCACCTGTGATGTAATGGTTAGTTATCACACCATAGGTGACTTCTCTGGCCAATGGCGCAGATTCTCAACCTGGTTGGCGGCCTTATAAGAGTAAAAAATGCTTTGTTGTGTTGTCCTTCGGAGGGGACTTAAGGTCCCGAGCTTTTGCTGTGTCTGGTCCTTTTAAAGATCGCTATCCTAATTATACCTGCATATTGAGAGTATTACATGTAGAATTAACATTCCAGAAACTTGAATTATTCTATTCCAAATGTAAAATAAAATTTCCAGTGTATTTCTTTATAAAGTTATTTTAACAAAATATCGGAGATTCATTGAAAATTCTGTTTTTGACCTAAAAAGTGTTATATCATAGGGACCTCTAAATATTGACCAAATAACCTGAATGTTTTCCTCAGTTGTAAAATGCCATATGGAATAAGGGCAGGCATGTGGAGAATATGTTTTCCAAAATTTAAATTTTTGGACCACCCTAATGTATATGCAAACCTCACACACACTTACAATTACACAGATACATATCAAATACATCTTTCATCCATCAATTAGAAAACATTAATCTCAAAACTGAACATTTCCGATTTTTTAGAAATTGTAAGGAAATTAGGTGATTGAATCTACGGGATTTAAAGGTCGAAAGATTATTGGAATGGCGAATGGTATAGAGTTCCAAAGAGACGAAGATCGAATAAGAAAACTCTGTCAAAAGCTTTTGTTCGGAGGATTCTGTATATAGATCTGAGAGCCGAGAACGGGTGTTACAAGAATGGACTGAGACGGGAGTGTTTTGAATTGAAGAAGATCGAAAATTTCTGATTTTCGGCGGTATTAGATAACTTAGTAAAGATGTATGCCATAGAGGCATTACGCGACATTGAAAAATCATCCCCCTATATTCGTTAGAAGAATTAGTAAGAATTAATGCTTACTTAAAAAGTCCAATGCACCCAATTAATAATAAGTTAATTTTATAAATTCTATTAAATTACTTGAAGCAGAAGACTATAGGGTTATTCGGGAAGCAACTAGACAGGGTTACTGCTCCTGGAGTTCTTGTAAACTTGAGATAACTGGCGGCTAAACCACGCGATTGCCTTCAGACACGCCACTTGGAGTAACAGTAATTAATAATAGAAGTTCTAGAAGTAGATAAATATACCTTTTCTTTATAACTGCATTATTCTTTGTTTAAAATTTAATGATTTTTTGCTTAATACTCGTATATGTAGGTGAATGATTGTGTGTAATTGAAATAACCCTTAGCTACAATTTTTTATCTACGAATTTTATTTTACAATATTTTAACTATTTAAGTGAAAAGCAATGGTTGTATAATGCTTTATGTTTTTATAATTCACCATCTTATCAAGACCAGGTCGGGCAGAAGGAATAAAAGGAATTCGTAATTACCAACTTACGTGGAGCTACAATCCTTGAGTGGGTTCTGGCTACGTTCAATATAATACTCGAATCATCTCTTGTTTCAGCTGCCATTCCCCAGTCCCTGATTCTCAGGAGCGAACTCGGATCACCACTAACTCCATCTTTCCACCTCATTTTAGACGTTCCAAATCTGATTTTACAGTCGATCCGCTCCTCCAGTAGTTTCCTCTAAATTTTTCAGCATTCATTCTTGCAATGCTTCCACCCTACCTAAGTCTGCAAATGTTTATCATCCGGGCTAAGTCGGTTTCTTTACATAGCTGTTCTAGTTCTCGATTTGCCCGCTGCCTCCAGTTCTCTCCATCATAGTTAGTTCTTTAGATCTTTCTGAGTACTTTATTTTCAAATACTAGTGGACTCAAAAGTCCATCGCTTTTGGTGAGTGTCCTCCGAGGCGTACGTTAGTGCCGGACATTTGAGGTTTCTGTATATCCTTATTTTGGACATACGCGAAATCAGAAATTAAAGTTATTGTATCAAGCAAACACGGGAATATAGAATTTGGTGCAAAAAATATTATTCACAGTGCTCCAAGTATGAATTAATTTGATAAATACCGATAAGACATGTCTCTTAGTTTCTAGGTAAGAAATAATAATTGTTTTTACTGCGTTCCGCTTTTTTCTATATTTTTGTATACTATATTCATTATATATCTTGCTATATTTTTAATATTCCATAATCATAAAGATTAATATGTTTTAGTTAAGTATAATGCTAATGATAATGATAATGAAGTATAAAAGAAATGAATATTTTCAGGTAATTTTAAAAATAAGATATATTCTTGAACTGAAATATTCAAATCTTTATTATAATAGTAATTGCTATTTAAATAAAAATCTCTTACTTTATTTAAATAGTCATTGCTAACCATATGCTATGGTTTATTAGAAAGGTAGCTCAGTAGAGAGCCGAGCTATTATGCTGAAAGTCGCGTGTTCATAGACTGCTATAGCAAATAAAGTAACGGTAATAGATGGACATTACAGGATCTATAGATTCTCCTGGGGCTCACCTTGCCTCTGTAGATTGAGTCTCTTCGTTGGGAAAAACCAGGCGATTGAGCGTGATTTCAGTCAATTTCAGTTTCAGTCTCTACCATGCAGAGAACCTAAAACCCTTAATAGGCTGTAGTGGTAGTTTTTTTAAAATAAAAAATAATTGTTGAAGCAAGTCACAGGAAACACATATCTTAACATAAATGGCAATCTATAACAAAAAAAAGAATGTTTATTTTTATTAATTATTATTTTGATAGTGATAGCCTCACAAAGTCGAATCAAATTCAAATTAAACATTTTTGTTTTGAAGAGAAAAGATGCCCTGGCAAAACAAAAATATTTAAAAATGTTTAATTTGAATTTCATTCGACTTGGTGAGGCTCTGTTAGGTAGAAGGGGTTCAATTACAGACAAGACAACCGCATGCAATTTGTACACTGAGGGATGGTTCAGACAGAGGACATCAATGAGGAAGAGTCAAGATTGTCTTAGACGAAGCTATTTACTTGTCAAGATCAGTATGAGAGAATGACCTGACGTTTACTTCTAGCAGGTTTATCAATTTCTTCTTGTATCGATGAGAAAAATAGATACTCTATATTGTGATTACAAGTTGGTCCTTAGAGACGATGCTCTAATGCCAAGCTTGTAGGAAGGGCAACATGAGGCAGTGAATTATTTATCTTTTAAGCCAGTGTTATTGAAATATGTACTCCTTTTACTTTTTAGGTACGAAATATTTTAAATCGATAAATGAATAAATAGATGTTTTATGGGTAGATTTCATTTATTCAGTTTTTAGACTTATAAAAAAATATTTTATGTACAATTTCAACTCCATGCATGGTATTTGGTATCTGATGGTAATGTACCGTTCAGTTAACGAAACAGAGACAGTACTATTTTATAATGAATATTTTACAACAGTAAAAACAAAAGACATCTACATTTACAAACATTAAAGATTTTAGTGCACTCTATTTAGAAGATTTTCCAAGATCAGGCTCAACCGTTAGTGTTCTTCCCCAATTAAGGAATACGCTTTAGAGGCTGAGTGAACCCAAACAAGATCTCCGGTTCAATCAGGGTGGATTAAAAGCTTATAAAAAATAAATAATATTTCTAAAACATAACTATAAATTTCCATTATATGTATCAACTCCGTTGTCATTTTCACAGAAGAAAAATAACTAGTAGGAGTTCTAAATGTTTATCTCTTATAAAAGAGATCGAGGTAGGGCAGTTAGTCGAGCTTGGGTTCTAATCTGGCAGTGGCAGATAAATTATTTTATCAGTAAAAAGCCAGGGATGTACTCTGTGGGATGTGGAGATCTTCCTGAGGGTCATCCAGTCTCTTTAAAGTAGGTACCTTAAATTGGGGGAGTAAATCATCTCCTTGCTCAATAGTCAACAGCAGATTCTTCTTCTAAATCCAAGACCCTTCATGGGTTTCAGTGGTACAAGTTTTTTTTTTATATTATAAAATTCAATATTCTTTTCTATATTGGATGATCATCTCTTCATATTGGATCATGTGTAGCAATATAACAGGCGGATTTCGAACTTTATATTCACAGCCTATGTGTGACATAACTATAGGAATACGTGCCTCTTCCAAGATCAATAGAACTCCGAAAAACATAACTGAGCTTTCAGCACGTCCATCGAATTTGTGAGATATCCACCTCAGACGAGTTGAATTCCGATGAGGTGGGGAGTAGTGCTTCAGTGCTGCTCGAAATTATTAGATAATTTTTTGAGGATCTGGATGTTGAGATAAAATTTTATTGTTATCCAATTATTCAATTTGAACAAGAAATAAACGTGATAATATTTAAGAGAATTAATTGCAACGTAAGTGACTACGTCAGACAGCGGTCCCCTAACTCCTATCGCCAAGTATTCAGATCTGTTTCGACTTTCTCCTTTCACAAGGCCGCTTGGTCTAGGGGTATGATTCCTGCTTTGGGTGCAGGAGGTCCCGGGTTCAAATCCCGGAGCGGCCCGTATTTTTTTTATAATATTTTATGAACTGGTAATTTAGAAATAATCTAATAAACATGGAATACAGTTCTTTACTAAAAATAAATTCGTACAGTACAATTATATAGAATGTTAATTTGCAACCGAAAACAACTCAATAGGAATAATAAAAAATAAATAAAGATAGAAGCTGGAGTGGGGTACACCAGTGAGTAGAGTGCAGAGCTGCTAACCTGAAGGTCCCGGATTCAAATCCGGCCGTGGAAGATAAATTATTTAATCTTTAGTAAGATCTACACACCCTCCTGGTGTACTAGAAACAGCAAAGTCTCTACAGTGTACTGAACCCAAGGCCCTTGGTTTATAGTGGGACAGGGTTTATTTATTTTTATTTTTTTGCCAAGAAGTATAACGAAATGAGAGTAACAGAAAAAATAACAATGTTATCTTTTGAGACTAAATAATAAAGGCGTTAAAAAAGTAGTGTACACTCGATCATTACGAATAGTCTTCCCATTATTATCTTATTATTTATTCAATAAGATTATATATTTAAAAAAATATTTATTCCTGATTTTGCAAACTCTTGGCTCGTTACCCTCGTACTCAATTGGTGGTATGGAATGGTTACTCCCTAGCCAATTTCTTGCTCCATTGGGGATACGGTATCACCGCTGGATAACCCGTATCTAATATTGCCTCATTTCCCACTTGACTGATTTTAAGGCATATTCTATAAGTAAAAATACTAATAATTTAGCAATTATTATTATACTATAATAATAGCATAATATTATATTAGATGTAACCGCCATTACCTTTTCTTTTATGTACTTAGCAATTTCTATTTTATATAATTCTATCACTTTCAGGGTTCAGGTGAACCCCCAGGGGTCTACGTTGGCGTGACAAAAAAATGGTTTTAATAATTAGAATCAGCTTGCCGTCGGTACTTTTTTTATTTCATTGCAATAATTAATTAGGTAAGGTCACCTGTGGTCTAATGGTCAGCATAACAAACTACTAAACCCAAGATCGCGGGTTCGTAGCCCGGCAGGTGCCCCTAGGAATTTTTTAAGGGAGTAAAAAATCCTTAGTTACCCCGTCCTTCGGAAGGGACGTTAAACGGGGGTCCCAAGCCTGTACGATGTCAGGTACTCGTTAAAAATCCCTATCCTAATTAAACCTGGATAGGCAAAATTTAGAGCTCCCACTGTAGCATTGTCCGATTAGCCATAGCAGCATAAAGTGACGTTAAATGAACAAACTAACATTAATTAGGTAATCCTATTCTGTTAAAATAGCCATATCTTGTTGAGTAATACCACCTTACGATTATTAAATCTTCACATTTTTTGTCAAGTTCGGGAATATGGTAGAAATGTAGCCACCGGAACCAGCTAAATTTTGAAAATGATCTATGAGAAATAAAGTCTGGGAACCTCTGATCTAAACAATTTTATTATTTCTGTATGCATATAGGTATTACAGCGTTGAGGTAGGAGTGAGATGAAAGAATTATTAAATGCCGATGGGAAATGTTATAAGGCTCAGGATAGCTCAGTGTGTAGAGCTCTAAGTTGCTTTTCTGAATGTTCCGGATTCAAATACGATTTATTTAATCTGTTATCAGCCATGAAAAGGCCCTGTGGGATTTGCAGACACCACTCCGGTTCCCCCAGCCTCTTAATATTGGCTATCCTTATTTGGGTGAAAACCTGGCCACGGACAATCTGTTCAGCTGTTGACCTAGAAACAATAGTCTCGACCATGTACTGAGCACAACACCCTTCATGAGTTGTATTTGGTTTTCGTTTGGGGAACGTAAAATGTAGCAAATTCGGATTACTTGGATATAAACCATGGAAAGAGAAGAGTTTTGATTAAAATCTAAAGCATTAAGTATTAATATTTAACAGTATTAATAAGAATATGAAAAATGTACTGATGTAGGTTAAGATATAACTAACATCTACTAAGATAAAATCTAAATTCTGGGGCAACCTGTGGTCTAGTTTTCATAAAAAACCACTAAGCCCAAGATCGCGGGTTCGTAGCCCGGCAGGCAGCCCTAGGATTCTTTATGTTCTATCTAAAACATAAAGATTGTTAAATGAACAAACAAAAAATCTAAAATCTACTTCGTGTTTATTCATAAAAGTACTGGTGGTATGGTTAAAGAAAAACGGTATGCTGCTTTGTTATTAATATTTGTGAAATTAGAAAATGACTAGCTTTTGCGGTTTCGCTCGCGTGGAATTTGATCTGCCACATAAAGTTTCGTGAAAGATCATTTCAAATAAATAATTTTTTTTTTTTATTATAAGCTATCCGTACATCCAAAATTTCAGATGTCGAACTTCAAAACTGACGGATTCCATACAATCTTTGAACCCCTATTATATTAAGGGGAAAACCCTTGGGGTCGAATTATTCAAATTTCTTTCATAAATTATACAAAGAATCTACCTGCAAATTTCAAGATACTAAGTTCCTGATTTGCCTCTAATTATGTACTATAATGGATTCTTCACAGAACACAAAAAACTGTCTGGGGGGCACGTGCTCCAAGCCCCTCCTAAATCCGCCCTTACTGCCTGTATGTTATTCTGATGTACAACCTATAATACTGTAAAGTTTCATCCAAACCTAGTTTTTGCGTGAAAGGGAGACAAACATACAAACTTTCGCATTTATAATATCAGTAGGATTAGTAGGATATCAAACAATAGTTTCACTCATGTTATTTCTATTTTTTTAACAACCATTATCATGTGATTTGCCTTTATTTATGTTCTATAATGGATTCTACATAGTATCTAAAATACTGTCTGGAGGGGGATGTGCCCCCGTTCCCACCCCCCTAAATCCGCCCTTGCTGTAGCCTATGTGTTATTCTGATGTAACCTATATTATAACCTATATTACTGTAAAGTTTCATCCAAATCCGTTCAGTAGTTTTTGCGTGAAAGTTGTTTTACTGTTCATCATGCAAACCTGACTCATGGGAATGACCAAAGGTTGTTGGATAAATAATTTACTATCGAAAATTGGTTCTGAATGTAGCATGTTTACTATTTATGTTAGTAATCACCATGCTATTCGTGTTCCGAAGAATCATCATAATCATGAAAAATTTAAACATATTGATTTTATGAGTCTCAATGCTTAAGTGAGAGAGTTAAGGCAATTTTTTTTGTTTTTTGTTTGTCCAAACTATACCAAAAAGAAATTTTGAAAAATGTATGTAGTAAA
This sequence comes from Arma custos, assembly GCA_037127475.1. NCBI lineage: Eukaryota > Metazoa > Arthropoda > Insecta > Hemiptera > Pentatomidae > Arma > Arma custos. The sequence continues at coordinate 85,021,814 of CM073764.1, read as the reverse complement.
AGTTTGAGCAGTAACTGTTTAGAAAGTTTATTTTAATTAATTAACATTTTAAAATTATCAGCTTCTTAAAAAGTAAAAATTGTAAATGAAATTAGAGATAGCTATGTATATCCAATGAGGTAGTACATTGCCAAATCTTGCTGCTGCTAGGTAGTCTAACTTTTCAGATTTTTGTTTTTGAAACTTTGATCTGTTTCCTGAGACATATGATATCGTTTACTTCAGAAAGGACACTTCTTGCCCGCTTGATAGCACAGCCTTGACGACGCCTTCAATGTTTTGTTTATTGCAGGTAGGGAACTATTCCAGTACAAGATCCCTTTTATAGTCTCTCTTTATAAAAATTGGAAAAACAGATTAGTTGCCTGATAAAAAGTACTGATAAAAAGCTTAACATTATTCTCACGGAGTAGACCTTTGGGGCTCCACTAAGCCATCGAACTCCTCTCGTATCCATACAATCCAAAACCCTTCGTAAAATCCTCAATGCTCCTTATTTTGTTAAGAATGAAGTCATCCATAACGACCTTTATGTCCCTTTGGTTGCTGATTGCCCGAATCCGGTATCTATCCTTTCATAACAAACTTCATTCCCACTCAAACCCTCTAGTTTCAAACTTCCTCTTCAATTCCCGATAATTCTCCGAGGCGCCTGAAACGTGACCTTCTTAGTTGAACTTTGATTTCAGCACTACCAGTGGGTAGTTTCTCTACTTGTCATTCTTATGTCATTATGTATCACGTATCCTATTTACTTGTATTATTGTAATACAGTTGTAAATATCAATAAATAAATTTTTAAAAAACACACTATTCTCATAAACAAATGGTGTTGCAAAGCGGAGTGGGGTAGCTTAGTGTGTATCAGTAAGTACTTGGTTAAAATCCGGCAGTTGGTGATATATGATATAATTTGTTAACATAAGCTGGTGGACCCTGTGGGATCTTCTGATCATGTTGGCGCTCAAACAGCCCCATAAAGAGAACGCCATTAATTTTGGGGAAAACCAGGCGTTTTAGCGTGTTCATGGACTAACCACCTCCTTACACAACGGTTGTCCTAGAAACAGTAAAACCGCTACCATATACTGAACCCAATGGGTTTTAATGGTGCTGGTATTTCTCAACAAAACATAAATAATTTGAATCAGTTGATGAATAACACAAGAACCCGATAATAGTAGGCTGAAAGCATGTGTAAGACGTTCCCTGGGAGTCAACAGATGTTTCGGGAGAACTGAATGGGGAAGGTTGGGGGTGGAGACAGATCAACAGCGACCGCATTGGCAGTCATTGCAGGCTAATTCTATGTAAGTAGAGGATTTAACTAATTCTGATGCGAACTGGAGGCTGCCTTTATGGTCTTGCTTGGCTATCAGCAAGGGAGGGAAAGCAGGGGGTTAGATATCTGTTTAATATACAAGCTGAAAAATAGAGAATTCCAGAACACTTTCATTATAAGTTCCAGTATTCTTTTATTAATTGAATTTATATTCTTGAAGAGTGTTGAGCAGCGGGGTGTAGTAGAGCTCTTAGTTGCTGTGCCTAAGATCCCATTTTCGAATCTGGCTTTGGCAAATTTTATTTAATCTGTTAATAATCGGGAATGGATCCTTTGAGATCTGGACCCTCCTACAATATGGATATACAATGTAGGGAAACCTCCTGGCCGCTCGACCTGGTTTAGCACACCTCCCTGCACAACCGTTGTCCAACAAAAAACACTCTACCACGTACAGAATCATGACTCTCCGTGAGTTTTAATGATGCAAGTTTCTTTCTTTTTATTTTAAAAAATAGGTTCATGTAACAGAGAGTGGGGGAGTTAAAGAGCTAGAGGATTTTAGTGATGTTATGTTCACAAGTAAAATGTTATTATTTGCTGTGAATATGTGACGTTACAGTGGTTATGCCCATGCAATGCCCCAATAAGACCGCAGGTGAGAAACCCACCTGCAGCAACTGCAAGAAAGAAAATTATAAGAGCATGAGGCACCAGGCAGGTAGCCGGGACTGTCCGGATCATTGCAAGGAGTCACAAAACCTCGTAAGGAGGACGAGATATGACTAATGGGGACACTAGAGACTGCCGGATGGAAGCAGATGGACGAAGGACAAGAGAGGGAAGATGAGGGAAAGGATAAGGTGTAGCCATAAGGTGTACAACCGTGCACTGGGCTACACCATAGTTCCATTGTGATTTTATATAAATAAATGGAAAGGAAAACGGAATAAAATACCCAATTTGTACCTTCAGTGGTGAACCCCCACTGGAGATGACCCTGTATGCCTCACAGGGAGCGAAGGGAGGAATAAAGAAAGGTTATTCCCATGCACTTGTGTGATTTGAAATCAGTTGAAGAGCATTTACAAAGTCAATCTTTTAACATCCAATCAGAAATAACTAGTGAACCGCATCCACGTATGTTTGAAAAGGTTTATTTAATTTAAAATGTTATTTAATTTAAGATAGTTCCTTTTTTTCTTTGTATAAATTAACCTAAGCTAAGTTATGTTGTTCATGGGGCTTGTTTACGGCACGCCGTAAAATATATCTAGAAGGCGGGGATCAGGAAATTTCTGGTCGAGAACATGGCACCCCAAGATGGTTCGACCCAAGATATGATGATGAATTGTGAGTAAGCCCAGGGCTTACTGGGTATCATGAGGTACGCATCCCCCTTTTGGAGCAGGAACCCCTTGCAGAGACAGAAGAACAAGTTGGCAACGGCTCAGAGAACGGCTCTGCTAAGAGTGACCAGGGCGTATCGGACGACATCACACGAGGCGGTGCAGATCTTAGCGGGAGGTATGCCCCTTGACCTCCTGCTGAGAGAAGATGCTATCACGTTTGAAGTCAAGAGAAGAGGCTTGGCAGCTCTCCCGGAGACACTACAAGTGAGGATCCAGGCGAACCCCAACAAATGGAAAGATGAGGTAAGGAAGGACTCACTGACGGAATGGAATGGACGGTGGGTGATATCCGAAAAAGGGAGCACCCTTAGGAAATACTTCCCCACCGTCGAATCAAGATTAAAGGCCAAGTGGGTCCTTCCCGATTATTGGATGTCACAGATCCTCACGGCGCATGGGGGTTTCAGATGGAAACTAGCACAACATGGATATGACCTGGACCCCCATTGCTCCAGCTGCGGAGTCCCGGAGACTGCCGAGCACGTGGTAGCTTCCTGCATCGCATTCGACGCCCTGAGGACGAGGTTGTCCACAAAGACCGGTATATACGCGATAACCGAAGACGTGTTCCCTGAGCTAGTGGAGGAGGAGAATTACACAAGCTTCAGGGAGTTCGTATACGGATGGAAAGAGGCCGTAGGACCGGCCCACTTCATGATTACGAGGAGAGGAAGGCCACCGGGAAGACCGCCGGACCAACCTATGGAGGACTCCGAGGACGAGGGTTAAAAGAGAGGAAGAAGACGAGGAAAGGATAAGGTGTAGCCCTAAGGCTGCGTTTACACCAAAGTCTTCCACTAGTTTTCCACAAGTTGCGGCAACTTGTTGCCGGTTTTAAGGAAGTACAGCAACAGTTTTTGTCTTCCACTTGTGGACAACTAAAAGTGGAAGATTTGTTGCTGCGCGGGTATCTAGCAACTTGTGGAAAACAAGTGGAGAACTGTTCCCCCTCACGCGCCCTATTCATAATTATAGTGCTGTAAACGCATTTATTCTTAATAAATAGTGCATCTGGGGTATGTAAGAACCAAAAGAATTATAATAAGTTAGTCAAGTATTTACAAATAATTAGTTCTATATATTTTCAAGGTTACTTGTTATTATATTTTTACAATCTTTTAATTCCAGTATGTTATTAGATACACTGGTAATGAACCAGAATTAATAATGGTACGTGATAAAATGAGTAACATATTCCAAAGTAATATTAAATGTCACACTTGTTTTTACTATACATATTTCAATATTAAATATTATTGTAATAGAGTACAGAAGCTTGTTATTTAAATGTTCTATTTCAATTAATAATTTCAATTACTAAGTTAATCATTACATTGGGTTACAAGAGGACTACCTAATAAACCTTACATGAACAATAATAGTTTTGTTTAAATCAATAGTATGGACTATTTGAACCAAGGCCGTAGCCAAGGGGGGATTATAATTTTATTAAATTTATTTATTGTGTTATTAGGTTTATTTTTTTCTTTGTTCAAATAGTTTAAGATGTTTTTATTAAGAGTATTCCTTAGTCCATTTCTATGGGTTTCGGGAGTTTCTAAATTTATGATTATAGATTCAATGTCCGCTAACATTTGAGAAATGTTGATTTTTTTTATTATTTGGGTCATAATTAATATTATCCCCAAGACTTAATAAAGTTACAATGTTTTTGGGTATTATATTAGTTGTTAAGTTAACGACTCTATTGTATTTGCCTTGGTGGCTCAATTGGTAGAGCGCTGTCGAGGAAAGACGAAGGTTCCGGGTTCATATCCCGGCCGAGGGCCTATCTTTTGTCTTTAAAAATGAATATATTTCTCGAATTGTTAGAAAAGATTGTTGTACAATGCTTATTTGCTATTTCATTGTTATTATATGGGTTTCTGAATGTTAATTTCTTAGGTTTGTTTATTTAAATTTTATATTTATTATTTTGATTTTTTTAATATGTTACTCCATTTTTTGCATATTTTATAGATTTGTGTATATGAATTATTATCTACATTATTAAATTTATCTAAGTGAGCTTGCAATTTTTTCTTATTTGTTCTGATTAGCCAATAAGCTTGTTTTTTATCTAGGTTTAATATTTTATTTCCTAGAATATTGAAGAAATTATTTTGTTTAGTGTTATTTAAATAATTTTTATTAAAATTTTTTCCACATTAATAATGTGAGACCGTAAATGGTTAGGTATGATTTGGTTATCTATACATATTTTTAAGTACAATCATTTGCATTCTACGTATATGAAATTTTGGTTATTGATAATTTAAATATTTTTGCTTGTACCAATAAATACCCTAAAACTTTTGTTAAAGATAAGTGTTTAGAACAGGTACAAGGGCCCGCCTCTTGGCAATTTATTACCAGTTCAAACGAACCCGGCGGTATTCGCCTCTTCAAGGAGCACTGTTTGGGCCCCAAATGGTAATATAGATAAAACGAACCCGCTGTACAGGTTGCGAAATATTTTTGTGAAGGCCACACTTTTGCTAGGTGCCCAGGTTATTGAGAACAAAGAAGCCGCACTGGTAATAAAAAGGCATACCCTTTTGTTGAAACTGTCATATTGCGGTGACCATATTTAGAAAATGTATCTAATAACATACTGGAATTAAAAGATTGTAAAAATATACTAATAAGTAATCTTGTAAATATATAGAAGAAAATTTTTTTTTTTATAATTATTGGTCAGCTATTTTAATTTTTAAATATTTTTATTTTAAAGAGAAAAGCTCTCGGCATTAAAATTATTTGTAAATACTTGACTAATTTATTATAATTCTTTTGGTGCTCACATACCCCATATGCACTATTTATTTATGAATAAATGCATTTACAGCACTATTTAATAATGAATAGGGCGCGTGGAGGGGGAACAGTTCTCCACTTTTAGTTGCCAACTTTCTTTGATCTTTACCGACTCTCCGTGGGAAACGAAAATTTAGTGGAAGATATGTCTCTCCACAAGTGGAAGACAAAAACTGTTGCTGTACTTTCTTAAAACCGGCAACAAGTTGCCGCAACTTGTGGAAAACTTGTGGAAGACTTTGGTGTAAACGCGTCTGAAGAAGAACTTTTAGTTGACAACTTTTAGTTTTCCATAATGTGTTGTCAACTTTTAGTTGTCAACTTTGGTGTAAACGCACCTTAAGGTGTACAACCGTGCACCGGGCTACACCATAGTTCCGGTTTAATAAAGATTTAAAAAAAAAAAAAATATTGGTAAGAAGTTGCCATGAGTGGTGAACCCCCATTCATGGCAAAAAAACCTGTATGCCGTTGGCAGGAAAGGAGGTAAAAAAAAAAAAAAAAAGTAAGCCCAGGGCTACCCAGACCGGAGAATGGAGAGCAGAGGAGAGGAGGGCCGGATAAAGAAGAAAAATATGAACAATACCGACCTTGAATATGTAATGCCATTTTAATTATCATTTTTTTGTTACCATAGTCATAATTACCTCAATAAAAAGAATAATGTTCAATTTCATACAGTCCATTTATCATCAATTGAAAACACAACCAGCTAACAGAATTATTTGTAATATCCCCATCTCAAAGGGATCCCCCTAACTTTGAACATTGGTCCTAACGGACCGGATATTTTCCAAATTTTGAACATTGGTCCTAACGGGCCGGATATTTTAGAAATTTTGAACATTGGTCCTAACGAGCCGGATATTTTCAAAATTTTGAACATTGATCTTAGCGAGCCGGATTTTTCTAAACTTTCAAAATGAAATAATTATGTTCATGTGAAGGCTCATTCTATAAGTTTGTTAATTAATTCACTCATCCCATCCTATAAACTGTTTATAAACCTTTTCATTTTTATCTTTTTTCTCAACAATTTTCTCGCTCGCACATGTGCCAGAGTCTTATGTATGTTTAATTAACATTTAAAAGTGTTAATTCTCTTGAGAAAAATGGTTTAAAATACTGTACCTTTTCAATTTTATTTCTTTTTCTCAACTATTTTCTGGCTCTCACATGTGCTTGAGTCTTATGTATGTTTAATTAACATTTAAAAGTGTTAATTCTCTTGAGAAAATTAGTAAAAATACTGTATCTTTTCATTTTTATTTTTTTTCTCTCAAAAATTTTCTCTCACATGTTCTTGAGAGTCTTATGTGTGTTCAATTAACATTTAAAAGTGTTGATAGGCTTGAGAGAGATTCTTAGAAATACAACACCTTAACAATCATACTTCTCATAAATAGTGTTGTGATAGCCAGGTGTTCATGCATCATGGGAATTTTCTGGGAATTGTCACTTAAGCTTTTTTCTGTTTTTGTGTTTCACGCATGGTTTTGAGTGATTTTCTCTTCTTTAATAATGTTTGTTAATTTTTTTGTTCTACCTTTCCATTTATGTCTATCTGCATTGTGAGTTAGTTTTATTCTTGCTTCTTCTTATTCGCGTCTTTTAATTTTTGGTTCTGCCCTTCTTTTCCTGCTTTCCCCTTCGGTCTGGCAGGCTATTTATCTCATTATTATATAATATTTTTATATATATACAAATTTAGAATAATTTTTGCTAATTACCCCTTTGCCTGTTATTGTTGTTATTCGCAATGGCTCCAGTTAAAGGATCTCTTGAAGTTTATAACACTCAAAAGGAACGTCTCTTTTCACGGTTACAAATCACTTATGATATGACTAAGAGTTTACCCAATAATCAAGATATTTTTATGGCTAGAGTGTCGAAACTGGAGGATACATTCAAAGAGTTCGACTAAGTTATTTTAAAAATATCAGAACTTAATGCAACTGTTTCTACAGAAGAACAAATAAATGTTTCCCAAGTTACGGCTTCATTTGAAGACTTGTATTTTGCCATCATTGCAGCTAAAAACCGTCTTATTGGCGTTTCAACTCCTACACCTCTTAAGAAAGATGATTCTAAAATTAATGTAGCTGGTTCTGATGTAGATACAAGATTTAATTTACCACAAATTAATATTCCTGTGTTTAAAGGAGACATAGAACAATTCCCGACTTTCATTTCTTTGTTTAATACCCTAATTCATGAAAGTAAATTGCCGGATATTGTTAAGTTTTCTCACCTTAAGACACTTCTCGAGCCTCCAGCCTCCAATGCTATTAGTTCTATTGAATTTAGAGCGAAAAACTATTTGACCGCTTATGATAAATTAGTGGATAGATTCTCGAATAAAAGGATTGTTGCTGGTCTCTTGTTGAATAAAATCCTTAAATTTCCTCCACTTACCACGGACAGTCTTAATAGTTTCAGAGCTTTTCTAGGCACCTTTGATGACAACTTTAAAGCTATGAAGGCGCTTAAAATTCCCGATCGGTCCGACTTTATGATGCTTCATATGGCCTTAAATGTTATTGATAAAAATTCTCAGAGGTTGTTTGAACGACAATATACTGATGATAAAATCCCCACTTTCGAAGAACTGTGTACTTTTATGAAGTCACAGTGCAGAGTTGCTGAGCTTTGCAAAGATAATACTTCCCGTAATGTTAAGGAACAAATTCAAACCAAAAGAGGTCAGAACTTTTTCTCTGGAATTAATTACAATTCACAGTCTCGGACTAGTTCAAAAAACGAAAGGCCCATGAATGTTAAATGCCCAATCTGCTCAGGACCTCCCAATATTTTACGCTGCTCTTCATTTCTGACTGCTAACGTTCCAGCTAGATATGAACTCTTGAAAAAATACAGAAGGTGTTTTGCTTGTGCCGGAGCCCATAGACAGGACTCGTGTAAGAGTAAAGGTCGTTGTCAGCATTGTGGTAGCACTAAGCACAACACTCTCATCCATTTAGATAGGAATAATACATCCACGCCTACGGCTAGTACTCCTCCTCCTACAAAGTCGCAGGAAGGTTCATCTCAAGATAATTCTGCTGCAGAGTCCTGCACATTGTCCCATTCCTGCGCTACCTCTTCAAATCAGCAAGTTCTTCTCAGCACGGCTCGTGCCAGGATTCTCTCTCGAGATGGCATATGGGTCCCTTGCAGGCTCTTGGTGGACAATGGGTCGACTGTCAATTTCATCACGAATTCTCTCGCTCATCGGCTCGGACTACTACGTCGTAGTTCATCAGTCCCTGTCTCTGGAGTCGGTGACACTTCTCTTCCTGTCACTCTTGCTGAAGTCGATTGTACGATATGTCCCAAGAAGTCCACTTCTGAAGTCTTTAAATTCACGTCTTTAGTTCTACCTAAAATTGTCTCTAAGTATCCTTCCCTCTCAATTTGCGCAAAGGTAAAAGGAGGACTCTCTAGTATCAGCTTAGCAGATCCTGACTTTGATAAGCCAAGCTCCGTGGATTTACTTATTGGGTCTCAAGTTTATTCAGATATTCTAAGCGATCCTCCGGCATTGATCAAGGGTGAGCCATCCGCTCTTCTCACATCATTCGGCTGGATTCTGTTTGGCAAGGTTCCTACCCAGCCCGCAGTTCAAACTTTGGCAGTCTCCTGTTTGGCACAACCCACTCTCCAGGATGAGCTTGGAAGATTTTGGGAAACGGAGGAAGTTACTGCAGTAATTCCTGAAAGCCCCGAAGACCAGTACTGCGAGAATCATTATAAAGAAACAATTCAACGAGATTCTCTTGGTCGTTATGTAGTTTCTCTCCCCTTCAAGAAGACTCAAGGTCTTACGTTGAACTGTACTAGAGATATTGCTTTGCAAAGACTAGATAAATTGGAAAGAAGATTCCTTAAGAATTCTGAATATCGAGATCTCTACCATGCTCAAATGGAAGACTACATCCAATCTGACCACGTACAACCTGCATCCTCTCCCGCTGAATACGTTCTTACTCATCATGGAGTCCTTAAAGATAGCAGTTCCAAGAAGCTTCGAGTGGTATTCAACGGCTCAGAACATGCTCCCGGATCACTCTCTTTGAATGATTTCCTGCCTGCTGGTCCAGTTCTTCAGACAGATATAGGCCAGCTTATAGATAATTTTCGTACATATCCTATCGCACTTACTTGTGATGTAAAGCAGATGTTTAGGTGTATCGGGCTGAACGAGAGGGATAGGAAGTTCGTACATTTCTTCTGGAGGTTTGATCCTTCCCAACCTGTTCAAGAGTGGGAATTGACTACTTTGCCGTTTGGTCTCAAAACTTCTCCATTTCTAGCAATTAGAACTGTGATTTAACTCTTTAAGGATGAAGGTCATAAGTTTCCTAGAGCCGTTCAAGCTCTGAATGAGATTTACATGGACAATATAGTCTCAAGGTGCAGCTACAGTAGAAGACGCCCTAGAATTTTACAACCAGTTAGTTTTGTTGTTTTCCTCTGGCGGCTTTCACCTACGCAAATTCTCCACTAACAGCCCTGAAGTGTTAAGCCATATTCCACGGGAACATCATGAGATACCTCTACATTTAGATTACTCGCAGACGGTAAAGGTACTAGGCCTAAAGTGAAATCCTCAATCTGATCAGCTTGGTTATGCCGTAAATGTGTTCGAAACTGCGTATACCAAGCGAAGAATTCTTTCTATTGCTGCACTTATCTTTGACGTAAACGGATATATTTCTCCCGTAATATTTTGGATAAAATGTCTTCTCCAAAGATTGTGGTTGTTGCACTCTGACTGGGATGATGACATTCCCTCCGACCTAAGAAGATTGTGGTCATCATTCATCCAAGAGCTCCCTCTCCTCTCACAGGTGACATTGCCACGTTACCTCAGTCATTCTCATTCTTCTCTTCAGATAGTTTCATTTGCCGACGCAGACAAAGGATACGGATGTGTAGTGTATCTCCGGAAGGAAGACTCCGGTGGACTGGTGGATACTCAACTCGTCAGAGCTAAAAGCAAAGTCGCTCCCCTAAAGGTTCTTAGCATTCCACGTTTAGAGTTAAACGCTGCTCTCTTATTATCTAAGGTTTTGTCTACTCTTCAAGTTTTCTTCCATCGCATACAGATTCAGCAGATATATTGTTTTTCCGACTCTCTCAACGTCCTGTGGTGGCTGCAGACGCCTCCACATCAACTCAAAACATATGTTGCAAATCAAGTCGTCCAAATCCACGAAAATATTGATAACGCACGTTGGCACTATGTATCAACGAAGGAAAATCCCGCGGACTGCGTTAGCAGAGGCCTCACACCCAAGGAAATAATTGATAAGGAGATTCATTGGAAAGGACCTTCCTTCTTGCAGTTGTCTATTGACGAATGGCCTCTCAGAGTTTTAGATCCACCAGCCTCTCTATCTGAAGTTATTCAGGTTATTTTCTTTTAGAAGAGTTAGTTTCTTACTTTTATGTATTTGTTCTTGTTTATAATATTTTTTTTATGAGTTTGCTTTCCATTCACTCCAAATTTAGGTGAAATGAAGCATTTCAAGGTTGGGGGTATGTTTGAAAAGGTTTATTTAATTTAAAATGTTATTTAATTTAAGATAGTTCCTTTTTTTCTTTGTATAAATTAACCTAAGCTAAGTTATGTTGTTCATGTGGCTTGTTTACGGCACGCCGTAAAATATATCTAGAAGGCGGGGATCAGGAAATTTCTGGTCGAGAACATGGCACCCCAAGTAGAGTCTCTGAGTTGTTCGACCCAAGATATGATGATGAATTGTGAGTAAGCCCAGGGCTACCCAGACCGGAGAATGGAAAGCAGAGGAGAAGAGGGCCGGATAAAGAAGAAAAATATGAACAATACCGACCCTGAATATGTAATGCCATTTTAATTATCATTTTTTTGTTACCATAGTCATAATTACCGCAATAAAAAGAATAATGTTCAATTCCATACAGTCCATTTATCATCAATTGAAAACACAACCAGCTAACAGAATTATTGGTAATATCTCCATCTCAAAGGGATCCCCCTAACTTTGAACATTGGTCCTAACGGGCCGGATATTTCCCAAACTTTGAACACGTAATCCATAAAATCCAACCCCTATCCATATTTCTCACTCATAACGCAACTGCTGGAGTAAAAGAGATCCCTTCTATCCTATTACTTCTTCTTCCTCCTTGTGCCGTCCAGCGTGGAGGTGCCTCTGTCCATGCCAGCCGAGCATCCCGGTTCCTGGCCAGCGCCTTCATGTCATTCAGGCCATGTCCTCTTTGCTGTCCCAGCTAGGAGATGTGGTCCGTCCATGTTAGCCTAGGTCTGTCCCGGGGACCCAGTTTGCCCAGCTTCGAAGAACTTTCTTCGATCCCGATCTTCCTGTATTCGGAAGGTGACCAAACCATATAACTGGCTCTGCTTCTTTAAAACAAGCGGTTGTCTTTTACAGCTGAAACTCCGAGGTCCTCTCGTATTCGCTCATTTCTGATCAGATCTCTTCTGGTTCGGCCAGCCACTCTCCTAACCTATTACATACTACTATATGTTATTATCAAAAATAATAAAAACTGAGGGGCTAAGAATATATATAAAAAAAATTTAACATTACAAATCAATTTACATAATTTTTCTTGGCCTGCCAGTGACGCGGCTGGGAATTTATTTATTTATAGAATTATTAATTTTATCTTGTTTATATCATTGTTTTGTTATGGAATGATTGTAAGCTACTTAGCACCATTATTTATTTTCCACAAGTGGCAGATTGTAATGTTTCAATTATGTGTTCAAAATAAAAAAAATTGCTTGGGATTTCGGATTGAGTTGTTTGTAACTTTCGTATATGGACGTGTTTTGCTGAATCCTAATGTTTTCTACATGATCTCAGCATAGTTTAAGATTAGTTATTGATTTCGTAAATCTAGTGAAGATCTGGAGAAATTGTGATAGTTGTTGGCTACGTCTTTTCTGTTCTTATATTTCAGTGTTTTTATTAATTAAAATAAAATATTTAGGTAGACTACATGCTATTGGAAGCGAACTCTGGTCACTGAAATGTAATATGTGTTATAAAGTTGTTTAGAATTGTTTTTTCTATTAACATTTCTATAAAACATTTTTCTTATCTCTCCTATCAATATTTTTCAGGGAATCACGGTCATTTTCAAGATACCATAGATCAATCAATGTCACATAATTTGTGCTAGTCTTTTCTGATTGATGTATGAATGACATAGTATTTTTTCAGTTGATCTTAACATTAACGTATTTATTTAGCAACGATACATTACAAATGTGAGTTACGTAGTACAATATAGTGATTACACTAATGAAGACAGTGCACAAAAAACTAAAACGGGTTGAAAGGCTAGAAAAAGTCAATTTGTTTTTGTAAATAAATTACTTTTTATGCCATGCAAAATGAAATTATTGTTTTGGCACTAATTCATCCGAGCGACAAACAGTTATATGGTAGAAGACATTATCCCTTCCAACTTATAACCAGTATCCCCTCCACTTTCTCCTCCAAACCATTCTAGGAGGCTCACTGCTCAAGAATTAGTGTTGTATCTCCTGGATAAAGAAGTTTTGTTTTTGCCAAGATACTCAAATAAAAATAAATATTTTCTATTAGTTTTTCAATATATTATACTTTTTTTAATATAAATTAATCTTACTTAATAAATTAAATTAAAAACCCTGCATCATAGTCGCGTAGTCTTTCATGGCTGTTTCGCGTCAAATAAATAATAAATTAATCTTACTATTCTTCTGTGAAGTTCTATTGCAGTAACAGAATGTAATTGGTCGCCAGTCGATTAGTGGTTAGCATAACCACATTCTATGCCATCAATGTCATTTATATCTCTTTTAATGAAAAACGTCCTAAATGATTTCTTGATTGATGGGGATACTATGTTCTGTCTGAACATGTAAGGCAATACAAGACTCGCGTATATGTTTCAATAATTTTTATAATTTTCATAATAGTAGAAAAAAGTTATGATAAATTATTTAATAAACAAATACAATAAACATCCTTGAGATTATGTCAGCCTGATAAACCATCGTATCCTATATTTCAACTATTGAATGATTATTACTGTTCATATTTTTCAAAAAGTGATATATATATATATATATATATATATATATATATATATATATATATATATATATCACAAAAATAATTGTTGGGCAATAGTTTTTTTTTTTAATTTTTAATTTTTAATAATTTTTCTTCAATTTTTTAAGGGAAGAAGTGAATTGGGTACTATTAATAAGGCTATAGTAGAAAATAATTGATTCATTTAAAGAGAAATATCCATATTTCTTTATGTAGAAAATATCGTTTATATTTTCAAAAATTTGTATAACTCTTATAATCGCAGAAATTATTTGTTTTTTTTTTCACAATTTACAGACATCAATAAGAGCCATCCAGTACCTTTATTTATATGTACAGTTGGCATAGTTTCAAACAACAATGTATTGTTACTAAAGTAAAATTACTAAATTATTTATCCCAATAATTATAGATATTAAATGTCAATGAATAAATTGTTTTATTTTTCTTCCTACAAATTCAACTTTTGTAACAGTTTTATAATTAATGTTTGTAATCAATGTGATATTAATGCTGAAAATAATCTTGATCAAGAAAAATATCGAATAATAATAAGTCACATTTATTGAAATGAGAAAGTTAAGGCAAATTTTGTTTTATTTTCTGGTCCTAAATCTTCAAAATGGCTTGTGCCTTGACGAATATTTAAAAATATTTAGAGTGTATGTTTGAGTCGAGGTGTTCTTTCAACCTCACTTTAGTGAATATCGTTTAAGTTCCCATTTTTTATTATTACTCTTATATTCGCTTATATATTTGATTTTTGTTTATTTTTCACAATTCGCAGCCATTGTTAGTACTTATTGCGAATATCCATTATGATACTGGACCAATGATATAAAGATCGTTAGCGCTGACAGAATGGAGCCAGGGAGACATCTGATGGCCGATCTCAACGAACTTAATCTCCTTAGTGGCATAATTTCCTTTGACTTTGATGCTGGCCCTTTTAGTTCTACCATTCTACCTTTCCTTTTATTCATTAAATGAAATATTCTCTTAAATAGTAGGGCTTTGAGCTACTACTCCCGATTTCACTGTTTTCCTCAACGAACTTAAAAACTTCAGAAAGAGAACTGGAAAAGTCTCCTAAAAGTTCATAAATCGTGAAAAATTAAGATTTTAATAAAACTGATTTCGTGGTAAAAAGATCGAAACTTAATCAATTACAAGTGACCCACTAGTTAATTATTTAACATAATTGTGTAGGACACCTTAAAAAAAATTGACAGGACATCAAATTTATATTTACTGAATTAATCAATCATAATACCTAATATACTAACAAGAATAGTGTCCGTAGACACTTTATATCAAATTTTATTATTGCTTCGACTATGAAAGAATGTCGACACTTATACAACCGTTTTGAGCACTGGATCCTGATAACTGGGGATAAATATAAAACTATGAGACGCTTTTATTGAACCCGAATATTGATACATTACCTCTAGCTCACGTTCGCCTTGAATCCTGATTTTAACTTGAATTTTGAAATTGAAAAAAAAACTAATAGAAACTGAATGGCAGTGATAAAATATTTATTTCAGGTTATTTTACTTTAAATAAACCCCGATTCACTAAAAATTCTGATTTAAAATTCAAGAAGAATTTTTTTCCCATTATTTTTATATTTCATTTTGACTAAGTGAACTTTTGAGTGTAAAAATGTTATGAATAAAATAAATGAAAATTAATTAAATTTTATGGTTTATTACTGAATAGAATAGAATAGAATAATTTATTGATATTTACAACTGTAATTATATTATATCAAGTAAATCTGCTGTATGAACAAAGGACATGAAACAAAAAAAAACACTTGTGGAGAAACTATTCATTGATAGCACTCCAATAAAGTTCTAAGCAGAAGGTCTCGAGGCCATCTTCTTTTCAAACCCCTTGGAGGGTTATCAGGAATATTATGGGAAGCAAGTTGAGGGACTAGCGGATTCAAGTGTGTATGGAACTTTTCATGGAAGGATAGGTATCTAGTTTGGGCCAAATCAGCAACAAATGGGATATTAACATCATGATGGATGAGTTTGTTTGTGACATAATAAGGAGCATTGAGGATTTTACGAAGGATTTTGGATTGTAAGGATTGGATACTCCGTATGTCCAAATAGGTCTGATAACTGCCATGTAAATGAGTCTTTTGTAATTAATTGGGACCTTTGAACGTTTGTCCAATAAATGTTGAAGTAGGCGAAGACGTCAAGCAGTTTCTTGTCTTTTCACTCTTGTATGAGGATGGTTTATTACTGATAATTTAAATAAGTTTTGCATCGTTTAGGAGTATTGACATATAGCGTTTTTAAGATCCTTTGCAGCTACTTCAAACGGCGTAAATTTTGGATGAATTTTTAGAAAATGACGTTTCAATTAAATTTAAAGCATGCATAAATTTCAGCTTGCCTTATTTTTTTATAACCCGAATCGAATATTGACTTGGGTCATAGTTCCTGAGGTATAATTATTCCTGTATATAAATGTTCAAAGGACCTTGTTTAATTTTTTCTTTTGGTTACCAGTATGTAATAGCACTTAAAAAATCAATGGACAACAAAAATCGACAAAGATCCATTCGAAAAGAAATTTACACGGTGAAATATAGTACATTAAAATCCTATGTAAAATAATAGCAGCTGCTGATTTCCAAATTCATCCCGAAGTAAGCAATAAGAACTAAATCCGGAAATCAAGTAAACAAAATCTATTGAGCTTAAAGTGACCCTATAAAACAGGTTTAATATCATCCCATTAAACTGTTAAATTTTCTTTGGAGAATATTAAGATATCTCCTTTAACGCAGAGTGTATTCTATCTGTAAAATCTTTCTCTGAAATAAAAATTAGCATGGATAAGTTTGAACAGTTCCGCTACAGTCAATGGAGGGTATTGGGTTCAGTTCATGATACAATACTGATTCAAGTACAACGGTTGTGGGGGTGGGTTATTTGTCCTAGATCGAGCTCAATGGAAAGGTTTGGGCCCCAATATAGGGTACCCACTTCATACAGACTGGGTGAAGCCCCAGCCATCATTTACATACTGAGCTGCCTCACTCACTAGGTTTTCAAACATTACATATTCTTTTATTTGTTATATAATTTAATTTAAAATTATTTAAAGTATTTTTCTGCATTGAAGGTCATGTGTAAAGGTGGGCGGAAGGCTACCTTATTGAGTTCGTGTTTATTAGTTGCTTTCTGCGTAGGTGTCTTCTATGCTGGGAGTTGACGCCGTTGTTTTCAGTTCAACAGGTTTTCCGATATTTCTTATTAACACGAGTAACAATATCATTCATTTGTTACCTCTGTTAACATTGTTATCTACCTGAGAGTGTCATTGACGTAACCATATTACACAATTGCCTTGTGTTATATTAAGCATTTAATTGGTTTTTGGAATTCGTATTTACATCAAACATCCTCATTGTTGTTTTTTACATTTTATTTATTTATACTGTTTGTAACTAATCCTCAAATAAATACTTCGGATCGCATCCTGTGTCAGTTATTCTATGGTAAAATCTTCAGAGTATTTCGGCGCTCATTATTTTGTTAATAATTAAGCTTAAAAGTAAATTTTTATGACTATGTGAATGTAAAAACAAATAAAATTATTCCACATGTAATCATCAACGATTCCCTTTGGACAAGGATTCTTTTGATGAAGAAGAACTAGAAGCACACAACTTTGAATGGTCTAGTGGTGATTATTTATTCATGCACCATATAAATTTTAATAGTCTTTATTGCTAATTAGTTTGTTTATTTATCTAAAGTCGCTTTAATGTGCTAATCAGAAGAAGTTACAGTGGGAATCCTAAATTTTTCCTACCGAGATATAACTAGGATAAGGATCTTTAAAGAGTATCTACACCACTCCGCCTTTGTATCCCCGTTTTATGAAACGTCCCAAGGATTAGCCAAGGATTTTTAACCTCTGCCGGACTACTAACCCACGACCCACGACATGGAAGGTTGTCATACTAACCACTACACCGCAGCTTATCCCTCTTTTAATTCTTAATTTTCTATTACTATTTCGTTCAATTACATTATATTACATTCGATAGTTTTAAAAAATACTATCCCAAAAATTTTTAATATAATACAAATAACGTTATAAACATAGCAAAATTGTTTCCATTTACCATGTCATGGCGCATTATGCTAACAACTATAATCAATGATTATATACATTGTCCAACTCACTTACGAATGATCATTAATAACAACCAACGCTGTCAATGTCAACTACAATGGCATTGTTATTGACAAAAACTTCTCCATATTGAATTATTAAGGAAGCTTCCATCTCCAACACTTTTTAAAAAAAGAATGAGTTAATTATACTGCATTACAATTATTTATAGTGTACATTTTTATTTACAATACTACACCACACAATTTAAAGTTACTATCATTTTTACTAGCACATTTCAGAATATATTTTAATAAGAAAATTATCTAATCAGTAATGAAAATCCGCCAACATTTGATAAATGTATCAAGAGCTTAATAATAGTCCATTTCTTTAAGGTTTGGACCTTTTACAAAACAACAATATGTAAAATAAGACCTCCTGACAATGCATCAATGTTTTTGCAAATGAAGAAAAATAAGTTAATAAGGTCATCCATAATCTTTCTTTCAATAGAGGGATTAATTAAAAATATACCATACGGTTATTTCTTCCTTTGGTTTCTAGTAGCTTCCTTTATTTATCTGTTTATTTTATTTTTTTAAATGATACTTCCTTTTTTATTCTATTTTTATCTTAAATTAATATAACAGTTTAATTCATTCATTCATTTAATCCCTTAACTTAATCTCCCCCGTATTTAGTCGTTGCAATATAATATGCAATATACTGGCTACTAGGGCAGCAAAAGAAGCTCTTGCTCTTCCAGGTCGTTGTAAAACTATCTTGACCCCATCCGAGCTAGCGCGACCACTACTCCAAGAGGCCTTATGGGACAGCAGCCCTCTAAATAAACTGAAACATATAAAAAGTGGTGTCAAACCATGGAGTAGCTCGTATCGTAGCATCTGAAGAGAGGAAGTGGTCCTTACACAACTTAGGATAGGACATACAAGGCTAAACCATTTTCGGTTAATCAACAAATAACATCCGCCAACATGTGAGAAGTGCTTAAATAGTCCATATCTTCGAAGGTTGTACCTTTTACAAAAGGGAGATGCTTGAAATAGGACTACCTGCCTATCTATGCATGAAATCGCCCGTTGTTCCTTCTCAACCTGAAAGCGTCAGAGTTAGTTTTGTAAACAATTTCCATTTGAAACCCGTTGGCTTCCAGTTACTTTCTGCTCTTTGGACTGTTGCAGTGCAGAGTATGTTGGTGTCTCTGGAGATCTCGAGACAAAGCTGAATCAATTGTTTTCTACATTTGACCTATAATCCGTTTTTACAAAAAGTGGCTGTACCTTCCTACCATCGTAAGTTCCTCCTCACATCCTTCCTCTGCCCAGTTATCCAATGCCACCATCCATCAAGTATATCCGTTTTCCTTCAAGTCAAAACCTCTTTCCGCTTTCCAGCTGGCCCTCCGATTATTTCACTATGCTCTATCGAACCGCAGTTTTTGACAGATATTTCCTTATCCGATCCTCAACTGTGGAACTCCAATCACTTCTGAAATGTAATTTATCGAGTCTGTTCGATTTGTCTCATATTTGGGAGTTCATGCTACACCTAGTTCTCTGTTTTATCCATTCAATATAAAAACTCATCCTATTTATTTATTACTACATTATCTTTCCTCTCCTAGAGCTGCTTTAAACGAAATCCTTCGTCATTGGTGCTACTTCTATTTAGAATTTTTGACCCGTCTCCATTCTGCAATCTTCATCCCCATTTCCTTCAATCAATACTTATAAATTCTAACTAAATGCACAATAAAAATCATTCATTCAGTTATCTATATTGCAATATTTATTGAAATATGAAGGTTAATCATAAGCAATCAAACTTAACAACTGACATTGTAAGGTTAAATAAATATGATTATATATTATTATGTTGTGAGCTTGATGATGATTAACATTGGAAAATATTAAACGTAATTAAATGCCACATTTAATTACAATGTTTACTTATAAATTTTTAGTATGAAATTGTATTGGCGGTGAGCCAAACGATATGAACTCGAAATAGAGGCCTCAGTGTCCACTTAAAATAGGCAGCACTATATTATGTCGGCTGTTCACACTTTGCTGTTATGAGAATTTTTTTAAAGAATTATTTCTCTGCGGGTCACCAAGTGGGACATACTTAAAAGAAAAGTTAAGCATATGAAAATAGCTCAGTGGTAGTTATCATTAATATGGATAAATTTATTATCACATAATTAGATGTTTTTCTTGATATTTTATAAATGTTTATTATTCTATATAAATATATTATTCCATTGAGGCATGACTCCTTTTTCAAAGTTATTTATTTATTTGAATAAATACTTCACCATTATTGATTTGAAAAAAATTGGTATAACATTGAAACGGCATGGAGCCTTTTAATTACATTTTAAGTGATATTTCATGTCCCAATAAGATTTTTAAAAATAATAAACAAAAAAAAATACCCTACCGCTTGCATTTCTAAAGCATTGTAATTTCTTGTATGCGTTTGGCCAGTTTAATTACATTATTTTTTAATTTATTGATTTGTTTATAGTTAATTATATGTTTAGATAAAGTTCATGAGATCAACAAGGATATTCAGTAAATTTAGTACGAAATACTTTGATGATAAATCGTATTGGATTGTAAAAATCGCAGTTTACAATATATTTATGTAACATCCAATTTTAATAAATCAATTATGATACATAATAATTTTACAATATTTTAAGCATCTTTCCATTATATAAAAAAGGATTTTAGTATTTTTTTTCTCTCATCTTCCCAAATTTTACTTATACACGTAATAACCAAAATATACAACACAATTTTGTACAATATATAATGCATTGCGAAATGTATACACAATTATAATATCTCCTTTTTGATTTTTTTTTTTCTTACCCTCCTTTATTAAATAAACTTAAAACTAACTACATATACTGTTTTTTTTTTGTTTTTTTTCGGATCCCTCAGGAAACATGAAACAAGTAAACAATTGTGATTAGTAACTTAATTAAGTAATTAGTCATATAATATAAAATTAACCTTATTCTACTTAATAGTATTGAAAGGTCTCTTAACTTGGAATAAAAACTAAAATTGTCCATATTTCAGGTACAAAATAATCCGAAGGTGAGGGGCCTTCTCTATTTAATAACTTACAAGCTAAACTAATACTAAAAACTTAGAACTAAGAGGAGGGGTGGGGTCAAGGTAAGAGGATAGGAGATAGGATGGGATTAATGAGGGGTTAGGGGAGAGGAAAGGAGGGGGAAGGGGTTATGATATGATGTTGACGGGGTTTAAGGGCCCCTTCCTATCCTGCCACCGCAGGAAGGGGGGATGGGCTTATGGCTCGGAAGAGTGGGTTGTGGGATGCGGGAAGGTTGTCAAAAAACTTGAGGTGACACCTAGTTATGTGTGTCTGTACAGTGTTTAACTGTAGTTCGTTGTGTATGTGTACCATGTTGCGTCTTTCTAATGTAGTGCCCCTAGTGATCTTCTGTAGTATGCTGTTTTGATATCTCTGTAGTGACTTCAGGGCTGACGGATATAGGTAATGAAGGAGTGGAGCTCCGTGTAGTAATGTGGGTCTGAGAATTGCTTTGTATAGTAGGATCTTGAGCCTGAGTGACAGCCCCGGTGAGTAGAGTAAGTGTCTGAGTTGATTGGCTGTGGCTCGTGCGATGTGTATTCTGTGTTGTGTGTGAGCTGAGAATGAGAGGTGTGATTCGAGTTTCATGCCTAGGTATGTGAGTTGTTTTTTGTTCTGTATTGTTTGTCCGTTTAGTGTTGGTTGTGTTTTTGGTGTTTTTCTGTAAGAGAAGGTGATGGCGTCTGTTTTGTGTGTGTTAATGTGTATGTTTATGTCTTGTAACTGTTCTGTGATCAGTTGGGCTGCTTGTTGGGCCTTGCGCATGGCGTGATCCGCATTCATGCTAGCAGTGTATATTGCTATGTCATCAGCATAGGCGGCGATTTGCACGTTATCTATTTTTTGCCCCACTATTTGGGCAGTATAAATGTTAAATAATATTGGAGCAAGGACCGAGCCCTGGGGGACCCCACAAGTGACTGGGCGTTTTGTAGAGAGTTCAGTTTTGACACGGACAGAGAAAGTCCGGCCACTGAGGTATGATCCTATTATATCAACCAATTGGTCTGGGAAGTGGTGAAGCCTGAGTTTTTCTATCAGAATAGAGTGGGATACAGAATCGAATGCTTGAGTGCAGTCGAGGGATATCATTGCTGTAGCGAGGTTTTTGTTTAGGTTGTGAGCTGTATCATGTTGTAATTTCGCTACGTGGTGATAGCAGCTTACTCCGCGAGAGAACCCCGTTTGCTCAGGGGGTATAATGTCATGTGTTTCGCAGTGTTTGCGGATGTGTATTATAACTAATTTCTCATATATTTTTGAGATGTGGTTGAGGAGGCTGATAGGCCGGTATTCTTCCGGTACAGCTCCTCGTTTTTTGGGTTTTAGGAGTGGAACAACAATAGCATGTTTCCACTCCGTTGGGAAGTATTTAAGGCGTGAGCATGAGTTGTAGATATTTAAGAGAAACATGAGGGGTTTCCTAGGTAGTTGTTTGTATAGGACATATGGAGTGTTGTCCTTTCCAGAGGATTTGTTTCCCTTAGTTTTTCTCAGAATTGCAGTCAGTTCTTTATATGTGGAGAAAATGGTGTTCTCTGAGCTAACGCTCAGAGGGCGGTGTAGATATGTTGAGTTTGTTCGTGCTAGGTCACGTTCAACGTAATAGTCAGCAAGTATGTTAGCCTGATCTGCAGGGGTGAGAAGCTCGTCGCCGCGGTGGATTTTGACCGATTTGGACTTTGTGTTATGACTTCTGACTAATTTCCAGAAGTTATGAGGATCGTTATGAGTCCGGCGTAATTGGCCATGCCATAGGGAGGTTTTCCACTGCGCCATTAGGGATGTGATTTGTCTGGTCATGTTATTTATTATGGGTCTGTAAGTAGGATCTTTTGTCCTGTACCAACAGTTCTTTATGTTGTTTCGTTGTTTTATGAGAGCGAGTATGTGTTGTGGTGGTTTGCGTAGTGTATGGGTGTTGGGTTAAATGTAGGTATAGAGGCTGATGCTGCGTCTTGTATTGTGGTGAATAGTATGTTTATGGCTTTGTCAATGTGTTCTGTGGTTGTGAGTGGGTTGATGTTTGGTGTGTTTGTGTGTACTAGTTTTTTGTAATGTTTCCAGTCAGCTAGTTTGAAGTTGTATTTGTAGTCAGTAGGTGGTGTTATTGTTACGTTTTTACCTAGTTCGTAGAGTACGGGAATGTGGTCATTGTCACTAAAGTCTATTGTGATGCAGTTTGTAAATCTGTGTGCCTGTTGTGTGAGTAGCAGGTCTAGTGTGGATATGTATGATGGGTTTGAGTGGTGTCTGTAAGTGTAAGCGTTGGGGTGTATGATTGTGTATTTTGTTTTTGTTAGGTGGTTGCCTAGTGCATTGGGTTTCGTGCAGTTCCATGAGTGGTGTATGGCGTTTAGGTCTCCTAAGATAATGTGTTGTCTATCGCTTTCAGTATTACGAAGTAGTGTTTTGATAGTGTCGAGTTTTGCATTGGGTCTTCTGTAAATGCAAGTCAGTTTGTAATTGTGTTTGAGTCTGACTTGTACAGTAATTGCGGTGTGTTTGTCATCGTCGAGTGCATTGTTGTTTATGAGTCTGGAGGGGACGTCGTTGCGCACTAATAGTGCTACACCTCCATGCATAGTCTGTGTGTCAAGTCTGTATGTGTAGTAACCTCTAAACTGTACATGTGTTTGTCTGTTGAGTTTTGTGTCCGTAAGTGCGACAACAGAGGGCCTATAAGAGGCCAGAAGGGTTTCTAGCTCGAGCTTTCGCTTAACGAGCCCTGTTATATTATAGTTAATGATAGTATGCCTATCCATGTCGAGGATTGAAAGAATTTTGAAGCACGACGTTGAGTGTGCCCATTAATGTCATAAACATTTCTTTCATGTCCTTGAACATGTTTATGAGCTCGCTTGCCCATATGGGTTTGTCATCCTGATTAGGATTTTTGGGGGGAAGGATGGTACCTGAAAATGTGACCCCTGCAAAAGAATGCGGGTCAGATTTTGTGGCACTATTAGTGCTTTGTTGATAATTGTTGTTGTCTTGTTGGACAACAATTTTGTTCTGAGCTCTCGCTTTTATGAGGTTCAGTATGCTTTCGCAATTGCGATAAGAGGCCACATGTGGGCCTCCACAATTTGCGAAGTTTGGGGAGGGGGGCTGTTTTGGGACAGTCATTAGTGTCGTGGTTTTCACCACAACGGATGCATTTAACAATGCGCCCACAGTAATTTTTAGTATGGCCAAACTCCTGGCAAGAATGGCATTGCCTGGGGCCGTTTATATTTTTCATTATACTGAGTCATATACTGAGTCTATCCTAAAGTATATACTATTTACAATTTCCCCTTTTTGATATCCTACAATTCTGTAGTTGTAAAGTGGGGCGGACCGTAACGGAGAAACCACACAACTTAATCCCAGATTTATCTAGACTATTTTTCTCCAAACCTGAAATATTTTGTTTGAGTGGAAAATTATTGACTGAATAATTCAAATGATGGATTGAATTGGTCAGGGTATGTAATGATAACACTAAAAATAAGCAAAACTTAATTTTTATTCCGGCCTGGGGCATATCTTTTCTGTTTAAAATAAAACAAAATAATAATATTTAATTTTTATCAATCTTGCCAACGTTTCAGAGCTAACTGCTGCTGATCTACAAAACCCTGATGACCGGCACTCAAATATGGCTCAGAGGCCTAGGCTCTAACAAAAGGCAGACGAGAAAAGACTTTTAATTTTCCAGAGGACAATCATGAGGAAGATTTTTGGACCAGTAAAAGTGGGCGGAATATGAAGATGGCAATCAATACAACAGGAGGATATACGACCTCTATAAGACCTCAGATGTTGTAAGGACAATCAAACTTAGCCAACTACGATGAGCAGGTCACGTGGCACTGATGGAGGACACTCGAATTCCTACGAAGATCCTCACAGAAGGAATCCAAGGCACACGGAGAGTTGGGAGACCAACCGTGAGGTGGATGGAAGCTGTAGCGGAGGATGCAGGTACCCTTCTTGATGCTAGAAGCTGGAGGGATGCTGCACAGAATATAGCTGATTGGGTCGGAGAATGCTGGATGCGGCCCAGACTCATTGACGAGTTATTGCGCCGGATATTGTTATTATTAATTTTTGTGTTATTATTGACTGCACCCAGTAACCAATTCCATCCATCATCTGAAATATTTTGCTTTTTCACATTCACAAAATTCCTTGGATGGTTTATAGTTAGTTACAACAAAATAAAGGTATTAAAAATAATGAATCCAAATCGGTTTTACAACTGTGCAGCATCTAATGAGCGAATAAGTGAACATCTCTTACCTTGTAAGATTTTGATATTCATAACTCAAAGATTGGCTTCTTTGAGTTAATACTTCAATAGAAATTGTATTGGTTGAAGCTTTTTAATTCAGAAACAAGATATCTGATATTCCATTTCCAATATATGTTTTTCCTTTCTTAATAAAGTTATATTTTGAGTTTTATCATGTCTGATAAATTTAAGTTTTATGGAAATAATTACATAAATTTAAATAAAAAAAGTTTCAAGCTTTTGAAAATGTGTAAATGGTTAATAAAAGAATTTCAATGTCATCATTACAATTGGGCATTACCAATACCCAAATTTTATTATTTTTTCACTCCCATGGAACATTCAAATACTTCCATGGTTTTTTTTTTTCCCTTTGGGTTTGAAGGTTTTTAAGTAGGATTAGGACAGGATGGAGAGGATCTCTTGTACTGCACGGTGTACATTTTCAGAGGAGGGTGAGAATGGAAGGTTCTAATTTATTTATTTATTTATTAACTTTATATTTTTCTGGTGATGGGGCTTACCGTGACCTTTTCCTTTTATTTGATTATTTAGTTATTGTTTTGAAAAAACGATTTATGACATAATTAAAATGTAAAATGATAACCTGATAAAGACTTGAAATTTTTTCTTCATACTTCAATGTGGAAAATGAAACGGACGGAAATATTTTTAAATATTCCAACTATTTATAAATCAATTAATCTTTTTTTTCCTCTATTTTTTTTAATTATAATTATTATCGAGCTGAACTTAAAGACTGAAGTATTTTTTGCCTAAAATTCGATTGAAGGATGATATTAATATTGCTAATCAGCTCCAATATTAATTCAATTTCTATCATTGCCATATTATTTCTATTCAGCTAATGCTAATTTGCATCAAATATATTAACAATTTTTTTATGACAAAATAAAAGGCTACTCTAAGTGAAGAGAGCCGGAGAATCGGACAATCGAATTTTTATTTTTGAAAATTAAATTTTCAGAGCTCCAGTCGTGTATTCGCTTCTGATTTAATCACAAAACCTGGGATTGAGATCAAATCATATTTCCCACAAAGGTCTACTTTGACAAGGAGTGTTGGGGATGGAATATTATTTCATCCTTCTACTTACTGTTTCCTTTGTATATAAATATTTTTTTTTGGGGGGGGTGGCTGTAACAGCCCCATATAGCTGATGTCTGCATGACCTTTTTTTTTTCAAGAAAAATATAACATAAATCACAATATAGCCCTAAATAAGAACTGACTATATCTTTCCAGTTCAGATATTTAGTGGTCGTATCGCGTTTTAAAAAATAATTTGCATCAGCAGAAAAAGCAGTTTGGGGTTTTAATATAATTCATAAGAAGATCTTTATCTAAAGCTCTAAAAGTGACACTGTACTGTAGTGAAAATGGTGTAAGTGATGTAGTGAAAGAAAAAGATTTCTACGGTCCTGTTTAAAAGAATGATGCCATTAAAAATAGTCCTCTCTGCCTTTGACTCCGAATTCGCAAGTATTAATATTAATTTGTGATACAATGATTACAAAAAAGGGTAATAATTCCAAAAAAGGTTCGAGTTGTATCACTACAAGTTTTAACTTTTCATATTTATTTTTGAAAAATAGAAGTTATCATTAGCTTTAGTATAGAAAATAGAATATAATTATAGGAGGTGTGTATACTTCGGTAATCATTTCATCTAAAAATGAACTTTTCAACAAACATATGTCGGCTATACTTCGAAAGTTGAAACTTCTAATTTTTGATGAAATGATTAACGAAATCTGCTCATTGCCCAGAATTACATTCTCATTCCCAAACTGAAGCTCATGATAGCTTGTATTTGGAGAATATTAAAAATGAAACGAATAACTTAATGCCATTGTGTTGTTATTAAATCGACTGTATTTATATTATACTATAGGAAATGTCCTTTTCATACCAATACATCTTCGATTCAAATGCATCGATGCATCAAAAACACAACTTTACGGGAGATAGAGAAAACTCTCAAAGTTCATTCAAAATCAATTGTCACAAATATTTTAATTATGTCATTACACGTTGCTTTTTGCCTTATATATGACAATGTGTGGATTAAATATCAATTATCAATTCTAAATCAAACGCTATAGGTAGATAACAAAAAATTTTGTTTTTTCACTTTCGATCGATTGCTTTTGTGTTGACACTATATTGATCAATGAAATGTATAATTTTCTAATTAATTAAAAATGGAACCACAATTCAACGCCCAGATGTATTCGGGAAAATATATGGACATATATATATATATATATATATATATATATATATATATATATATATATATATATATACATCTCTAGTATAGTCAATATAATAATATCCTTGGTAATGCCGTCCTTCGGAGGGGGAGTAAAATGTCGGTCCTGAACCTATTCGATGTTAGATACTCACTAAAGATTCCTCTCCTAATTATTCCTGGATAAGCAAAATTTAGGATTCCCACTGTAGGCTAGTTTAATTAACCACAGAAGAACAAAATGATGTTAAATCAACAACCAACAAACATAAGGTATCATTTAAAATTTATGGATTGAATTTCTGGTAGGTAATGAATATTTATTTGTGATTGTTTTGGCTTTACTTTTCCTGTGCAGTTTTTTTACTCAGGTATTCATTCTAATTATTATGTTTTCTTCTTTTTTCAGGTAAGTGAAAACAACAAACATCATCTGACCAAATTACTTTCTTTGTTGACAGGTAACTGATTTTTGAATCACAAGAGTATTTATTTCATTATCATAATTTTTATTCTTATCATTTTACAAGAGAAATACAATAATATCGATAAGATAAATATTTAGTAAATTTAAAATCCAGAGATTATTATAAACATCTAAATAAAAAAAATTAAGGATGTGTATCTTTTAGAATAAATTTATATAATTAAGCGTCCATAGAGATTAGGTACTTTGTTTGAAAAGTATTTGAGCTTAATACGTCAATCTAAAATAAAACCCCTAGCTACATTTTTATAAAGTAAAGTCGGAAGAAAAAGGGGTTCATTTTTTTTTTTTTTATTGACAGCAGATTGCTATAACTTATTATTGAGAGACACATTTTCTTTTTTACATCTTCCCTTATATTAAAATTATTAAACCTTTAAGTTTTACTGCTGCTATCCGTCCCCCAAAAGAAATAGTGAAAAATGAATAAAATGAACAAGTATAATCATTTATTATGTTGTTATCATATTATTATTTGGTTCGAACAAAGCAATACAAATAATGCTAATTACACTACTTTGCCTATTGATCACGATAAAACACAAAATTTCATATGTTAAATTATAAAGTTTTAAATAATTTAATTCTTTTGATGTTTTAGATATTTATGGTTTGTCATTTATTTTAATATAAGTACAAAGTAGGGGATGTAAATGTATGTAATAGAAGATTTAATATTAGAAGAAAATAAAATTAATATAATAAGTGATATTGTTGAACAACAAAAATATTTTCTTAATATGCAATGAGGGCATTCCGTTCGGAGATCATTATTAAATACGGACATTCAAAACATTAATCACGATCAAGGCTGTATGATACAATTAAATACAATATACGAAAATGAGGGTTCAAATTCTACTCCAGCTGTTCCAGATAAATAATTTAATCAATTAACAGTTATATTTCTACCCAATGGTATCTGCACAGCCTTCCGGGGCTCACCCAGCTTCTGTACCCTTGAGGGGGATTAATACTAGCGTTTAAGGGTGATATAAATTTAATCACCTTACTGCACAACAGTACAGTCTCAACCATGAACTGAAAACAAGAACCTCAGGGGCTGAAGGTACATTTTTTTGTTTTTTCAATACAAAAATATTCAACGAAAAATTATTTATTTATTCTATTTCTTTTAAGTAATTATGCTCATGTTTATGTACAGACTGATATCTGCTAAACTGAAGTGGGTTGTATTGCAATATTTATGGTAGATTGTAGCCCATAGGTTTTCTTTCATTTTAAAAATGTTTTATGCCATTTTAGAGATGATATATGTAAATTCTAGATAACAATAGTAATTATAATATATTGAATCTATCATGTCTAGATTAAATTATTATATAATCCTCGAATGACAATAAAAAAAATAAACATATTATGGAAGATACGTTTTTGAGAGAGTTAGGTGAAACATCTTTAATTAACTGAGGGAAATTAAGTTAAGTATTAATATTGTAAAATTAGAGAAAATAGTAAAATAATATAATGAGAGATATAAAATAAAAATTAATAATACCACAGTTTAACAAGTTTTAGTACACTCCAATCTGTAATTAATGTTATTTTGGAAGTGACATCTAAATTTGAAAGGGATTTACAGAAAGTTTAGTCTTGTTAAATTAGTATACAATAGCCATTTTGTTTAAAGTT
This sequence comes from Arma custos, assembly GCA_037127475.1. Lineage (NCBI taxonomy): Eukaryota > Metazoa > Arthropoda > Insecta > Hemiptera > Pentatomidae > Arma > Arma custos. The sequence goes on along the minus strand of CM073764.1, from coordinate 84,992,187 downwards.
AACATCAGATGTAAATTTTCCTGACCAACTTTACCTGAAGAGGATGATAAAGTTTGAAAACCCAATTAAAACAGCCAATCTGAATGTTAATTATTTTAAATTAAATTTCAATTTTTAAACAACGTACTATCATTGAAAGGTCATGACCATTCATTAAATATAATTCCCCAGTACATAGGAGCATATTCATCAAACATACCATCAAAAGGTCAACTACATTCATAGACATTTATGAAAATTACAATCCCAATTCCTTAGGAATATTTATAGGTCATGAATGTTATATAAAATTAGCAAAATCCCTATAATGATCCTTAAATTATTAGTAAATTTTTGAACTTGATGTATTTGATCAATAAAAATGAGTACAAACTCATTAAGGGATACAAATTACAAATTATAATGCAATATGAAAATTCCCAAACCTTCCCAAGACTTTACTGATTATTATAATTAGTATTAATTTAAATCAATTTTATTTAAAAACATTAAATATACATATTTTAAATATTTATATTTATAAACATTAAAATAAATAAATATATATAGGCAGCGGAGTGGCTCAATGGTGGAGCACTGGGTTGCCATGCCAAAATTCCTGGTTTAAATCCCGCTGCAGGCAAGACTTATTTAGTCTGTTTGCAGGCGGAGGTAAATCATATGGGGTCTAGGACCCTCCTGGGGCTCACCCATCCTCTTTAAAGAAGGTACCAAAATAAGAGGGAAAAATCTGGTGGTTGAGCGTGATCTAGGACAAATCACCTCCCTGTACAACCGTTGTCCGTAAAACAATACTGTCTATACCATGTACTGAACCCCAGACCCTTCACGGGTTGCAGTGCTACAGTTAAATCCTGTTCAGTTGTTTTTATAACTTAACCCGCTGCTCGTATTACCTTCCTTGGCCTTAGTTGTTTGCGGAAAGTCCTCCAGGCACTCCAGTGAGGCTGCTGTCTCTATTTGATGAATCTGTTTGGACTGTTGATGTGAGGTGTGCTGCAATTAGTCTTCTTTGGTGTTATGTTTTAGTGCTGTGTGTTCTGATTATGCATAAATTGGTGAAACGTTGACCAGTTAATTTTACCCAGCATTTTAGAGATTTAATGTTTTGCATTTTGGGATTTTTCGAATTGCATTCGAATTAATATATTTAATAATTCAAATCTAAAGCCTAGAAGTATTCACAAGTATTCATAAAATATTAAAAACAAAATAATATTCCTCAAGTTTATAACTATTATTGGTCGATTTCCGGTTCCACATTTTTGCATACTTAGCTGTGAAAATCTATTTAATTTCCATCATAATTCCATGTCACCGTAATGCATTCTTAACAATTTAAAGTTATTTATATTCCTTCGAATTAACTTGTCAACCTGCAAGTAAATACGCACGACGAACGTAAGCGTTTTAGGATATAGATAAGTAAAACCAATCAATAAACTCAAGCAATAAACACTTTTAAACAAGTGTCTATAAAATACAACACTGAAGTGTGTGAAATCAAAGGTGAATCTGTAAAATTTGCTTCCGCATTCTTAAAACGAGAACTTTATACATTGAATTGAAAATTTAGGTCGGGTGAAATATTGGCAAACAGATAGTTTACGTCAGTTTGAAACTCAATTTTTGTGGAAATTGTTACTTTATTGTTTAAACAACATCTTCTTTTTTTTTACTCACTCTTATGCCATTTCTAACATCCAGGAGCCTGGAATTATTTAGACAGGTAATAATACCAATGCTAATAGCCCAAGCGAACCCTAATGTTCTATGCCGATGCTACCTAATGCTGCTTACATATATCCATCCATGGATTGCCGCCACCCAAACCCAAACCTCAAGATCAACTTTAATACGAACTTCTACCTACTGTTTCACGGTCTTCTTAGGCGTTTTCCGGTCGGCTCAATGCTCATTAATGTTTTAGGAATTCGTTCCTTACTATACCCAACGTTTTTAATTAAACTTTTTACGATACTATCAATTCAATAAACACCATTAATAAATAATACAAATAATAATACAGTTTAGCGAACCCAAAGGTTCGATGCCTACAGCTCTAATCTCTGCTCGCAAACCTCCGTCCACGAACAATCTTTTGAAATCCGGTAGACCATTCCTAACATAACACCTTGGCCTACCCCTCGGACGTTTACCAGTCTGCTCAGCGCTTAGTAACTGTTTAGAAATTCGTATGTTACAAAGCCCAAAAACATGACAAGCCTATCTCAACTTTTGTGAATTATTTACTTCCATTATATTAGCCGGTTCCAAGCACGCCAACTCCGGGTAATGCAACCTCCCATATAGTACAGTGGATTCGTCCATTTTCGTACTGAATAACCGACGTAACATCTCATATTAGAATACCTTAAGATCTTGTCTACTCTTAAAAGTTAGTGCCCACGTTTCAAAGCCATATAGTAGAAATGGAGTTATATTAGTTTTATAAATACATGTTAAATTGCAGGACAAAAGGCGCAAGCACCAAAATAAGAAGCATTTCCCGCCTCTATCCGTGCCTTATTCCTCGTGAATTTCATGGTTTCTTGTTATCATGTATCCTAAGCTCTTAATCTTCTCAGAATATCCTAACTTATTATAACACTGTTTCTTCTATAACATACCCACGCAAAAGAACTAGAGTCATATGATTTTCTCGTTTTATCCAAATTTACTCCGAGCCCTACTTCATCAACAACGCTAATCTATTTGAGTCAATGTTTCCTTTTAGTTGTAGAGTGTATTTGGTGGTCAAGTTTGTTCCAGACATAACTAAAAATTATATTATCCATTATACTTGCCACGATAGTTAACAAGAACCAGGAGGTTAGAGCTAGATGGCACTAGTGGAGGTTTTGATTGTGCCTAGTGAGGCGTTGACGGAACGGGGTTGTTTGTAGACAGTTATGGTGTTAGCACAGGGCCTGAGCAACAGGCAATAATGCTTCTCCCTGGACCCTTCCAAGGAAATATTCAACCCTTTATCCTAGGGCTGGCGATTTGGAGTATCCGGTCACTGTTTAAGGAGATTTTAGTACTTCTTAATCGAGTAATAATTGCTTACTAAGTATTCAAATAACCAATATGTAACATTGTTTATTTTTCTCAGATAAGTCATTAAAAAAAAAAGAGTTATTTTTCACCTGTTCAGTAACTAACAAGATTTTTAGCGATTTATTTTTAATTTAAGGAAAAAGTCATTATACTTTCAACCTTGTATAAGGCTGGGAGTAAGGGTACTCAAATACACCCAATACGTAATTTCCAAACATCAGCCTGATTCGCCTCAAGGGTGATGTAAATTTTCATGGCAACAATGTGAGAATAAAAAAACATTTCTTGCTTTTAAAGGATAGTCTAATGACATAACTGCAGGCATCTGTCCTCTTCAAATTAATAATGGATGTGGAATGTTATACTGACGTTTTCTATAGGGTCAACAGATAATTGAGCAAATTCTTTTCTTAGGAATTCCAACAATTTCAAAACCGTGTTCTGAGGTGTATAGTAAGGCACACCTCTCTACAAAAGACGAAATCAGACTTAATACACGGGTAAAATAGATTATTCCATGTATCCTTATTATGTTATTTTCAAGGAAATAATAAAAGCCAAACGAATAGGAGAAAAAAAAATGTCTTAGGAATTATATCTTCATCTTTGAAGTAGGATTGCCCTTTCATATTTTAAGTAGCTCAGTACACTCCAAAAGAGAAACGATTTCTAGTAAAGTATAAAAGAAAATAATACAACACTATACTGTCCCTTTAGTTACTGTCCCAGAGCCACGATAACGAGGAGCATTTGTGACACCAGCTTTTCTCACCAATCGGCTTACAGCAATCTGAGCACTTGGTATTTGGGGCTTAGATAAGTAGTTTATATAGCAAGTTTAGTTGTTTGCGATCATAGCTTAGCACATTAATTACGTTTACTGACTTAATGAATGGTAGATATCATTCTTTTGAAAGAAAAGTGAAGCATTAAAACAAGAAATTCTTTTTCCCTTTTCCTTTGGATACATTGAATTATACTACAGTGAAAAAAATATGTGAAATTTTAGTTTCCCATATTTTATGCAACAGTAAAATATTTTTATTTTAGCTGTTTTAAGTGTATTAGTTAAACAGACTGACTTCCTTCGAACTATGATTAGTATTAAACTAAACAAATAAAAAGTACTAATCTGTACTACAATGTCTAGAGTAATGCCGAGGTACCTTTAACAAGATAAAACGTTGCTGTCACATATCAGTCGTAGACTCTCCTCATTGAGCTCACCCAGCCTCAGCAAAGTGAGTACCCTTGATAGGGATCTAGGTTAGGACATCACTATCTCTCATTTAGTTTCAAAATGGCAGATGTTTAATACTCATGTAGCTCGGTCAGAATGATAGATATAGCAAAATGTATGTTGCTTAAGGATCAGTACTTATATTCATTAAATGTTAATAATTTCATTTTATTTTGCTGGTTTAATGTAAATATTAGAAATGTTACCTTATGTGCACTATTGTATGAAACATATATTTAAAACATTTACGTTCTTTTTGAGTTGATAAATGCATTTAAAATCCAAAAAATCTTTACACTCAGAAATTAAAAAAAAATTAAAGTATATAATTATAAATTATACATTGAAAACGGAGGAGCTCAGTGAGTAGAGTGCTGAGTTTCTCTGGTGAAGATGCCCAGTTCAAGTCCTGAGGTAGATAAATAATTTAAACTTTTAACAGCCACGGATGGAACCTGTGGGATCTGAAGACCCTTCTGGTCTTTATAAACACCCTCCTCAGACTCTATAAAGAGGGAAAAACCTGGGTGGTTGAGCATGATCTCGGACAAATCACCTCCCTGTACAATGGTTGTCTTAGAAGTAGTACATTCTGTCATGGTCTGAACATCTTGGGTTATATTGGTTCAGATTTTTTTAATATTATTAACTTAAATAGTTTAAAGTATATAGGTAGTTAAATTTTCTTAAACTCTCTTTCGAAAATTTCCTTATATTGGAACTGTACCTGATCTGAAAAAAACGGGCTAAGGTTTTCCTTTCTTAAGGTGATTGTGAGTATCGAGCTAATTTCCTGTCTTGTTAATTTATCTTTATCTCTTCTCGATCCTCGGCTCCAAGAGGATTTTTCTGTTTTTGATATGGTAATTTTTTTTTTTAATTCTGATTATTGTGTATATTTGAGTTTTATTTATTAATGGGATTACTGGGTAATTCAGTACGTATAGCGCTAAGTTACTGAGCTGTTCTTCCAGTCCATGAATCTGCTGTGGCAGATCAATTATTTATTTTTTGGGTATGGGTAGCTTTCTCAACCTTTATAAATACAGTAGAACCTCAATTATCCGTCTGGGTACGGGTCCAAGATGGTGACGGATGTGGGAAATAGACGGATATGGGAGTGAGTCATATGTCTCATATATATAATATATAAATTGAACAATATATTTCAATCATTCGGCATTATGTATGTACTCGTAACTTATTTACGTACTATTAAGGTATACATATGTAGTAAAAATAGTTTTAAAAAATAATAATTACGTACACCTATGACTAAAAGCTCAATCATTGTATGTCCAATGTTTCCCTCTTGAGAAATTAATATCAATTTAAAGGTGGAGCTTAGCTCTTTCCTCGTGCACAAACATAGTATGCCCCTTCTTAATAATCATTAAATGAATAAATAGAAGGGACATACTCTAGAGGTCCCCCCGAATATCATAGATTTTTTGCTAAGATTGAAGCACTTTCACCTTTTCGTAAAAGTTTTACAATTTCAATTGTAATCGATAGGCGAGATCAAAACTCTTCCTTTGTCTTTTTTTCTGACATTATTGTACGTACTTTTAAGAAAACAAGTACCCGATTGATTCTTAGTCGGTGTTTATGAATTTAGCAACCAAACAATATATATACGTCTTTTTTTTCTGAAACTGGGGTGACGGTTAACAGAGAGTGACGGTAAATAGAGTGACGGATAATAGAGGTTTTACTGTAGTTGGAATCTTAATTGGGAGAAATCTTGGCAATTCAGCTTAATCTCGACCAAACTATTGTCTTTTACAACAGTTGGGTTGGAAACAGTATAGTCCCTACCATGTAATGGAATCGATATCCTTCATATATTGTGTTGGTTCTTTTTTTTCTAACGAATAACCTCGAAATAGAAAACTATAAGGAGGCTATTTCCATCATTCTTAGAGTTCTTCAAGTTTTCCCGATATTTCTTCACCCTATCCCCGAATGCCTTTCTTTCTTTCGTCCACTTTGGTCGATATGGATTTCATCTCCCTTCTCCTGGAGTAAATTTCCAATCGTTAATCTTATTTATGAATGTATCTGTATACAGGCATGTTTTCACAATACCAATTTTAGATTTAGCCAACATTATCTTAACTTCAATTACCCAGGGTATTGATGTTTTAAGTGGGCTATTCTAATACGTTTTTGATTAATATGTTTTAGTTAACTTACCTAGGTGCCTATAGAGCTTCTGTCACCTCTTTTTCATGGTTCATGATTTTCTAATAATCTTTCACTCTTATTTCTTGATGTTTTGCAACTTTAGTTTTCGATTCATTGAAAGTGCTTCACTTGTTTATGCGATTATTGGCTTCGTTATTGTATTATAGTGTCTAATTTTAATGTCTTTCGTGAAGTAATATTTTTTAAAAATTATATTTATTAAAACACATTAGAAGAAAACCACGAATCTCTGATAAATTTATACTACTTAGCTGTCACTGTGCTAAAATGTTTTTTGAAAGGTGACATAACAAATTTTGGTGTTAATGATTTAGAAATAGTTTATAACTTTTTACGCTAGTAAATTTTAATTGAGAATTTCGATAACAAATAATTATAAAAATAATTAATTCTTGTCGATTTATGTTCAATTTATTTTTCAATTAAGGCGGGTGATGGAACATAATGTGTCATAGTTGAAAACGTTTAATTGTTAACTCGGGCTGAAGTTTCTCTCATTTATGTTACACAAGAGGTGCGCCGTGAGCATTTCCCTCACATTGTGATTTCCACCAATACTTTTAACTTAAAATGATGTGGGACACAGGTCCAATGAATAGATAGGAAAATAGAAATGCATTATAAAGAAATAAAATATTTTACACTTTTATAACAAATAAAAATGAACCGCTGTGAAAATATTGGATACATTTATAATATAACTCATAAAACAATGAAAATACATCAAAACATTGAACCGTTAAGATTGCCTCTGCTACAGAAATGCAAAGATGAATAAAAAGTGTTATAAAAAAAGGAAACCCCTCTTTTCTTATTCCCACACAGATCTTAGAACTAGCTTGAGCTCGCAAGTCATATCTTTCAGCCCATAGAGTAAAAATGGCAGTTTTGAGCTTGCCTGTCCACTGCATGTCTATTCAGGTCCCGCTAGACAAAATCTCAATGGGATAGGACGATTTGTTCGATATTTATACTTAAATGATGATCCGTGTGAGGGAAAGGCTCACGGGCATCTCTCCCATGTTAAATTGGGTAGCTTCTTACGGAAAATATTCGTATAAATTCCAACAATGATGAAACAAGGTAGAGTTAAAATAAAAAATATATGTAATATAATAAAAAAATTGTTTTAATTTGACCTGATACACTGGAGACAGTGGTGCCACAGCCGGGGAATAAGGGAAACGCGTTGCCGTAGTTGGCAGTACTGTCGCTTCCCCCGCCCCGCACTCAGTTCGCTACTGACAGCGGCTGTGAACTGTGTCAAGTGTCAAGTCGACCATTCACCTTCTACAAATAGATAACAGTAATAGTTTTATAGTTTATTTTTATTTTTTATGCAATTTTTTGGATATTTTTTTATATATAAAAAGGCCCAAATAATAAAATTCATAAAATAAAAACTATGAGTGCTCATCGCTACAGCTTCGCCACTCAAGGAATACACAAAAAGGCAAACAAAAAAATTGAACAAGAAGACTATTGCCAAGGTGATTTTTTTATTTTGTTTTTTAAATTTTTTTCTCTATTTTTCTCTCTTTTCTAAAATACCATCACAAATTGATTTTTAAAAAATATATCTTTTCTTCAATTTTATTCTAGTCCCTACATACGAAAATACATATAGGATTTACGCAAAAAAAAAAAATCAAATATGGAATGAACTACCTTTCATAGACCAAAACAAGATTAAAAACTATATTTTTAAAATAAAGGAAAACTAAACTAGTAAAATCATCAACCAACTACATAAACATTTATTATAATTTATTTCTCTCACTTATTTATAAAAATAAAATTACAAAAAATATATATAACTACATGGCCACTTCATTAAGAACAATTATAACACTTTTCTAATTTTCATTTAAAACATTTTAGAACTATTGACTATTTTCTCGTAATTATTTAACCCGGGTATCACTAAATCGGCGATGGTAACGTTACGTGTTTATTGATCCTACCTTCTGACACATTTCTTCTTGTAGAATTCTTACGCGTTTATGAAACTTGAAGAAAAAATAAATAAAAACCTGAGTTATTCCTTAAATATTTGGCTATGTCGTAGTAACTCCGGTATTCAAATGTTCTCGTTTAAATACATTAAGAGGCGACAATGCGCAAACAAACATTCGACAAGGATATTGACGTTAGAATCACACTATGTACTGCACAGGATATAATGACTTGAAGGTTAACATTATTTTTATATTAATATTTTTGAAAAATTAAATATTTGTTTAATTAATTTTATTGAATTTTGATACATCATTAATATTCGTATAATATTAAAACAAATTATACACCTAATTAGATTATATTACCACCATCACTTGGAAATCATTTGATTTGATTTTAAATCGACTTTTTAATCAGGATAAATATTTTTATTTGTCCATTGAGATAATTATTTCTGTTATCTATCAGATACTAAACATGGCCTTATCCGTTTAAATTAGTGCAGATATGTTTTCATTTGTTTACAAATTTACATGCAAATGTTTATTTTTCCCGCGTTACAAAGCTACTTGCAAATGTAGGTCAAATGTATTTATCGAAACTACTTAGTATCAGATATAGGTATATCAAACTATTTAGTACGTTCTGCTAAAATATGGGCATATTTTATTAAAATATTTTCGTTCAAAAATGTTCTTAAATTCGCCAAATTATCTTAGTCTTTTTTTTATTAAGTTTAATCGATCCAATAAGGTCGTAAATATAAATAAAAGCAATACAATTGTCACAATGTCACATTCATACAATAATTGCTATGTACAAAATTGTTATGTTTGAATAAATAAATGTATTTATTTAATTGTACCCGATATAGTAACTTCCCATTCGTTTTTTTTTCATCTTTTTAAGTATGACTTACTCATTTTCAAGAGAATTTTAAAGTGAGCATTAAATAAAATAACACGCACACTATTTATAAAGTCATAAATTGGATAAAACATAAAGTAAATCATGTTTTTATCCTAAAAGAGAAACATATTTAAACCTTTCTCTATATCTACCATCAATATAGGGCAATCGCCTAGTATCGCACAACCATCTACGTTAGTTACCTTCATTGATTCCCTCCGAGTCTGCTTTGCTAAATTGGCTCTCTGGAATTATTTATTTATATGTTTTATTCGAACTGTTCACTCCAATCAACAAATATTAAAAAATCGTATGATCGTACACAATACAATTATATAATCGCGTTAAAGCACGCCTCATTTATAAAATTTAATATTAAATAAAATGAATCGTATTTAAAATGAATTATCTAAAATGTCGAAAAATGAAATGCCATTAAATACTTATTCTGACATATGAGTACTAAAATAATTATTAGTGATCAAATAAAATAATATAAATAATTAACTGTCTGATATATTAATTTAAAAATTGGGATATCATATTTGATGCATGTTACTTTCGAACTTTAACGTTTTTTTTTTATTTGATTGGATTTTATTAAAATAAATGTTCTTACTACAAGCTGTTCATTTTTAACATGGAATATCGACGAATCAATTTTTTTATACAAATCCAATCAAATACGAATTTGATTGGTAATAGTCCAAAATATTTCCTTAAGAACGGTTTTTTAAGCTTAAATAGGTCGAGAAAATAAATATTCTCTTCGATTAAGTAGGTCTCTCAGAGATCTATTAGTTTTTTAGTTGAATCTTATCCCTTCTTGATGCATAGTACGTACATGCCGATTCTTGGAGCTCTTCTTTGAGCCCATACGAAAAGAATTTTTTGATCAGATACGATTTTATTGAAACAACTTGTCGTCTGTAAAAAAAAAAATAACAAAAATATAAATAATAAAAAAAATTGAGAGATACATTCTGTCCCATCTGAATTTCTTACCTACAATGTCGATTTCTAAGAATATCTTTAGGCTTTTTTAGCTGGGGATTAGTTTAAAAAAAATATTACTTAAAAATACGATATAAATTTAATTTAAATTCTGACTTTAAAAGTATATAGGCCTTCCAATGAGTTTGATTATCTAAATATTAAATCATAGTAATGTGTCTGTTTATTCAGAAATATGTACTTTCTGAAAGTAGTACAGAAATATTCTGTTATCTCCGTAAACTTGCAATAATTAGTTATTAAAAAAATTAAATCAATTTCTTGATGATTTTTTTCACATTGTTAATTTTTATAGTCTTTTTTATTATTAAAAAAAATAATTGTTTATAATTATTGGTCAGCTGTTTTGATTTTTAAATATTTTTATTTTAAAGAGAAAAGATGTCACGGAAAGACAGAGGTTCCGGGTTCGAATCCCGGCCGGGGTATATCTTTTCTCTTTGAAATAAAAATATTTTTAAAAAATTAAAATTATGCACCGGTTTCTTTTTTTTATTATTATTTTATATTAACGGAGTGAAATAAATGTATCGCTCAACTAATTTACTACTAATAGTTACGGATAATAATGAATTCATTTTAATAATTAATTAATTACTCATTAATGTAAAAATAATTATGAGATACAGTTATTCTGGGAAAATCGTTGTTATTTTTTTAAATCGCACAAATAAATGACAAGTTTATATGTTAAGTTCAGTTTAATTTCTAACTTTTAGATTTTACATATTTAGAATATAGAAAAAATAGAGGACATTATATAGACAAAAATAGAGGACAAAAACAATTAACAATAAAGCACATAATAATCTTGGCATAAATGTTCAATTTATTAAAATTGTTATGTTAATAATGTATTAAAATATTTTTTTTAGTAAATATAATTAAATTTTATTATTAAATCAAAGTTTTCTTCTTTCGACTACATTTATTTTTTTTATTCCTTCAAGATTTATTTACGATACATACAAATTACAAATATAATAAATACGTGCAATGCTGCTGTATAAACTAAAATCCTTTTATCACATTTCGGTATTTTAAGGCCTAACACCGAAAATTATCATTATTAGAGATTAAATTTATCATCTAAAAAAAGTTTAAAATACTCTATTTCTTTGTTAAGTTTACGATATTAATATAAGTATAATATATGTTCATTTAAAGTGTACAAAGATAAATAAATTTAAAGGTAACAATAGGAATAAATATCTGATACGACCCAAGGTCAGAAATGTTGAGTATCAATTGAGATTCGGCATTCGGTATCTAATGTTTTATCAGATACAAGTACTACCGACCTTCCGTTCAGTTTATACAATTTATTATTTGTAAACTATTATTATTTATATCTATATCAACCCCTCGTATCAGATGTTTGTTATACCTGATGAAAGTTTCAGATAGAATTTATCTAAGCACAAGCCCATATTCGTACAATTAAAGGATGGAAAAATATTTTTCCCCCATTTCTTATAAAATTTAAACATTTATCTAGATCATTTAGTTATTTAAATTACACAAAAGGAAAGCAAAAATTGATTTAAATAAATCTACAACCGAACAATATGCATTATCTTTTGTTTTTGTTTATTTATACTTCTGCTTATTAATAAATGGAATTCCGACTGAAGATAAGTAAATACGCCTTAACACGCGATACATAAATATTTATCTTTGTAGAATGGTTTACAATATTCATTTTCCTTACATAAATCACAATGCCTTGATTTATATATTATAAGGTAGATTTATTATGGTTCGTTTAAAAGTAACAGTTTATCATCTTCAGGTATTTAAATACTAATAATTTAAGTATTAGTAATAATAAATTAAAGTTTAATTCAGGGGGCGAAAGTGGCTTTTCAAATAATTGATAAAGTGTATGTAACCTATGTTTTATTTACCAGGGCTGTAGATATATAGAATTGTGAATATAATAAAAACGTTTTAATCAAAATGTTTTAACAATTAAATGAGTATTCACTAAATTATTAAATTGTCACTTGATGAAGTAACATCCCCTCAAAAATGATCATTTGTCTCACTAGAGATAAGCTCGGCTCTATAGTCATTTATTCTGCATATAGAGTCATGATAAAGTACTTTATACTTTAAATGCACCCGAACATCTTCAGGACGGAGATAATCAAACCCCCAGCTTAGTTGCTTTTATTTAAGATCTTCATTCCTGACAGGGATCTTAATAAGGAAGAATATTTAAACCAAAAATAATTATCGAAAATTCAAGGACATTAAATTATTCGTGTGCTATTTTTGTCAACCAATTTTTCTCTCCCTGTTACATGTTATTAAATATTTAATGTATAATATAACCCAGAGTGCTATGTTACTCATCTCTACTCGTCAATCGACATCTAGTGTGATCTGGAGACTCTCTTAAGGTTCACCCAGCCTCTATAACTGGTACTCTTAATTAATAACTTTAAATGGTTTTCTTTGATTTATAATTTTATTCTTTACACATGATTTATTCATGATTTATAATAGAATCACCTTTTTAATTTATGAGGAAAAAAATTCTATTTTTTTTTTTTATTCAATCACTAATTTATTCTACTATATACAACAACAAAAATTTTATTAACCTATGTTGTGAGAGAAAATTATGATTTTTATCAAAGCTTTCTCTTCCTAAAAGTAATCACGTTTTATAATTCTAGAATCATACTATTATCAATTCAAAGTTTATTCAATTTAAAAACCTATTACTGAATAATAATATATAGTTAATAATATCAATTTTTTTTAGCCCCATTATTTTGTTATCATATCTTAAAAATGAATTTTTTCTTATTTAAATTTCTTAAAATCTGAGAGATTAAAGTGTTTATATGAATAAGTGAATTGTTTTTCTTAAATTAATTAATAAATAAAATAGAAATCGATCAAGGCAAGCAAATCAAGAAACAATAATAATTAAAAAAACAAGCAAACCACTACAAACCTTGGCGGGTTTTGGTTTAAGTACATGGTAACTGATTTGTCCGATATTATGTATAACCGTCAGGTTTTGACCCAGCTAAGAGTGCTTACTTTATAGAGGCTGAGTGAGCCCTAAGGGAGTCTCCAGACCCCACTGTGGCTGTCAACAGATTCAATAATTAACAGATTTGAACCAGAGATTTTCAGCAAAGCAAATTAGTGCTCTGTACACACAGTTAACCCGTTCTACAATAATAGTTAAAAAGTGAGTGATTAGTTTAAAAGGCTGTTGATTAATAAATTAAAACTAATAGGCACTCATTGGCTCTTCATTATTTAAAGAAATTGACCCAGAGCTTAAAGTTTCTCAAGCTGATGGGAATTTATTAAGATTAATTTTGAAAATACTTTTGTCTATTAATTATTAGGTTATTTATTTTTAGACATATTTCTTTCATCAACTTTTTAATATTGTTTTTGTAGGAATAAGCGCTCGAAAACCAGTTTTTATCTCACGCTCCTTCAAAATCAACACGCCCTAGACGTAATTTTTTTTTTTACTTATAATTAATAAAGGGCTTTGTAAAAAAAAAAAATGTCAAAAATAAAGTTCATGAATCGAACGCTGAGATGAAAGAGAACATTGTCAAAATTTATTCATTACATTAGATCCCTCGTTTAAACAATTAGTACTTTAGATAATTAAAATTAAAATTGGCTTAATTTTCAATAAATGTTCGTGCTATCAGAGGATATTAAATGCGTGAATATTGAGTAATATTAAACAAAATTAGAAATATTTACTACATAGCAGTAAGTCGGCCCGAGCCAGAATACTGAGCGATCGAAATTGCTGCTGTAATATCCCATAAAATCATAAAACATTAATGATTGTCACGGTCTACGGATATTCAATAGTTTAATATTTATAATTTAATATAATATATAATACTATGTATTATATAAATAAACCACCCATAGTAAGTTCTAACAATTTTTATTTTTCTCATAATCTTAAAACTATATAATTAATATAGATCACGTTTGACCTCACAAGCCCTGAAGAAGAAATACAATGTGGGTCAAAACGTTGGTATTCAAAATAAATATTTCAACCCTATTTAAGAAATTATTTCTCTGATCTCAACCTGATCCATTTTCTCCCTATTATTAATAGTTTTACGCCCCTTTTTTTTCTAATTTGACCTGTTAAGCAACCAGAAATAAAATATATCATAATTAAAACTAACAATATTAGACTTGAGGAATTATAAAGTCCCTTTCTTCTGTGATGATATCAACTTTTCTTGTAACTCCTTTTGAACCGTCTAAAGATGTCAGACGTTGTTGTCGGAAAAAATATCTGTTAGTGAACCTTGAAGTGAGGAAGTCCCATTTGTTTGACTGTGGACATGTGCAATTCGTTTTCTTCATCCTTGCTTAAGACGTAGTTACTAATGTGCTTGTCCTAAAACTTTTTTCTCGAATAAATCCTAGATTTTGAATTCGTACTTTAAATATTTCTTAGAGAATAATTTTCTTCTAGGTAGTAGTAGACCTAGAAATACAGTTTAATTATGTTGCATATGTACCATTTATTCTATTTACTTGTTATATTAGTATAATAGAGTTGTAAATTAAATTGAATAAATAAAAAATTATATTACATAATCTTTTCCTACTTTAGAAAAAAAATACTTCGCTGGATAAATTGGTTACCCCAACTTTAATATTAAAAAACTGAAATGTCGAGAAATGGAATGTCTTTTAACACAAATTTTGACCTAAAAATAAAAAATTCCGGTATCACTACAACCCTTGAACGGATCTGGGGTTTAGTACATGGTAGAGACTGTACTGTTTCAAGGACAACGGTTTTGCAGGGAGGTGATTCGTAATAGATCACCCTCACCCGCCAGTCTCCTCCCTTATTTTGGGTGCCTACTTTATAGAGGCTGGGTGAATTCCAGGAGGGTCCTTGATCCACCTCAATAATAAATAAATGTCTTGCCACTGAGCCACTCCGATCCTCAATTCTGATATAAGCACACTAATAATCAAAAAATATAGTCAGGTACTTAATAATTTTATCGATTATGTGTATTGCCTAGAGATTAAAATTAATTATTAAAATTGCAACAAACTAATTAATAATATGGTCTTTTAAACCTAGGAAATACATGTTCCACAATTATTTTCGAACCATTACGTTTTTCATATTAATCCGATTTTTATAAAAAAAATATATAGCCTACCACAGCTTACTATTTACTAGCACGGACTGTCAAACCAATGAAAATTTTTTAACCAATCCAAATTTATTCTAATGTATTTAGCATTGGTTCCGAATATTTTTCACAAACATTTTGATACTGCTCAATCCAAGTTTTGAAACCATTGTGGGCCTTTACACTGTAGGAAAGATAAATATTTTCATAAATTATGTATTATTATATTTTATTTATCCTTTGTATTTCATAAATAATGTGTTACCTTGAAACTTTTTACTAGAATGATTTATACCTTTTGAACTCTTACTTTAAATAGTTCTTAGAATTTTTTTAGCGTTGTAATATACAAAGAAAACCAATTTAAATATATTGCATAACCGGAAAAAAAAAAATTTTTAATCATTCTCTGGATCAATAGGTTACGCCAACCTTTGATACCACTCTTCTTAATAGAAAAACAAGTCGAGGATACTTACCTAACCTGATGGAGTATTATAATGGAATTCATTGAGCCTAAGTCGAGCTACAAGTCATTTAATTTCAAGTTAAAGACTTGGAAATAAAGAAAGAACACAGTTTTACCTGCCATTTTAGCCCAGAGTTAGATTAAACGACTCAAAGGGCCATTGGAATTAAACGCTTTAATTGGTCCCAAACCTCTTTTCTGCCTCGGAAATAGTTGCTTATTTATAATTTACTCGTTGGATCGGGAAATTTTTCTCTAAATCGAGTGATTTAAATAATGTTCTCTCTAATTACTTCAGTAATTAGCGAACAAGGAAGTGATTTGAGAATTTTAAAGGATTCAGTAACGTCTTTTATTACCCTTTGACTTTAAACATTATTGTGATTAATGTTCAAAATATACCTGGAAATTATTAAGAACTGAGTTAAAATCAGCTTACGTTCACCTGAAACACCAATAAAAAAAAAAGATTTTTTTTAATGATTATTACCTTAGCATAATGTATTTGAAATAAACAAACAAAGAAACTTCAAAAGGTTAAATACAACATTATTATGTCCCCAATTTTTGTCTACAGTGGCGCTCCTCAAACTGTAAAGTACCAATTTTTTGTTTGACTGATAATTTTTCAATGTATCAATGTTTATATTAATTATTTAATAAGTGACAATTAATATAATTTATTCAAATTAAGGTTAATTGAGTCCTGAGGGGTGAATTAGAGGAATACCTAATGGGGAGGAAACTGTTAACCATTTAATGCCCAGGTACTCACTTTCCAAATCCGATTATAACAGACGGAAGTTCAATTAATTTTAGCGAAATTTCCGCTTAAATGACCCATCTACAATTGAGCCGTTCAATGCACAAATTGATAAACTCCATAAAACAAAAAGTGGAGAAATGCGAGAAAATAATGTGTCTTGTTTTTTTTTCTAACTATTCTTTATGGAGTTTTCTAACTTGTAGATAAAATTCATCATTTAAATGATATTATAGCAACGATTCCCATAAGAGTACGGAGTTAATCAACCAAGTGCTTTTACACATAACTTTAAGATTTTTCAAAAAGTGGAGTTAGTCAATTTGTGCACTGAACGGTTTAATTAATAACATTGAGTGCAATGGTGTATCGTAAAATATCATTGGATTGAAATAAGAGTAATTTAAAAGGTTGAAACACTGCAAAATTTTATTGCAGTTTAATTACCTATAGTACCTAATAACAAAAAAAAGTCATATAAATAATAACTAAAATAAAAAACAGCTAATATTGCCATGGTAGTTAAAGGGTTCACTATACGGAATGTACTGTGCCTAATATAACGATTGTCCAGGGTGGTGATTTGTTCGACACCACGCTCAACCACCAGGTTTTTCACCCTATTAAGGATACCAGCTTAATAGAGAATGGGTAAGCCGTAGAATAGCCCCAGATGCCAAAGGATCCATTAAATAAAATCTGCCAGCATCTGGATCTTAACCCGTAACATTCGATACAGTAACTCAGGGCTCCTATTATGACACATGGAGCTTACTGACTATAGAAAACTTGCATATATGAACACTGTTAGTAATCACTTTAATATTTAATATATCTTTTTTCAAACTAATATTTTAATTGCGCCGGTTTAGAAGTTGTTACATTTACTAATTGGATTTTATTGACTTTAAACGGCAAAATAGAAAACTCTTAAAGCTATAAGTCACAATGACGGCATTGTTTCACACTTTTATTAATAAAAGCACGGGCTGATGCAGTACAAGTCTGGTCTTTGTGACATCTTCGGTTATCGGCAAGCGTCCGTATCACTGCTGGAGCTCCTGACCGTCCTTTGTTTTTTGCATAAGAAACCCAACGGACGGAAAAAATTAAAAATAAAATAAATGAAGACTGATTTAATCATTCAAAACTGATGTCAATGAAAAATAAATGTTTTATTACAAATTTTGACTTTTTTTTCGTACCCTATGGTACGAAAGGGTAGTGATGTTCCAACAGTAATCAATCGAATAACCTTACCCATAACTGTAAGGCTACTCGCATCTTGGGTAGCAATGAGTGGATGGGAAACTTGCGAAGCCGGTACATATATTATTCGAAAATATGCAGTAGGAAGTAATGCAAACTGCATAACTGTGTAGAATTTGATAATTTGAAAATAAATATATGCAAATTTTGACATTCTACACTGACGGTGTTCCTTGTAGACCACAATTCAGAGATGTCCCGTTCAATGGGTTAAGGTCATTTTTTTGCTACTACGGCTTGTCCGACGATGGTGTTTAATTTGGCCTATCCCGATATACTCGTAGTTTGAATATGGATCTTTAGCGAGTACCTAACATCACACGATTCAGAACATCCGGTCCGAAGGTCGTTATAGCTAAGAATTTTTTCTTTTGTCTATTTAAGCTCTACTATATAACTAAGGCATTCTGCTGGGCTGTGGAATCGCAATCTTGTGCATAGTAGATTGTTATGCTACCCACTCCTTCACAGGTGACAGATTTACTTCTGATATTTAATTTAAACGGAAGAAAAATTTGAACGCTCTAATTTTAAATAGTCGTTTTTTTCTACTAAGTATTTAATTGCGCAGGTTTATAAGTAAGTGGTTATATTTACTATTTGGAAGTTATAATAAATTGATTTTAGATTTAATACCAGTAAATATTACATTCGTTTGCAGCACAGGTAATAGATAAAATTCTTCTGACATGATCTTTAGAATCGGTTGAATGGATGAGTTGAATTCAGTTGCTTGAATGATACCTGAGCTGGAGCTTCTTTCAATAAGTTCTTTTCATTTCTTTTCTTCTTCATTCAGTGCTAATCAAATTTCATATTTTTTATTTATTTTTTCTCTGCTAGTGTAAAAAAATGAGTCTGCTAACCATTCGTTGAGTTATTTCAGTAACTTTTCTTATGAAAAGGAGCCCTCATGATCACCATTCATCCACCTAGAAAAAAAGTTAATAAATTAAAAATAATCCAGATTAACATTGGATATATTATACATAATATTATTCAGTACATTAAATGATCGTACTTCTTATGAATAGAAAATACAATAAGTAACTTTGGAACTTTGTGTCTAAACTGTTCTAGATCTATTTTTGAATTATTTCAAACAATCACTATTTTTGGGTGAACGTAGGCCTAATGGTTGGCATAACAAACTGCTAACCCCATCGTATCCCGAGAGGTGGGCATTGGAGTTTTAAAGGGAGTAAAAAAATCCTTGGTTATGTCGTGCTTCGGAAGAGACATTAAACAGGGGTCTCGATCCTGCACGATGTCAGGTACTCGTTAAAAATCCCTATACTAATTAAACCTGGAAAAGCAATATTTAGAGCTACCAATGTAGCATCGTTCGATTATCCGTGAAAGTTACTTTAAACGGACCAAAACAAAATAACTATTTTACGAGAAGTTGTCAGATCTTTCCTTATCTGATCCTCGGCACTGCGGTATTCTATTCTTTCTGTTATTCCTAACCTTTCTATCTTTAAACCTTGATTATCTGATCACTTAATAATAATTCACAAAAAATCGGAAACAGTTTTTGAATGGATGGAATAAAGATACGTTTTAATGATTTTAATTTAGCCTTTCACAAATTAAGTAGCACCGTTTTGATGTAGATTAAAGCTACTATCTTAGCTATTATTATTCCTCACTTCTTTCATTTGTTATTAGGAGTTATGCTCAATATATTTTTATTTCGTTCTTATTGTATTCCACTCTAAGACCCCAATTTCCATATTTCATATCTTAATTATCATCCTAAGCAGAGGTTACCAAGATTGGGAGCGTAAGGACAAGTCAGAGGAATAGAAGACTAGTTTGTTGTTTTTGGACTAGACAAAAAAAATTCTCACTTAGTTTTAATTATTTTTTTTACCAGCTCGTATCCATCTTAATTGGAAACTTGTAATGTATCTTGAGAAAGTAAAAATAAATGTTTTGTTTTCAATATAAATCTTGTTGTTGTTTTTCCTATATGCTCATACAGTTTATTGTGTAAGGGGGGCATTGGGGGGTTTTCATTTCACAGGTGGGCATGATTAAAAAAAAGTTTTGGGAACCTCTAATTTAAAGGGATACGTTTCAGACTAAATAAATAATATATAATTATTATTATACTAATAGCAAAACCAATCTGCTTCGTGTATTATGAAATCATAGTTCACGGTTATTGACCGATTGATTGAATATCTGGATTAGTGTTTGTTACATGCTTATATTATCACTCCAAATAATTTCTTGAAGAAATTTCAGTACTAATGTTCATACTTTTGTCTTTAACTTAAATTCATACAACCCTGGATGGATTTAAATTGGTCGCGAACGTATTGAATTCTTGGAGCTAAACGATCATGGCTCTGGCTCCTCAGCGGCTAAGACAAGATTCCAATCCTTCCTTCACGCCATTCCAAAAAGGGTATTAGTTCTTATTTAAACTGGTTTGTTTTTAGAAAGGAGGCGAGATGTTAACAAGGAGTGGGGTTCGGTCTGTTCATTTGTAACCCCAATACCCTTCGAAACAACGATACCTAGCTAAAATGAGCACATAAGTGTGTTGTAAACTTATTATAACTCTTTGTAAAAACGTTTTATTTTTCCATCAAAGCATCTTTTGGTACTTTTTCGGCTGTGTTCATGTGAATTTTCTCTTTTTAACTTCCATCGTTCATGTTGACATTCCATCGACCTTCGTATCTGCGCTTCATTTCTTTTATTCCTCGATATAAACGTTCTCCTTCTTCCTCACTTACAGCCCCAAGATTTTCTGGAAAGTAGTCCAGATGTGAGTGAAGGAAATGAACTTTGACACTCATGTTACAGTCCAAAATTTTGTAGTTTTGTAACGATTCAGCAAGCAAAGTTTCGTAGTTGGGGTCTTTTTTGTTTTTAAGAAAGCCTGTTACAACACATCTAAATGCATTCCAGG
Organism: Arma custos; assembly: GCA_037127475.1. Classification (NCBI taxonomy): domain Eukaryota; kingdom Metazoa; phylum Arthropoda; class Insecta; order Hemiptera; family Pentatomidae; genus Arma; species Arma custos. Next base: position 84,971,196 of record CM073764.1, on the reverse strand, counting down.
CATTTTTTTTCTTCCATTTCCAGTTTAGTGACAAAGCTTTCATCTTTTGAAAGTTTTCTGATTTCAGGCCCAACAAAGACTCCCTCTTTCAGCTTAGCTGTTCACAAAGATGTGATGAGTAATGATTTCATTAGCCCAAATTTGATATGAAGTGGTGGAAGTAAGATCTTTTTAGGATCCACTAAACTTTGTTTTTCAACATTTTTAATTCCAGGAATAAGAGCCTTTCTGATTGGCCACGCCTGCTTGACATGGTGTTGTTTCCTTTCACGGCTATCCCATTCACAGAGGAAACAAGGAAACTTTGTATAACCAATTTGTTGACTAGTAACATGGAAATAACTTTAAAATCCCCATAAGTAGTCCATTTATGGTCAGAGTAGCCGAGATTATTAAGAACAAACTCAGGATTTTCGTAGCATTCTTTTAAATGGACTATGTGTCCAACAGGCACAGAAGCATATCGGTTACCATTGTGAAGAAGTACAGCTTTAAAACTCCTGTTTGATGAATCAAATAAGAAATTTTCAGGTGAAATTTGTGACTTATCTAAGGGTTATAGATTTTTTTCACTATGTTTTCCGTAATCAGCACAAAAAATACTGTTAAAACCACTATTAAATATGTTACAACTTTTTCATCGCAGACCTGTGTAAGCAGGCTACGTTTCCATCAACCAACCTACCAATGTTGTCATAAAGATTCACATTAAAGAATCTATTTGAATGTAAAAAATATCAAATAGAAAGAATAAATTTGAATATTGAAACATGTCTACCGTTTGAAGAAAATAAGAAAATATAGATGACGGTGATGTATTTAAAAGCCAAGGAGTTAGTTCAAGAATTTTAAGAAGAGCAGTAGTCGCTAATGGCCCCAGCAGTCGAAGCGACGGTAAACAGAGTCCAATAAAAAAAAAAGTAATTCTGAGAAAAATATAACAGTTTGTGATAAATGTAAACTGTTTTTTTTTACTTGTTTATTGAAATTTACTACTTTATTTATAAATACTACAAGTAAATATAATAAATGATATATAATAGCAAGTAGAGAAAGTCCCACTGGTGGTAATCAAATAACTCGAGTTGGAAGGTCAAGAGTCCATATTCTTTTCAGAAACCTCGCAGGATTACGGGTTTTTTGAAGACGCAAGTTTGAAACTAGTGGGTTGAAATGGAAAGAAGTATATCATGAAAGGATTGATATCAGGTTCAGGCTAAATAAGCATCAAATGAGACATTGAAATCGTTATAGATGACTTTACGAAGGGTTGGATACGATAGGAATATGATCCCTTAGGGGAGCTCCAAAGCTCTATTCCGCAAGTCCATAAAGGTCTTTAATAGTCTTTTATATGAGTCTTTAGTAACAATAGAGAGCATAGAGAGTTTGTCTGGTATGGGTTAAAATAAGCTGAAACGGCGAACAGTTTCTTATCAGTACAGTAGAGGGAGTATTGCGTTAAGAGTGACGGATTTGGGGTCAGTGGAAGGTAGTGTGTAAGCAGTGAACGAGCATTCGAATTTGCTAAGCCTTATTATTATTAAACTGTAGCTAAGTTTCTGATTTACCTAACATTTTGAAACAGTTAAGCCTTGTGAAATAATGAATAATAATTCTATATATTCATATTTTGAGAAAAAAGAATATTGCTCTGCGATTATATATATGCGATTGATCTTGACATTGGAAAAGCATTTGATAGTGTCTGGCACAAAGGTCTTCGCTGGAAAATAAAACCTCACTTACCTCCTACATACTTTTTAATTATTCAATCTTATTTCCAAGACAGATTCGTCTGTACTTCCATTGGCTCTTCGATTTCCTCCTTCATCCCTCAATACAGGGGTGTACCGCAAGGCGGTGTTTTAAGCCCCATTCTCTATTCTGTATACATCTCTGATATTCCCGAGCACTCTTGTACCAACATATATACCTTCGCAGACGATACAGCCATTATTTCTTCTCACAGGGACCCAAACCTAGCATTAACATAGCTCTTCAAAATCATTTATTTGATTTAGAAAAGTGGTTCTATAAATGGTATATCAAAATAAACGCCTCAAAATAGAGCCATGTAAGCTTCTCTCTACGCAAAGCTTCGTGTCCAGCAGTCAAAATTGACAACGACGAAGTACCTTCCAAAAATTATGTATGTTACCTCGGCTGATACTTGGACAAAAGAGTTACATGGAACGTACATACGAAATTAAAAAGACAAGAACTGACTAGACGGTACAAACAACTATCACATCTTCTGGACTACAGATCTTCACTTGACTTGAGGAACAAACGAATTATCTATAACAGTATACTTAAACCTATTTGGACATTTGGAACAGAACTTTGGGGTTTAGCAAAAAAAGTTCACATACACAAGATACAAACAACACAATCCAAAATTCTCAGAAAAAATATTAATGCACCATGGTATATTTCGAATCACACTATACACAACGACATGAACATTCCCACTGTAAAATCATATAATAATAATAATAATAATAAGCTTTATTTTTTTCCTCTTTCTTCTATGTACAATTTTGACATGGTTTTTATATTTACAAGGTTCTTTAAAAAGAAAAAAAGGCCCTTCTTTGGGCATAAGCCTCTCCCATTTTATCCCAGCTACGTCTGTTCCAAGCCGAACGGTGCCATAATACTCCTATGAAGTTTTGTATGTCGTCCCGCCATCTCGTAGCTGGTCTCCCTCTTCTCCTAGTGCGGTGTATTGGATACCAATCCGTTGTTGCCTTAGCCCAATGTGTTGATGCCATTCTTGCAATGTGTCCAGCCCACTGCCATTTAAGATCAGATACTGTCTTAAGAATATCGCGCGTACCAGTCAGCTTCCGTAGTTCTGTCTTCTTTATTTTCTCCCTTCTACTTTTCCTTAACATACTTCCCTCCATTGCACGCTGAGTGATTGCTAGGGATTTAGATATATCATTATTTAGGCTCCAAGTTTGGCATCCATACGTTAAAGAGGGAATGATTTTCTCTTGTGATGTATGGCCATGTTGCTTTTAAAAATATTTTTGTGTGACCAAAATTTGGACCATCCTATTTTAATCCTTCTATTCACCTCTTTCTTGGATATATCTGCAAATGATATGAGTTGCCCTAGGTAGATTGTTTCTTTAACCCATTGGAGTTTGCTGGTACCGAGAAATATTTCTTCTTCTTCGGCATTTGTCATTAAGACTGATTTTATTTATTTGCTATTTGTTATTTATTTGTTATTTAATTATTTAACAAATCAGTAAAATCATATATTCATGACAAATACATAACATTCCACTCATCACAATATCACCCAAACCCACTCGTTCTTCCGCTTTCCTACTACCTGTTACCTGGACTTAATGCGCAATTGCAAATGAAAATTAAATAATAATAATAATAATAATAATAATATATTCATATTAGTAAGAGTTTTAGATTAATGAACTGTGTTATTATTTATAACAACAACGTATGGTTTATCTGTTTGTAAAGGGATGATAAAATAAAATAAAGCTAGGGTTAACTGGAAAGGACAGAGGAAAAGGAGAGTAGTAAAAAGGTTGAAGAGAGAAAACCTGTGCTCCGAGGCAGAAACCTTATTACAATTGGATTCCCTTTTGTTACAAATACCTTATGCATACTACAATTCCCTTTAGTGTATAAACTATAGGGCTAGTTGTTCCTACATATTATTATCCTATAAAAATATTTATTTAATTTTTTTTTGTAATATTGATTTTAATATTCCGTTCATCAGTTCATATATAGTTGTTACATATATGCTATATGTAAATCATCGAATGTGAAAAAAACACTTTTATTTTTTTCGAATTATATCGATTACTTTAGCATTGATGATAATAATAAGGCCCAAAGAAAACGAAGTCACGATGCCAAAAACACTAATCTCTGCTTAAAAACTAAGGCCAGTATCGTTACAATCCCATCTTAATATTCGTGACATTGTAACTTTAATAATATTAATCGGGTTAGAATAAATTATATAAAATTCATATAGTCAATTATATGATGCATAATCCCAGATAACCATGATATCATAGATAAACTACGTTTGAAGTCATTCAATGATTTTGAATGAACCTTGAAACAGTTTTCGCACACTCCTAAAATGTGGTATCAACGATATAGACGATATCCTTGTGTCCAGTTCTCATGGAATAAAGCGATCTGCCTTTAATGACTTTCCGAATTATAACACGGCTTTTACTCGGATTTTACTATATTAATCGCAAAATATATTTAAAGGAAAATGCATTGCATACATAATAGAACAAAGAACACTAAAACAAGCGAGAAATTTACTATGCCTAATAACACATATTCAAACATACAGGATATGATTTAGGTTTCTGCAAGGATGTTCCCAGACATAAATACAATTTTAAAAATTGTCGCCTCAGTGAAAAAAAACCCAGAGAAGTTATCTAGAAAATTTTCATTTTTCAGAAATGAATGCAATAGTGATTACTGGCTGAAAACAAACAATATTGGAAGCGAAATACTATATCAGTTCCACAGTTTGTCGCTTAAAGTTGTCACAATTAGTTTTCGTTCGTTTCATTATTAAAAATCTCGAAAATAAAAATCATTTTATTGCTGACTGCACATATATAGTTACTATTACTGACAGTGTATAGAGTACAGAACCGAAATACTTTTTAGTTTATATCATCGACTTCGAATTGTTTAGTTTAAACGTTCATTTTATGATAAAATGATAATGAAAATATACACATTTCTCATAATTACGCTCATTTTTTCATATTGAATCTCATGGCTATTTTTATTTTCGAGATTATCATCGAGATTTATCCCCAAAAGTTTTTATCCAGGTAATAAGTTTTCTTTTTAAAGCTTGTTTAATCTTTATTCAATAAGATAAAAAAAAATTATTAAGGAATATTCTAAACACGCCTTGATTTATTTTTAATTATACTAATAAAATTTTAATATATTTAATCACCCTACCTTCTGGTGACACCGGGTCCGACAACTTAGCATATTACACAGGTTATAAGTACATGTTAATGTTAATTACTGTTATCTTCTGCTCCCCTCCTGTGCAGTGGTCTTACAGGTGAAGGTATTCTACCAAGGTTTAGATCCACTCCCCTTTTTCAACCATTACACAGATTCTTTTTTGTGAGGTTATTTTATTCATTGTTATTACGCACCATAAGATCCTCCATTCACTATGACCCTCTGATAAATAAATAAATAATGATAATGCGCAATATCATTTCGTCCAGATTCGAAATGAGCTGAGGCACATTTATACTTGTTAGAAGCTGAGTTCTATTTGTCACTCTTGACAAGAAGTTCAGGAAAAATTTATTTTCATAATATTTGGTCAGAGAAAACTCCAGGGGGGGGGGTTTGGGGAAACTCTCAAAGAATAGGTTGAGCATAGATGATCCTTCGTCTTTTTCCTGAAATTCAAATAAATCCTTCAATTACGAACTTACCCAATTGTCTGCAATAGTTTTATTTAGACTTATTTTCCACCAATAACACATTTATTAAAACATTAAAAACCGAAGGAACTGACAAGTCGATAGCGTTTATAGACTCGAGACCTCTGCGGATATTTCGACCCATGGGGAACATTGTTTAGGCTACTTAAGGCACATTATTAAAGACATCGATAGAATAATTATTCAAATTAGGTAGGTAATTTGAATAATTACAAACGGGCAGATCGTCCGATACTTATGAATATTGAAGCTTGATGACATAACTGAATAATAAACTTCACACATGAAGCTAGCGAATGTTGGAAGCGAGCCTGGACGGTCAAGAAATAAAGTTGGTAATAATATTTTGTGTGTTATATTTATATTATAAAATTTGATTACATATTTAGACGAGTGCGCAGGGACTAACTTGGGTAGCATATTCCTCATGGGGTTAATTTTTATCAAAGTTATTTTGGTTTAGCGTCGGAATCATTTCAGAAAAACGATTGGGTGTTAAATTGTATATTGAATAATTATTATAAAACGAATGAAAGGTCCCATTTTATAATGTCATATAAAAAAAAAACCTAAACCGCTACAACCTATGTTATGTGAACCACTACTACCCATGTAAAAGGAGTTAATTTATCCTAGATCACGCTCAACCGCCAGGTTTTCCCTTAATTTAGAGTACTCACTTCATTGGGGTTGTATGAGCCTTAGGAGGGTGTGTATATTCCACAGGGTCTTTCTCCGGCTTTTCACATGTTAAATAAATTATCTACAACAGCTGGATTAGAACTCGCAATCATTAGTATAGTAGTATCAATGCCATTTTACTGCTGTGAACGAGATGCTTCTTGCAGAAAAAAATATAAAAACGTAAATAACTAATGACAACGGAGATATAAATGCCTAGATATTTTTAAAGGATATCAATCCTCTAAAATACAAAATAATATTACAAATAATTTTAAAATTTTTTATTCAAGAACTTAGAAACGCACTACTTCCTCTTATGGGATTGAAGTTTTGGTTTCATAAAAATATTTTCCTCTTTTTCGTTGGCTTCTTCTTCATAAGTGACAGTCGGAAAGTAAATCGTCAATTAATTGAAAGATGGAAAAAGAACTGAGCCCAGTAGTTAAAGTTAGTTTATTAGAACAAGAATTTTTTGTATACCTTACAAAGAAAGAGGACCGTATTAATAAATTCTTACTAAAATGACACAAATAAAATACTGAGGACTTAATTCCTAAATTATTATTAAGTAGCAAACGTTTACTAATAACAAGGTTTACAATGTGTTTGCTAATATTTTCTTATATTTTCCTCCACTCTCTCACTCTCTCTCTCTCTTTCTATCTATCTATCTCATACACCCACACACTCTCTCCCCTAGATCCTCTTTGAAATAAACAAACAATCCATTCCGAACTTCTGTGTTCCGTCGCCTATAACATTAGCATCCCCAGATACCTTTATCCTGCAGCTTCGGTTCTGTATCCCACATCTTAAGCAAAGCCATCCGACCAGACGAGTGACCATCAACACCTCCGGTGAGGAATCGTTCAATCGGAATATTCGCTTAATCCAGACCGATCAGCGACAAGTTTGCTCCCCAAACTTCTCTCGAGTTCTCCAGACTTCTGAGCTACTGCTTTGGTCCTTACTGCGCCTGAGTTGGGAACTGATTGGGATCAGTTTATACCCTATTAGTGTTTAAATAGCAATCATAGAATAAACTCCTTCACAATCAAGAAACATACCTTTTAAAACATATAATATAATGATATGAATAATATTATAAATTAAAAATAATACTAAGAACATACCTTCATTTACTATTATATTTTGCCTTATTCAAAATTATATTACATTAATCAGTAAATACCTATTTCTAGACTTGTTAATATTATGTAGATGTAAAAATAACACTGTAACACTACAACTCATGAACAGTCTTGGGTTCAAAATGTGGAAGAGGTTGTACTGTTAGTTGAAGAATCGTTGTGCAAGGCGGAGATTTAACGATGTTCTATACATTGCTTAACCGCCAGATTTTTCCCCCCCTTTGGTTTACCCACATTAGAGATAATATGCTGGCTCAGTCCCAGAAGTGTCCCAAATCCCAAAGGATGAATCCCCAGCTGTTAACAGATTAAATAAAATCAAAAAGCGGCAAATCTGCGCTCTAAAACTGAAACACTCCGCTGTAATAATAAGAAAGTCAACATATATTTATTGTACTTATAGTTTACAATGCATAAACACGTTATGCGTAATTAAAAGATTTTATAACTCATAAAAATATATAAATGTGCAATAGTATCACCGAATTTATAGAGAAGGTTTTAAAAATGTCTGTAATAACATTTGAAATCGTATTTATTTATGTCGAAATATAATTAAACTATTTATAATAAATATTACATAATTTTTGTTGTTGATAAAAAACATAAATGCAACGTTAGAGCTCGGGTAATTCCATTTTCTTCATTAATAAAATTAACTAAAATAATTAAATTACATATTTTAGTTGTTTTTAAATTTAAAATCTAATAATGGAAGTTATAATGTTTTATTCTTTTCTTTCTTTTAACCTTTTATTCTTATTTAGTAAACGATTCTCCCAATATCATGGTTTAAACGGTTTAGCACTTATAAGGTTATATAAAAGAGAGGATCGCGTGCAAACCCCTGTTTTTTCGCTAACTATTCCAACGTTTAGTCAAGTCACGCTAACAATTAGGGCTTATTTTTTCTAATAATCAAATTATAAGAACCGTTGTTCTACACGATAGTAAAACATTAGAAGCAATTTTGGGTTCAATACAGTTTTGTTTATGTTTATATTATTTTCTCTATGCGGCTACATTAATTCGTTAGGATTTCTTTATAACTTATTTTTAATAATAATTAAATTAATTTTTAGAACGAGACTTGAACTAAATTCAATGAAGAAGGTATTACAAAAGGAAAGAAAGACAAAAATTATAAACTATATGTATTATATTTTACAAACACACACACACACACACAGATACATACACCATTACAACCTATGAAGGATCTTAAGTTCAGGAGGGTCCAAGTTCTCATAGTATCCATTTCAGGCATACTAAATAAAAGTCTTCTAAGCAACAGAATCCGAATCCAGGATCTTCGGCGCGGCAGCTCAGTGCTCTATCCCTGATCCACTCCGCTCCTTATAAATATATGAAAGCTTTTTATTATTTTTTTAGATTAATTTATTGATATTTACAACTGTAATAATATTACGTCAAGTAAATCTGTATGATAGTTTAAATATTTTATTGTAATTATAGTTGACGACGCAGACAAATCGCAGTCTGGATATTAAAGGTTAGATTCTGTTCTAAAAGTTATATAGTGAATTTTCGATGGGCCCATAATGGTCTCCGAAGTAGCACGGTCACTTAAAATTCATCCCTGGATTCGGTCGATAAGTATCGTATCTTGGTGTTTCCATTAACAGATAAGGATCTTTGCAAAGAAGCCAGATTGCATCGTTCATAAATGATCCAGGATTGCGTCTAATTTTACCATCTTCTGTTCTATTTACAGGGTATTACTAAAAGGATAGGACAAGAGTCGAAGATTCTTGGGTGCAATTTGTTATTGAGATATATACATACATATTATATTTGGTATTGGGCATGTAATTTTCATTGCGATATAAATTAATATAAAAATAATAATATAATTATACAGTGAATGGTCAATCTCAAAGGTCACATGACAACGACAAATTATAAATGTTAGACTGGGCTTTGATTTAGAAGAAAGGAAGCACGCTCTGCGTGACCTACTCCTGACATTACATGTGCAACCTCTGAGCAAACCCGCCCTTCAATGAAATGTTTCTAAACATGCCGGCTAACAAACGCCACTCTATCACGGATTACTACTGATATCATTCTGTTTGCAACGGTATGGTGCAAAAATGTACTCATGGAGGTAGCTTATATATATATATATATGTATGCTGTGTGGGGTACTGTTAAATATATTTTGAATATGTAGATTGATATTTGGGATGCTAGAGTCTCATTTAGGATGAGTACTCAAATTATTATTTATATGCCTTAATCTTAATTGGGTTCCTTTCCAAAGGTCAGTTCTTGTATTTACCAATTTACTCATATATTATACCTTCAATATATTATTTATAAATAAATAGTATATCTGGGTATGTAAGCATCAAAAGAATCACAATAAGGATCGTTTATTTATTCAATTTCAAACAAGGTTAATGATTCAGATGTTGCTGTATAAAGAGGATTGCCATAAAATACCTTACAAGAATAAATTACACTTATCTCTGAACAGGTGTAGATTTGGTTACTGGTCGGTCTTCCCCTTGCCACCTCCGAGTCTTGTCATCTTCTTGGTCCGCGTTGTTGGCCGGCTCTACTCTTGCCTTCCTCCTCGGGGTCTGTGCAGCGAGTGTCCTCCTCAGTCTAGTTTGCTTCCTTTCCTTCTTTCCTCACCATCTTGAATATAATGGCACCATAAGGGGACCAAAAGTTCTGTTCTTTTTCCAAAACACATTCCCTTTCATGAACATGTTTGCCGCTCGCATCAGTGGCGACAATACATAGCATACAGTTTCACACAAGTATGTAGATTCGAGACCATTATTTCAGAGTAAAAATATCCGTTGTGGTATAACATTAAAAAACATGGCCCCTTCTGAATGTGTTAAAAATTATTGGGTGGTTTCATATGAAATCTCCGTTTTAATTATTTCTAAAATTCAACGTGTAATTAATGGAAGCTGTTGTTTACTATGTCTATGTTTGATGATTGTAATGAACAGTTATTCATCCTCTCTTTCCTTTATGATAATTACTATCACTTTAATTGAACGAACACTGTTTCGTATGTCATAAAGAATGACCGAGGAAAAACTCGATCAGCGTGTAATTTTGTTTATGAGTTTAAACTAGGACATTTCATAGCCGAAGCTGCAAGAAACATTACCACCGCGTTCGAGGAAGGATGTTATAACGAACGGTTTGAGAAATTTTTAGCTGATGACACCGTTTAATTAATAAATAATTAATTTCTTCATTCTACCAAGTAGTGAAAACATAGTTATTTAAATTATCGTTCTGCATGGATATTGACATAATCCGATAAAAACATATTAAAACAGCCTGCATCGGTTAATCGATAAAGATCTAGACACTTACACGGCAGCGCGAGACCTCATATTTCCTGATAGAATGTGGGAAAACTCCATAAGCTTGTCTACAAAGCCCTCCTACACCCACCTTGTTCACCAGACTTACCTCCAACAAATATGGTCAACCTCCTTCAGAGTTTTTTTTTTAGATTACTTTATTGATAATTACAACTATAATAATATTACAAGTAAATTTGCTAATATGAACAATACGACATGAAAAAAAAAAATTGTGGAGAAACCACCCATTGGCAGCACTCCAATAAAGTTACATAGTAGAAGGTTTCGAGACCATCTTTTTTTCAGACGCCTCGGACGGTTATCAGGAATAGTATGGGAAGCAAGTTAAGAGACTAGCGGATTCAAGTGTGTACCTTGTCATGGAATGTTAGGTATCTAGTTTGGGCCAAATCAGCAACATATGGGATATTAAGATCATGATGGATGAGTTTGTTTGTGACATAAAAAGGAGCATTGAGGATTTTACGAAGGATTTTGGATTGTAAGGATTGGATACGAGATGAATTGGATGGTTTACTAGAGCCCCAAAGCTCAACTCCGTATGTCCAAATATGTCTGATAACTGCCATGTAATTGAGTCTTTTGTAATCAGTGGGAGCTTAGAGCGTTTGTCCAGTAAATGTTGAAGCAGGCGAAAACGTCCAGCAGATTCTTATATTGTATTGAACATTTGATAATAAGTTTAAGGAATTAAGGAAGAATATACAGAAAATGTGGGTTGTCCTCTATAGGATTTATCCTCTGCTCTGCATTTAATTTAATGGTCAGAATTAAGTCAGAGTTAATTATGTATTGTATAATTTAATTAAAACTGTCAAATTATGAATATACTTATTACCATTTATAATATATTCTTAGTATAAGTATGGGAGGTTCAGGATCGGAAGGAGAATTCCAAAACTTAACTTGATCCACATTTTTCTCTAGTTTATTTAAGCAGTTTTCTCTAAAACTGACACTTTGACTTCTTATTTCTCAATTTTTAAGTCCGGTCCCAACCTTAAGTTTCGGGAGAGATGCCTGATTAAACCAGCGAAAAGTGCAAAAAAAGTTAATTTTTGGAGATTTTTGCTTTTCATTCTGAATGCCTATGCCTATATTATCCAGTTATGTTTTTTTCTTCACTGATTATAAGAATGGTTCATAATGCTATAAGATAAAACTGTGTTTAGTTATTGTTTAAAATATATTTAATTATTCTATGAAAGCAAGGATGCCGTAGGGGTTATCGGAATTTGCCGGAACGTGCACATACACCCAGCACAATGAGGCTGCCGTTCGCTCGAGGGTAATGATAAATAAACAAATAGCAAACATGCTGCTTCTTGATTACTCGACAGTGGATCGTTCAACGGTTTGCCATTGACTTTGTAGCATATAATATCTATTTAATTAGAATTAACAAGTCGATTATAGGTTGGTAATAACCAACCCTCGCAACCCATTGTCATTATTAATAAGGTTTGTGTTGAACTCTTTGTAAGGTTAGAGCTGTTCGGATCTTTTGTCCCGATTCCCTGCAAGGTTATTCTTATTAGAGTTTTAGCGTTGTCGGGAAGTCCATGCGATTCTTGGAGTCCATCCAAGCTCAACATATACCAGTAACAAAATAATAATAATGTAATAAAACGTCATGAAGCCGTCAAAATATAAAGTCTCTCTCTCTCTCTCTCTCTCTCTCTCTCTCTCTCTCTCTCTCTCTCTCTATATATATATATATATATATATATATATATATATATATATATATATATATATATATATATATATATACATATATATATATATATATATATAATATATATTAGTTGAATGAAATGTTGGAATCTTTAAAAGTTTTAAAATTTATTTAATTAAAAATCTATCTATTTTAATAATCCGCTGAAACAATTATATTCTATGATACATGCTTCTACATGTATGCATTACTAATGAAAAAAAAGGCAAAATTAAATATTAAAAGAGACTCGTCAATAAAACGTTATTTTTTAAATCATAAAGAGGCAATTCATATGCGTTATTTTAGAACGAAATACAAATGAATGAAATCGGAATAACAAATCCCCTTTTTAAATTTGTTATACGTTCATGAATATTTATTTAATAAACAAAGTTAAAATATTTTATTGAGTTATGTTTCAGTCTTCATTACCATCAATTTGTTTCGAAATCAAATCGCGTAAAAAATATATATTTCATGTATGAATCTAGAATACTGTCGTTTCTCTTTATTTATTTTATCATTTGATATGATATGATAGTTAATGCTAATAAAAGGATCAATGTTTCAATTATTTTATTTATGATGGCTGTTTTAGCTTTCTTAAGCAAATACATTTTTATTTTATTGATAAAAAACTGTTTTCTTTTTGCCAAATACTACGAATATTAATTATGGAAAATAGGGATTAATCGGGTTTAGAAGAAAATTTAAATTTATTTAATTACTAGCGAACTAACCCAGCTTTACTCAGGTAATCAGGCATGCTATGCCTGCATAACATGTTTGTGTAATGTATATTTTTTTTTATCAGGTACTAAGGACCACTTGAATATAATTGGTTAGGCTTCTTTGGGAGTCTTGATTCTGTTTCTTCCCATCTCAGTTAATATAGTTTATTATGTAGAAATTATAAAAAACAAAACAAAAAAAAAACAAATATTTCTTTATATATGAATTTATTATCTTGCACGTTAGATAATTGCACGGGATTAGGCGAAGCCCATCGATATTCCAACCGATTTACACAAAAACTCGACAAATTATATACCTAGACCTTCCTGGTGAATCACTATCTATTGGTGAAAACCGCATGAAAATCCGTGCAGTAGTAATTGAGTTTACCGCGAACAAACGCGGCCGAGGACTTTGTTTTGTAATATGAGTAGGTGAGGTGCAAAACTCGTTCGTTCCATTTTTTTGAAAAAACTTTCTCATTTCATACTTAGTAACTTTTTTTTTGTTATTATTAAATCAGTAATTTTTTTCATTCCAAGCTCACTTCCACAGGGAAGCTGTACCTTTCGAAAGCAAAAAAAAAATTTTTTATCTGGCCACTCTACGAGACGAGGTAAGTTTTTTGAGTTTCCTGAAAAACTTGTTCCTGTGGAACAAACGAGTTTTGCAACTCACCTCCTCATATGTATAAATAGTGATAATTATGAAAATTATAGTTAAATCACTAAAATAGAGCCAAAAACTAAAGTTAATGCAAACTAAATATGTAAACATATTATAAATATGTTTACTCACGTTTTCCGATTGTAAAAACTAAACAAATAAATAGAATGTTATTATTAGTATACTGATTTCTTCTTTGAGAAATTATTTTTCAAAAATTGAATTTTGTTCATTTTCATTTGATAAGGGAAACTAAGACAGAAAATGTTTTGAACCAAAGTGAGAACTAACTAGGTACATTTTAGAATATTTGAAGGTCTCTGGAAAATCGTGTGTTGAATTATTCAGAGAACCACATATGTTTATAAGCTAAAGAAATTACTGAAAAACTGAAGCGAAAATGTTTGTGATTTGTAAAGTGGATTTACTTTTAGGCGGTATGATTTTTTTCTGAATTCATTTGCTTAAAGAGTTTTAAGATTAAATATAGGAGTATAAAATGAATGTTTCTCCTGATTAAAATAGCAGTAATAATGCAGATACTGTATATAGTATATCGTTGGATATTTAAAAATGAAAAATATATTACCTAATTAACTGAAGGTAATTAATCAAACAATAAGTAAATTACTGATTTCATTAGTAAATTATACTAGATAATTATCTAAATTAGTTGATGAAGGTAACGGAGACTAAAAAAATAAATAAACTAAAGTGGTTCTTTAAAATGATAATTTATATTGATATATTTTAATGGAATTTAAAAACTGTGAAGAAGATTAAATTAAATTTCTTTGAAACTTTAAAAGTTTATTTTAAGTACTTTAAAAGTTTTTTTTTTTCAATTTTAAGCAATTTAATTATTTATACATTTAGTAATACAAAAAATAATTTCTGGTTAGATAATTGTTTGTAAATTTTAATTTTCAAATTAGACAAATATTCAGTTTTAGTCATAAATTACATGAGGTGATAGTTTTTAAAGTGGTACAAGTGCATTTTCACGATACCTAAGGTTTCCATTTTAATTACATAAAAAATATGGGCAAATGTTTTTATGGCTTAGCAGTTACCAAAAAGTGATTTTTTAAACCATATACACATAATAAATTTTAATATGAAATAATAATTTTAAAAAATCCTGTACCACTACAACCCGTGACTACAACACCTCATAGATTCTACAGCTTCATGGACAATGGTTAAACAAGGAAGGTGATTTGTCCTAGATCACGCTCAACCACCCGATTTCTCCCCGCATTTTCATAACGTTTTATAGGGGCTGGGTGAGCCCCAGGAGGGTCCTAGATCCTATATGATCCATCTCCGGCTGCTAACAAACTAAATAAAAGTCTTGGCAGCAGCGGGATTTGAACCAATATTTCCGGAATGGCAACTTAGTGCTCTACCACTTAGCCACTCTGCTCCTTAATATGAAATAATAATCAGTAAAATCAATTAAAAGAATAAAGGATTTTTTTTAGATCCAAATGAACTTATATTTCAGAAATAACAGCTCATATAATACTGGTATGGTATGGTATGCCTATTTTTCTGAAAAGCTGAAATCCTAAACTCTTTACACTAGGGTGATGAAGTATTATGTTTACTTTGATGAAATATGTAGTAAAAACAACCTGAAAAATTAGAGATAATGTAGGTGGCTTATACCTACAGTAGAGATGATACGACATCCTATCTGCTTGTGTACCTTAGGTCGTAATGAATTGAACTCATGCAAGTTTGCATTAGGCTAATCTGCATAGGTTAGGGGCCAAGCCAGCTTAAGATAAACAGGCCATAACTCTTCCCGGGACAAGAGAACCTAGATTGCATTGTGAGATTCATGAGATTATTATACTAATAGGGCAAATATTCAAATTCTAATAGAATTTTTTAGTAGGAAAATATGTTAAATATTTTATTGTTCCCAGTAGAAAATCCTTAAGGTGGTACAGAAGTGTTATAACAGAACAACCGTCATGATGTGTAAGTTGTACAGAATGCTATGAAAACAGTGAAATAATAATAATGTACTTGCCAGCTTCGTTATTTTTACATCTTGATCTTGATTTTATCAGCGGTTTTTCCACGGTTACTTACGTTTATTCACTATAAATTAATTTCAAAAGATGATAACTGACGATATCTAACCAAGCCGATGTTTATTTATTTTAGTATTAGAGTTTGTCATAATTTCCAGTTCCTTAACTTAAAACGAAGGCCACACACAAGTTATATTATTATTCTCATATAACAAGAAACATTCCCAGTTGAAATTACTCATGTTGCATTTCCCATTACTGGCTATGTTAACAATTTTCAAATAAGCTTTTCTTAGATATATTTTCAAGCCCATTTTTTTCTAACCATTCCAATATTGCAGATTAAAAAGGTATAACATCGTGATGTGATGTAGAAATTACGTAAAGGCAGCTGCTACACATGGTCAGTTCGGTGTGTCAGTTCGATGTGATCATTTCGAACTGTTATTCCTAATTGAACGCAACATTCGCATCCACACACTCACTTCGGTGTGTCAGTTCAATGGGATAAATCCTTGGAAGTTCCAGTCCCTCTTATTGTGTTTTGTATTGTATATTTAACATATTAAACACAATTTTTACGTTATGTTTTCGGACGATGAATTGTTATTTCCATATAGTGGCTTGTGTTATAATGGAAAGGAGAAAGCGCAGAATAAAGTCTTTTGAACTCAATTTCCACAAACATTCCTCCCCTCTGAACACTTCTTTAAATTCTAAAAGAAACTCTTTTCCCCAACTAACCATATTATCACTTATAATAAACACACACACGAGGAGTACTGACGAGGTCTGGAAAGCGGTTGAAATGGTGATGTCTATCCAAACGACACCGAACGAACTGATGTTACACACCGAAGTGAAGCGACGGTACACATGCTCACTTCGGACTGACGTCAGTTCGGTGTGTCTCACCGAAATGATGAATTTTCATCAGTCCGTCAGTTCAGTTTTTTCATGTGAGCTCACATCAATTTAACCTACACACGGTCAGTTCGGTGTGTCAGTTCCATGGGAACACACCGAACTGACCATGTGTAGCGGCCTTAACGTGACAGGACATTAACTAAGATTCAGTTCATGGTAGAAACTTTACGGTTTTTAAGACAACGCTTGTTGCAAAAGATGATTTGTCCGAGATCACAATCAAGCACTAGATTTTTCCACTTTATAGAGGATCGGTGATCCCCAGAAGAGTCTGTACATCCCACAGAGTCTACTCTTGGCTCTTAACAGATTAACAACTTATCTGCCCCAGCCAGATTTGATCCCAGAACTTCAGCATATCAAATTAGCATTATACGCCCTGAGCTACCCCACTCGCCTAATATCAATTGTGTTTTATAAAAATACATCATTTAAAACGAAAAAGTTAACATAAATCGGTTATTTTTTGTTTGATATTACAAGCGATTGTATTTTCGTAACCTATATCATTTATTAATCGATTCATCTGGTTCAAGATTTTTTTTTTTTAATAACTACTAATTTCTTATTGGTCCCTCAAGGCAGCGTCTTGGGTCCTATTTTTTACATATTGTACACCTCTGATATCCCAACTATTTCTCAAAACTTTTCTTGCAACGTTCAAAGACGACACAGCCATCCTATCATCTCATCCAGACCCTGAAATGACTTCCTCGAACATCCAAAGGCACCTCTCACTCATTGAAATATGGTGTAACCAATGGCGGATCAAAGTCAACGAGGAGAAATGCAAACAACTGACTTTTGCACTTCACTGAGGAACATCCCATTCCGTCCAATTTAATGATACAGCCCTACCTATTTCAGACACAGTACGATACCTTGGCTTTCTCCTAGACAAAAGACTTACATGGAACACTCATACCAGACTCAAAAGACAAGAACATAACAGACGATTAAGCCAACTATGCAGATTAATATGTAGGGCCTCCCATCTTCAATAAACTTCTATTATACAAGGCCATCATCAAACCTATTTGGATCTATGGACTGGAACTGTGGGGTACCACAAAAAAATCGAATATCAGACTTATTCGATCCTTTCAATCCACAGTCCTGCGGACTATTCTTAACGCTAGTTACTATGTCTCCAATAAAACCCTCCTTAATGATCTCAACATTCCTTTCGTCCTTGACCTCATCCCTACTAAATTTTCAAACCTTTATCATCCAACTAAATCGTTCCCACGCATATAACCATATAACCCACCTCACCGTCTAAACCGTCAATATCCCCAAGACTTGTTGTAATAATATTATTATTGAAAGTCACCCTATTACAATTGCCTTGTTTTTTATGTTCTAAAAAATTTAGAAATGTTTCACGTAACCACTTCATTAGTGACTATCATTCATTCTATTGTTTTAGTCAGTCGATGGCAAGTCATGAATATTTCTTATCACTAATTGGATATTGTGGTGTTGATTTCCAGTATTATTCAAGTTTAGTTTCGGTAAACATCTAAAAATTATCCCTAAAATATCGAATGCTCTGTTTTTAAATTTATTCGGGGTTTCATTCAGCCACTATGGAGTGGTTAATCTTAATTGGTCCTAGAGCGTAATCTGGGCGATAAGATGATCAGGAAGTTGTCTTGCATAGCCGTTTGCCGAGCATTCCTTCAGAATAAGAATTACAATGCTTGTTAAATTGATTTAAAAAAAATCGTTGCATCTGATTTAATTAGTTTAGTAATTAATAATTTTAAAAATTAATTAATTAAAATAAGTATGCATTATAATTTTTTTCATGTATATATGTGGTTTCGTTTCCATTTATCGAACGTTTAAGTTGCATGATGCGATTATGTTAAAATATATCTTCTACGATTACAATAGCGATATGAAACATATCAATAATCTATTGAAAATGTTAATATATTATTGTACATTGCAACTGCTAGTAAATGGGAGTGGTGAAAATGTTACCGACAATACTGAACATCTTTGTCCCTAGCTGGGTCACTTTGTAGTCATGGGTTTTCCCAGGAGGTGCATTTCCTTTCTGTTAGCATTGCCCCTTTTAAATGGTAATGTTGGTACCATCTAAGGAATAGCCCAGGACCAAGGTCCCTTAACAGTAGGTATTCAAACAAAAAATTAGTCTCAATTCTCAACAACGAACGCTTTTAATAATAATAATGTCTTTATTTGTTCTGGGACAAGTCCTTAAAAAATTAACAAAAAAAATGTGAATTACCTACAATAACAATATTTTAAGAACAGATTAGAAGAAAACACAGAAAAATAATTATATAAGAGAAACAAATTTATGGTCACATATATATCAAAATTATGCCAAGAAAAAACAAAACAAAAAAAAACGAAGAAAAATTAAACATTATTATCCGAGATTTACATTTCATCCCTTTTTGTCTTTTTTACCATCTATCTATATGACATTAATAATAGATTGTTTAATGATTGCTATTTACTAAGAAACATAATGAGATCGCAACTATCTATCACGAAAAAGCTCGAAAATGAATTATAAAACATTATTTTAGACATTATTAAAGTTGGAAAATAGTATGGTTTAGTTTAGAAAAATATAGCATTTACTTGGCCAACCAAAATATAGGAATGAAATGCAGAATTAAGATCATAAAATAAAAAATAACATTGTTTAATGGTTAATATAAAACCTTCTTTACCCAAGGTAGCGAAATCGCGGCTTTAAGGTTTTTTGAAGGGAGTAAACAATCCTAGGTTATGCAGCACTTCGTAAGGGAAATAAAAAGGGGGACCCAAGTAGGGTTGGGCGATAGTCGATAGTTACTATCGATATATCGATAGGACATGCATATCGATGGTTACTAACGATAGTGTCGACTATCCATGGATCTTTTTTACTCTTAAGTTTTGAAACTCTTGGAATTATGCTGATCTGTCTCTGTCCAGGGCCGAGTTCTTTTGAAATTGAACTCGGAATTCCTGAAGTTCAAGGGTTCTCTTCTATATAACTTTGATGCCGCGCCGCACGTGTCATTATTTAATTCTCCGAAATTCCTAATTACATTATGTTGGCTAGTTAATTTAGTCTCACACCTGTGCAAACAAACCAATTCGCGGTATTGAGCATTGGCTCTTCTAGGTTTTTATTACCTTAACCTCCTGTTTTATTAGGGATCTTTTTCTACAATTCTTAAATGTTCAATTAGAAATGCTAGTTTTTCTTTCGGGAAATATGTGGCTCAAGGAGCACACTTGACTCTTGAAATTAACTATTTCGTTATTTTTCTTTTCTGAAGATTTGATTTTTTCATTGTTATCGTAAACATGTAAATTGTAAATTCTTATTTAAAATTCAAATAAATTAGTTTTTTTTCTCATTTTCATGATATAACTTATAATTTATTGAATTGTTTGGAAGTCTTCCTCGATGTTTAAGAGGCTTTCGACCAAGTGGCACCCAATGCATTAACCCGCCTCTGCCAAACCCCGTATGCCAGAAATGGTAGGGGAAAAAATATTCACCTCCTTGCAGAACCGTTGTCCATGAAACAGTACAGTCTCTACTTTGTACTGAACCCCAGACCCTGTACGGGTTGGTGTGGTAAAGTTTTTTTTTTACGAAAATAAAATTGTGAATAGTGAGCGGTGTAGCGCAGAGTTTCAATGCTGAAGGACCCGGGTTGAAATCCGGCAGTGATGTATAGATTATCTAATCCGTTGACAGTCATGCATAGACCCAGTGGGATTTATGGATGCCGTAGACATTCCTGGGTATGAACTTAGCCTCTATAAACTGGTTACACTTAATAGGAAAAACTGAGGTGAAACGTGATCTCAGACAAATCACTTCACCGTATTAACGTAGGAATAGTAGCATTTAGTGGCGATAATTGATTAAATCAATGCTATATTACTTTTCCTTTAGTTTACTGGATCCTAGTAATCCCTAGTAAGATCCCTAACATAACTTAACAAAAACCTTTGGACAAGAAAAAAGGTCCACCCGGTCAACCCTCCACCCGGAATATTTTCTTCCTCAAGAAAGATTAGTATCTGAGTGTGTAGACACTGTACTCGTATGACAAATGGTACAAAAATAGAGCCTGTTATTATGTAATCGAAAGCCTTCCCCCACCATCACATTTACTTTTTCATGGTTCATCTTGTAAACTACGTTGATCTAGTATATGGAACATTTGAAATTAATCAAAACCGAAAATATCAAGCATCCACCCGCACCAAAATCCTCCTTAATGAGGCACAGATATTCAAGGAAGGGAGAGAGGTTCTACCGCAATCAGTCGGAATTATTTTTGAAATTTTAGCGTAAATGAGTGAAAAAATCATTTAAGGGCTCTGAAGGCGACCGGAATGAGAGAGACGATGGCAAACATTTACATCTCGATTAACAAGACCCAGCGGAGAAAGAAATGATTTATTCATGAAGACACCTCCCCGGAGAAGAACCTTGAGGTGGTGAGGATAGTTAACCCTCCCTACGTCATAACAATCTTGTCCTTGCGGTGAATTGTTTGCATAACAGGGCTAGCAGCTGTTTGCTGGTTAGTGGCTAGTGATCGCCAGTGTCCTGAGCACCTTATGCAAAGCTTGAACATGAAGATATTATGTATATATGAGTGCATGTATATTTAGATTGGTGAGTTAAATTATCCGTCGTGAAAATCATATTAAACCTAAAAAAAACGGCATACCCTCATATTTCACTTTTACTCTATATGGAGTGAAATCCTGGAAAAGCCCATCCTGAAACGATTGTACCCCATCCTGGATTAAAATCACATTATACTAGATGACCAGTTTGGATTTCGAACATCCCACTCCACTATCAAGCAATGCCATCGTGTGGTGGACGTTGTTCATGGACAACGGTTCTGCAAGGAGGTGAATTTTTTCTCCTCTACCATTTCTGGCATACGGGGTTCGCCAGAGGCGGGTTAATGCATTGGGTTTACGCACGCTCACCACTGCCAATGATAAACTCTTTATTTATAAACCATCTAATTATACAAAATTTTAGGTTTTTTTTTGGGGGGGGGTACAATAATTTACGAAATATCTCGTATTTTTTACCTCGTATCCCATCCGGCAAAATTGTGACTTGTCCTAGGTCAAGCTCAACCGCCATATTCCCCCCCCATATTTTGGGTACTTTATTTTTACAATATTTTATAGAGGCTGGGTGAGCCCCAAGAGGATTCTAGATCCTATTTGATCCATCTCCGGATGCAAACAGACTAAATAAAAGTACTGCCTTGCACCGGGATTTGAACCAGAATTTCCGGCATGGCAACTACCACTGAACCACTCCGCTCCCTTATTTTCGTAAATATTCTCGTTTTTTTAAGCAGACTGAATTAAGAGGGCCTTAGAATGTATTTTTCCGTAGAAAAGACGAATATGAAAAGAAAAGGAAAACACTTAAGAAACCGGTGTTCCCTACGGCTTTAGTTAAACCTTTAATTTACATTATTATTTTAAAACATAAATAAGAGGTAAATGATGATTTTTTTTCTAGAAATTGAAAATAAGATTACTTACCTTTAATATTTTTAGAACATGCTCTATCGACGGCAATATTATTCGCTTTGGTTTGAAGAGCTATTTCTAAATCACTTCCTCCACATTATTTTAAACTATATAATTACACTCAATTTTCAACTTCTAGATTTTAAAGACGGACTCATAATTGATGAATCAATGATTACTCTACCGTGCCTTTATGGCCACAAATTACTTATTGAGCATTGCATGCAATCTAGCCAAGGAAAAATAACTAGTTCAAACCATCTCAGATGAAGGTGAGAATTGATTATTTAAACAATGAAAGGAGTAAAGCATTGATCTAAAGAATAGAATACCATTGGCCTGGCTTCATCTGGTTGGTGGTATTGATTTGATAGTATTCCTGAAGGTATGTGATTATTTTGGCATTCTTACATACACAGTAGATAAAACTAACCAGTTTCACTTCAACACCAAGAAGAGTCTTGGGTTCAGTACATGACAGAGACTGTACTCCCTCTAACCTATCAGCTGTGCTAGGAGGCTGCTTGGCCGAGGTCACAATCCAACTCCTTGAGTTTCCTCCCATTAAGGGTACAATACTTATATATAACATGTAATACATAATTCAGCAACGATTCCCGAATATTAGGTGATCTATGTAACTCATTGGATAATTTAATAAACTTCGATTTATAACTGATGCTTCGCCATCGTAGAGTGTTATTTAAAAAAATGTTAAATTGCTTCTAGCTTTTCACAAATCTTATTAAAAATAATATTAAAGCAATAAAAAAAAGTAGTCATATGTCAAGTAATGTGCTGGATCTCCATATGAATAAAGTTTATGACAAAAAATAAATTATTTAATTTCAATTCATTACAGTGAAATAATTATTAAAACTATTAGTTTTACATAGAATTGGTAATCTGTAATTATATATTTTAATCACTATTACCTAAGTATTCCTCAGGCACCTGAGTATTTTTACCATGGAAGTTTTATTTCTCATTGAGAAAGTGCGGCTTGTATTCGTTACCCTATCCGTCTAGAGAAAAACCTTGCTTTCCTAAAAGAAAAAAAACCAGAAAAAACAGTTGCGATTCCGCTTCCAATTAGCGAAAAAAAATCACCTCTTCTGCCAAAAGACGAGTTCTCTTTTATTGCTGAGCTGGATCTTACTACTTACAATGGCTAGGAAACATTTTAAGCTCAGTGAGGATATTAATGGAATTAGATACAGGAATTGTCTATTTTTATTTATATTTAATTAGTTAGTGATATTAATAAAAATAATTTAGATACAGCTATGATATAGCCCGGATTTGGAGTAATTTGCTTCCACCGGATGATATGCGTAATACATCAGAGATCTTTACGATTGTGTTTTTTTTTATAATTATTAATTTCAGATATAATTTTTATAAGTGGTCGATAAATAAAACAATTACTCTTTCTATTTGTCCCCTTGTACAAGATCCTCTATCCAATAGAGCTATTCTTCTCGGTCTGGCCTCATCCTCTTTATTTGAGAACATGATTTTTCATCTTCTTGCTCCAGTTCTCCGAATATATTCATCATATAGAATTCTTGGGGAACTCAGACCCTTCAGGCACCCATTACTTTCCTAGGCTCCCATCCCCAACACATGGGACATACATGTCCGAACCACTTCAGTTGTCTTATTTCAACAGTTCTTACAGCTGATCTTTACTTGTCGTATTCCATAAAATGTCAATCCATGTTTAACCGTCTAACCAGCGAAGGCATTTCATTTTGTTACACGACTGATGTGTTTGTCAAGCATCACCCAACTTAACGTTTGTATAGAAACATTACATTTATTTCTTTTATTTATATTGTATATATTGTAAATCTATTTTGGAGGAATAAAAACAAAATCCGCTAACGAACATATTTACGAATGACTCATTTGCAACTTGCATTCTCTCATTTAAGAAAAATTATAATTCCATTTCAATTGAGGTCAAACATTACCAAATATAAAGTGAACATAACGAGCGCAATAAGCAGTTACGAAAATGTAATCAAGCTAAATTGGAAGCAATTATAATAATAGCGTAAATGAGATGCAAAATGGTTATTAAGAAGTTTATGATGGACGGCTTAAAGTTGATGATAGATGATACATCGAACAGTCATGTAACTAACGACATGATTGTTGATCGATAATGCTTGAATAAGTGTCGAATCAACATTAAACTGTATTCTATGGGCTCTAAGTACCAACGTATTCTAACTAGCATCGTTCATTATTATTATGCTAACAGAAAAAAAATCCTGTACTAATACAAATCATGATGAATTTTGGGTCAGTTGAAATGGTTGAAAATGTATTGTTGGGCTTCAATAAACAATATAGTGCCTTTACAATAACAAAATATTCTATTGAAAGAAATTGCATTGGTGTTGTTGTTTTTTCAAGAGTTTTAAAAATGACACATATCTTAAGCTAAGTCACTATTTATCGGGCATTGCTGAAGATGCTCCCAAAAACATTGTATCTTCCAATAATTTCTCCTTAATTTTTACATTTTAGGTGAACCAAGGTCAATAATAAATAGTATGTGCATTAGGATCTCTTTGTCGATTATTATGCAATTAATTTCACAAAATTTGTTTAACTATTTTTGCCACAATTTGAACTTTTAGTCAGAACTCTATTTTCCTGCTGACCTAAATTTAATTATTAAATATTAATCCTAAATTAGGCTACACTGCCATAGAGTTACAATTAGGGTTATAATGGTATGAAATATTATCTTTATTAGAGAGGAAAATAGGTAACTGGATGAAAAAAAAAAATACAAATGAAAAATAAGTCTTGACTTGTTTGATGTTTTTTTTTTTTACTGTTCCCCCAACATTACCCATCCTCCAATATTATTTTTACTATGCCATTACATATATTTTTCTAACAAATCCTTTGTATTATTTTTTCAGACAACTCTTTCAAGGCCCCCTCCTTGCTTTAATTTAAAAAAAAAAAAAAACATATTGCTAGCTTTCATTTTTAATTTTTAGGGAAAAATAGTTGTTTGAATTTTTTTTTTATCATCCTCCGAAATTTTATTTATAAATAATTCGAATAAACAATTGCAACTGTACATCCAATTGTTTGTGGTCTTACGCAAGGTTTTTTTGCATGATTACAAATCTGCTCGGTGCGGTATTTAAAACTTCGCCTTTTGACATCTACACAGAGGGATTAGACGGTTTTTTGAAATGTACATAAAAGCGATTTATACTAATTTTCGAATTTCTGAAAATTGGGAAGAATAAACTTTTTCTATGAAAATATTGAACAGAAGTTTATGTGCATATTATTTCCTGAAAACTATATTTTTCTATGGTTCTTCTGTTTGTTTGGCCTTTTCTTTGTGTATGTGTGTGTGTGAGAGAGAGAGAGAGAAAGTATGAGACTGAGAGGAAGAAGCTATGGTGTTTACAATTTCGAAATTGTTGTATATTGCTAACAAATGCCTGTCGTAATATACGTCAGTCGGAGGTGGTAGCTGTCAGTGTTTTATAAATTGCACTGTCCCTCAGAAGTTTAGGGGTTTAATCTACCTTTCCAATTTCCAGGGACGCATGCACACATTTGACAACACGCCCATCAACTCAACACGCTCTCCGCATTGCCAAATCCTTTTCAGCATTATATTTTATTACATATTCACAAGTTTTTATTATACCAGAAAATAAAATATGATTATGAGTACAATAACAGATAATTTTCTAATAATAATTTTGACTAATTAATTTGTTAAAAATTCGTTTTGTGACTATTCATCTGTATTTACATTGTCATAATATTGTTAACTCTCTTTTGACCCTCAAATAATAATGAAATAAATATAAGTTAGAATATATTAAAAAAAAAAAGAGCAGAATAAGGGATATAGGAGATCATACGACGATATAAAAACATTCCAGGAAGAGTACATCTAATAAGTTAGAGTGATCCATAGATGACAGGGTTCTTTGGGTAGATTTATAGGTGTAACTTTTATTATTGTTTTGTATCAAGTTAGATTTTAATATTGAGGTTGGTCGTAAAATGGCATAAAAATCACATGAAAGTAAACATGCAAAACAATTACAAATGGAAAATCAACCTGTATCATTACGGAATTACGGGTCATTACGGGTATCTGGCTCAGAACGTGATTGAATTTTTACTGTCTTTAAGCCATAGCTTGTGTGGAGAAGTGATTTGACCGAAATAACGCTTAATCGTTTGTTTTTTTTTGCCCTAATTCACAGTACCCAGTTTATAGATACAGGAAAAGCCACGGGGCCGTCTATAACATTCAAGACAGCTCTATCCCTCTCTATAAAAATATTAATTTATCCTCAAATTTATATAAAGTAAATTTATTAAATTATTTAAATAGTCCTTAGGCCGCCACGGGCTAAGATCCAGTTCACCACATGTAATTATATCCTCATTACGATGGCTCTAGTGTTAGTTCCAGTCATAAATAAATATTATTATCAATATAATATACTATTTATATTTATCAATTATTGATATACTCTTAGTGACTATTTTTTTTTTTATAGTCTGCCCTGTTTTATGAATAAATAAATGCGACAATTAAATCTTTAGCTGTATAAAACATTTAATACCCCCCTGGATAACCGAGTTACTAACGGGTTGCAACAGCCCAGTTTTTCCGCCCATCACTCTCAGTTGGGTTAACATTCCTTGGCAAGAGGCTAACACAAGACAAACGATCCCTGGCATTGGCTATGAATATTTTAGTCCTAATCCCTTTAGCTTGTTGAAATTATAATTCATGAGGCCTACTTCCTTCTCGTGGGCTTTAATTTAACTCATACGGGATTTTTCACGGCTATTAAATTATTTTATAAAGTTATCTCCTTTCCTTGCGCCCCCAAGAGAATAAAGTTTTCACTCCAGCGGTGATAAACCCATTTGAATAATGTTTAATGTGCTTTGAAAGACGCGTTTATTTATAATATGCTAAAACTTTACTTTACCTCGACAAAGCTCATCATTGTAAATTATAACAACAAAAATTAAAAACCGTCTTAGGCAGGATGAAATTCTTTTAGTGGTGATTCAACATAGATTAGTTAAGTAATTAGGAATGACGATTGAAAGTTTAAAAAATCCATCTCGGCATCCAATAAAATTGGTAGGCCATATACGATTATTACAGGTTATTGATAGGCTAACTTAGATCAATATCCAGTACTCCTGGGGCCGATTACCTTCCTAATGACCTACTTTCGGGTTTAAAGACTGCGAAATCGATCTAGGTGATATAGATCCATGGATTATGGATGTTTGAGGATCCAGTTTCCCTGGACCAATTTTCTGGGTGTCGCTTGAAATCTAGAAAATAGTACAAAAGGCTTTACCAAAACCAGGATTGTTGATATATTGATGCGGTGAACCATATTTCGTCACTAATCAGTAATTACCATCAAAGTTTGCAATAGCATTCTAATCGTCTAAATTTTATATTTAGGCTTGTGTCTGATCTAATATGATTCACCAAATTCACTTCATTTTTTTAAATTTTATTCATTTAATGAATAAATTAATTTTATTCACTGCAGTCGTTTTTATTAGAACAATAAAATCTTGAAACGACGCAAGACGGTAGTTAAATATTTATCGACTGAATATCGAGAACATGGAAAACTATACGTATATAGTTATATATACATGCATATTTATTCATCATGTATGCATTTTTCACATTATCGCTCTTTTGTTACCATTACTGGTACATTAAACAAGTTCTGAGTTTCGGGCATTGGTAGTATTAATAGATGAAAAATGGCACAAACTTCGATCTATACGGAAAGCAGATCTATTAAGGACTTGTCTTGGTCCATAACAAAGAAACTGCCAATCATCCCGCCTGTCTAGCTTGCTATAGTATGAATAGATCTCTTTCCAGAACTATAGCAAGGAAACTGGAGCAATTATAGACCGTCTAATCTGCCTGGTAATGACAGCCTTCAGATAATAGTTACGGTTTACAAACTAGAAGCAAAAGCCTATACTTGTCATTACTGAGAGTATTGGAGAAACTATAGATGTGAATAAACTCCTCTCTAACGTTAGTTATGAAATAATCTTCCTTATTCAAAGAAAAATATTCCACCATATAAAGGCTAAACGATTCGATCAGTGAAAGAAGGATTTACCATGCCTAATTAAAAAAAAATAAATAAATAAATCAACACTCATGATACAAAAAAGAAATAAATTGCCAGAAAGGCATTGTGGGAGATAAGAACGTCTCAACTAAAAATCAAAATCATCTGTCAGATGAGAACAGAATCATTGATACGATAAATAATCGTTACTGATATTTATTTATTTAAAAACACTCCCTTGCCTTACGGCAACATGATTTTGACAATATTAATTATTACACAATATTAATTATCACACAATAATTGTATAAACATAATAAATAATACTTGGTCTATAATCTTCTCACTCTAATTTTCAATGTTTTTCACCATGTCTCCTACTGTTCATTTTCATCGGTTCTTCTTCCAAGATTGAAGAGTGTTGTTCCCACTTGCACTTTCCACTCATACACAAACTCTTTGAGGTACCGGTAATTGTCTCGGGTCTTAGTTGAGGGAATTCATTCTCGGAGAGGACGTAAAGTGAAAGTGAATACCCTGAGTCTTAGCAGCAGTCATCTTTAGCACATCTTTTTCTTCCCAAACAACCGTCACCCGATTGACGCACCGCTCAGCATCTACTGTAATTCCGTCTCTGCTGTTAGACGCCACGATAACCGCAAGATCATCCGCGTACGCTGTAGCAGGGAATCGCTCCTCCTCAAGCTCTCTCATCAACTCATTAAATAACAGTTTCCATAGGGCCAGTCCTAGGTCTGTGAGCACCTCCTCTCTAAGGAAGCTTCGGTATCGCAGGAACTACCACGGATCTTTACAAACCTATACTGAAGGTAGCTACGCAGAAGCGCAAATAAATTTTTGGGGGCTTCGTACTTATACAGCCGTTATAGCACTGGAGGCTAATAAACACTGTCAAAGGCGGACGATATGTCAAATATTAGCAACATGACATATTGTTCCGTCCTTACATCTAAGTCAGAACATAATTAAAGCAGGGCATCAGTCGTTCCCGTCCCTTTGATAGATCCAATTTGCCGTGGTTGACTTCCCCTAGTAAGAACTGGCTGCAAGCTGGTTAAAATCAGACTCTCCAGACCTTGCTCATCACATGGAGGAGGTATATAGTGCTATACGATTTTGGGAGCTGCTTATCCCTTCCTCTCTTGTAGAGGAGTCTTAAATTCTTACCGGTAGGAAATATCAATATATGTGGAAACTATCTAAGAAGGGAAATTCTCCAAGAAGACAATACTGAATTTATTTAAACTTTTCACTATCCACTATTATCTTAATCGTTCCAACAACTTGAACATATAAAGTTTATTACGTTAAGCTGTAGACATGATACTCCTTTGAATGTTGGAAGGGAAAAACAGAATATGAATAAAACTTTTGAGCGATCTTGCATCGACTTCGAATGGGTCCTGGTGTAGGATATTCCTTGAGAAGGGAAACCTGCTACCATAACAGGATAACTTACGAAGTCAAAGTACAAGGCGACTTTGAAAAGGACTTTGTAGAGTGCCTTCAAAAATTGTTTGGGATAATGCTTCATAAAGAAAGATAGTTGAAACAGGAGATAAGGCGACCGGAGCTCGCGCCTTACTGTAATAAAATACTTATACTTTTTATAATCGAGTTAATAAACAATTAAAAATGATTCCTACATACTAGTGATTTACTATTTTCCAATAAAAAATATATAAAAGCCTTAAAAGGGCAATAACACAAATACTCCTGTTCAGTGGGTGGTCCTAAGATTGTTTAAAAGGGAGCGAA
Organism: Arma custos; assembly: GCA_037127475.1. NCBI lineage: Eukaryota > Metazoa > Arthropoda > Insecta > Hemiptera > Pentatomidae > Arma > Arma custos. The sequence continues at coordinate 84,940,906 of CM073764.1, read as the reverse complement.
AAATCCTTGGTTATGTCATTCTTCGGATGGGATGTAAAATGGGGGCCCCGAGCTTGTACAATGTCTGGTACTCGTCAAAAATCCGTATTCTAATTATACCTGGATAGACAAAATTTAAGACTCCCATCTTAGGGTCGTTCGATTAGCCAAAGTAGTATAAAATGTTAAATGAATAAACAACAGCAAATACTCCAAGGGACACCTATGGAGTATTGGTTAGCATAACAGTATCGTATTTCCAATGTCATGGGATCGCAGCAAGCCCGATGGCTTTACTACTTTTTAAAAGGGAATAAAAAATTGGTTAAGCTGTCCTTCGGAAAGGGGTGCCAAACCATTGGGGTAGTAGGTACTCGTTAAAGAATCTAATCCTAATTATGTCTGGGTAGCTAATGTACCATCGTTCGATTGGTCCAAGTTGCATAATGTGTCGTTAAATGAATAAACCAATCGATTTAATTACTATTTGAAAAATGATTCCTATATACTTTTGATTTACCATTTTCCAATGAAAAAATAAAGGCTCACAGTGACATTAAAACAAATACTCCTTTTCCCTAAAACTTAGGCCTATTTAATTACTAAAATACTATAAGATATTACTACTACGAAATAGCTTAACTATTTACATACATTTGTACAAATACAGTACAACTACGCAAGAGCTTACAACTAAAAATTAACAGCTACAGTTCGCTAATAAATTCCACCGACTGTTAGAATATAATCTCAAAATATAGCAAACTGACACTCACACTCACTCACTCCTTGGCGCTACGATCCTACAAGGACCTGGCCTCATCCACCACGGACTGCCAATCACTTCGGTCCCCAGCAAGTCTTCTCCAATATTTGATTCCCAGCTGGTGAAGATCGGCCTCCACATCATCTAGCTATCTCGTACGGGGCCTTCCTTTGGGTCTTCTACCACCGAGCTTCCCAAACAACAGTCTTCTGGGCCCTCTTGCCTCCGGCATCCTCATCACATGGTCCAACCACCTCAATCTAACTCTTTTTACGAAAGAAACTAAGTCTGGCTCTCCATGAAGTTGTCGGAGTTCTGCATTGTTGCGGATCCTCCATGTTCCCTGGTCGTAGATGGGTCCATAAATCCGCCGCAGTATTTTCCTCTCCCATATTCACCATTCTTTCTGCTTTTTGGCTCAGGACCCAACTTTCACAACCATATTTCGCTATTGGCCTGACAATGATTTTATACTAGGTGATCTTGACCCTTTTTGACAATTGCCAAGTTTTAAGAGCCTATTGTATTGCATAGTAACAACAATTACCAGCGGCAAGTCTTGCTTTTATGTCCTCCTCTGTCTGGTTGTTGTCTGTTACTATTTCGCCCAGGTATTTAAAATTCGGTGTTTGCTTGAAGTTGAACTCCATGAACGTGACTTGTTCTTCTACCTGTACGTTCCTTCTTGAGCTACACATGTACATGGTTTTGACCTCGTTTATATGCAAACCCATTTTTTCTCCTGCTTGGTGGAATTCCTGGAAGGCTCCTGAGAGTGCTGCTTTACTCCTTCCATCATCCGCAACAACAAACTAACAAACAGTAACAAGCAAAAACAGTTTTATGCACTCACGAACTGTCACAGTTTACTGATACACTTATTACTGATTCACTTATTACTAGTTCACTAGTTCACACTACCCGGTTTACTCTCTGACTGACCCCCTGGGCGGAAGCAAGCGGTATTTATATCAAGGTCGAATGTTCTAGACACGCGGAAGTAGGGGGGAGGCGGTTCTGGGATCGTCGAGAACCTTCTTAATCTCGACGGGCTTAAGCCGTTAATCCCGTCCGCCCTCTTTCTCTCTCTCTGAACGTATTATTATTTATGTTTGACTCTTGATTACCATGCACGTCGGCCTAAAAAGGCCCATTGTGCTCTCTCTGAATGCAACAATATATAAAATTAATTGCCTCCACTGTTTAGATGGAATAGCAGATCTCGAAGGATCATATATTGCGACCTGTTTATGAACCATGAAGAAAAGAATTAGTCATCAAACCATATACTCCGGGACGCAATTAGGTTGGAAAACTAGGGTTTGTATATCTACAATCTAGCCCCGGTGAATAAGTGGTTATATCGGATTTTGTCCAGAGAGATTAACTCCTTTCTGATGACCTTAAACATGTCATTCTCGCAGTTGAGTTGTAATGGAACTGTATATAAATAATAACTCCTTTTCAAGCCAAAGCCTTACTTAGCCCCTTATTCACTAATAAAATAACTAGATTCCGTTTACTTAAGTACAATACACTCATTTTGGTGAAAATTAGAACTAACCACCGGAGCTATAGAAATATCTATGACTATGATTATAACGTACTAATATAATTAACTTCAACTTTTTCACATTTTTCACTAGTTTACTCAAGCTGTGTTTTATAATTCCAATACTTCAGGCACAGCACTGGATTCATACCTTGATAAATAAGGCGGCAAAGTATCGTAATATTTAAAATTGCTTGACTAACGAAAAACGTGAATTTTGGAAATTTCACAGTTGTTTGCTTTTGATCTTGAACGCCTGAAAGATAAATAAAATACTAGAAGAGACTCGAGTCTAGCGAGAATTTTATTCAAGTAGTGCAAAGCCGATTCTTTTATTTTTTTTTTTCATCTATTTCGAAGTATTAAAGCGACGCATTGTTGGTAAAGAATATATTTCTTTATGTAGCGGTTGAGCAATGTCATGTTCTATGTAAATCACAATTTTTTTTCGCCTTTCGAATTGAGCCATAGTGAAGGCAATAGCTTATAAGTGAGGCCATAAAAAGAGGAATATTACATAATGTAAAAATTAACTTTTTAAGTGAAAAAACAATAGCATTTAGTATCCTACTGATTTCTACAAGGTATAAATAATAACTGCGAATGATATAGATCGTTTAGGATGAAAGCGTCATAAAACTAACTTCTAAACTGGTTTAACTACAAGTATATCGCGATTTGTTTTGAGACAATGTAAATTTCCTTCAAATATCGTAAAACATCTTTCATCTTCTTGCGATCAGATTTAGGTGAAATGCAATTTCAAATAAAATAATATCATGCGAATGTATTTAATTTCGTAGAGTAGGTAATTTACCCAGTATCGCAATTGGTTCGTACGGGTATACTGCACATTCTTCAAAATCACTTATGTATGCAATAAATAAATAATTTTGCCTACTTATGCTTCCAACTACAAATACCCTTACGTTTGGTAAAATAAACCAGTAATTTTATAGAGCGGAAGTTCTTCAAATATCCTTTTCTAACAATGCTTCATCTTTTTCGTCTTTGAGACTTCTATTATATATTTCTTAAAAGATTACGTAACCTCTAGTGTTATATTTACTTGGCTATTTTCGCCCTGACTTGTGCTCGGGCGGTGATTTCACTCCTAACTAAATACTAAATATTTATGTTTTGTTTTCAATGATTATTCAAGTCGGTTGACGTGTTTTTGAACAAAACTAATTTCAAAAAATACGTCTTTCAGTAATATATCTTTCATACACTAACTTTCGATCGAATTTTCTTGTTATTTGTGTAACTTTGCTTAAAATAGTTTAACTTTCAATTGTAAAACAAAATTTTTACAGTAATAACCTTAAGAGATAGCTACTTTAAATATATTCTAACACTTCCTATGATTTCTCTCCTCATTATGTTTCCCAGATATTTGCGTTTCTTTATAGTAAGCAGCTAAAAGCTGTAACACAGTTCATCCTATATATTTTGTAGATCCTTCTGTACAACCACGTCTCATACGCATGTAGACTTGGTATTTTTGTCTTATTTAGCGTCCAGCATTCAGCCCGTAAAATAGAATCGACAACAAGTAGCATCTTAGTAATCTTATTTTTAAACATAACTTTTAGGTCTCTGCCATAAAATGTAGTCTTCACTTTCAAAGTGCTTGCCTGTTTTGTTCTAATTCTGATATTTATCACTGTGGCAAAATATTTAACATCTACCTCCTCAACCGTTTGAGGTTTAATTGATATGATCGTATGGTATTTCTCGTATTTCAAGGGATTTTAAGGGTTTTAGAGAATTTGTAGTGATATGTATTAAAATATTCTATCACTTGAGTTGTGATATTGACATTAAATATAATTTTAAATAAAATGTGTTGAAAGCTTATTGCTTTTTGAAATGCAATTTCTAAAGTCCTCAGTCCAAGTAGAGCCTCAGTCCAATACATACGTTTCTTTGGTTTTTGTTTTATCCAATGAAATAAGCAGATAAGGATTTTTTTTTAGTTTATAATGATGATATAACTATAATATCACAGAGAAATTCGGTAATTAATGTGTTTACAAATGTCGTAAGTTCACATCAATGATGAAGAATGTAATATTCGTTCTTAGTGTTTTTTTATTTTTTAAAAATCTCCTCACTAAGAGGGATCTTTGCAGTAGCTGAGTGGAATCCAAAGTGTAGCATGCCAGTGAAGGTCAGCCTTCTCCGATCGCCGCACTATCAGTCCCGTTATCAAAGGCTATTTGAACAAGATAACATGTAGTCCGCTAATTGCTATCATGACGTCCCTAATTAATACTAATTAAACACAGAAGGATTTTAGCGTGTTAAATATTTACTCGTCACTGTCGTCTTGGCAATATAGAACAGCAATTCATCTGAACATTGAACCTATACCTAATTCCGAAAGATAGTTCTTAAAACGAGATAAACTGCTCGGCAGTTCAGGCTACTTCAACACTTACTAGTCAAACGCTCTAAGCTTCCAATTAATTACAAAGACTCATATGCATGACTATTATAAGATCTGTTTGGATTTACGGAGTAGAGCTTTGGGACTCCAATAAGCCATCATATTCTTCTCATATCCTATCCTTAGAATCCTAATTCTTCTTAAAATGCTCCTTACTTTGTTACCAATGTAGTCATCCATAATGAACTCAATGTCTCATTTTTTGCTGATTCGACCTAAACCCGATATCACCAAACATTATTCCTAATCAAACCCACATGTTTCCAATCTAGCTCTTCCATTTCCTGATAATCCTACGAGGTGTCTGAAAAGAAAATGGCCTCGTTACCTTCCAAGTTGAATTTGTTATTCGAATACTGCTACTGGAATGTTTTTCTCTTTATTCATGCGTTTGTAACATTCATTATATTTAATTGTTGTATTGTTGTAATACATTTATAAATTTTAAAGTATAATAATTTCAGAGATAAATTTAGGTATGATAAATTACCTTTTACCTGAAGGACGGATATTCGATAGATCAGTTACACACACCATTTCATAAATCCAAATGCCTTTAGAGATTCCTCTGCCTGTTTATCTTCATATCTACTTAAAACTCTGTAAGAGAAGGTTATGAGCGTTCCTCATTTCTAATTTCGTATTATTATCTAATACATATCCAAAAAATCGCTAATTATGTCTGAGTATTTAAATGTTAGAACATTAATAAATTTAATGACATGACATTACGCCAATGTGCTGTCATTGCTTGCCAAAAAAAAAATGATCCAAGGGAAAATTAAGATCCTTTGATATAATTCATTTTCAAAATAGTACTATAGGATGCCACACTGAGTTTCAGGGCATACTAACTTATTTTATAGTAATGTTTATTAATATGTAAATAATTATTAACTAAAATATACATCCCTCTCTTTTCCAAAGGCGTGCATGACTGATGAGCTTAGAGTTATAATAAATGAACATCCTTTTATATCAGACAAAATAGACTTTAGTTTATTATAATGTTCAATATGGTGTTCTTGGTTACATAAAACCATACGTTTACTTACAAAAAATGACACTTTCTGTTATGTGTGAAGTTCTATTCATCCGCAAGTGCTTTCATCAGATCCCTCGCCATCATTACTCTCTTCTCTTCTTCCTTCTGCTTCTTTTCAACTTTTTCATGTACTGACACTGTGAGACCCGAGACCCCATGAGGGATTTCTCTAACAGTTTAGTAACCCTTATATGAGTTTAGAATATTAACATTGTCACATATAACAATATGATACTTAAGGAGTCAGCCTTTTAAATGGTTAAAGGAGAAGCTTGATATAGGAGTAAGCTCAATGGAGAAACACAAATAAGGAACTTACATATTATGTTCCGTCTCCAAGGCTAAGAAAAGCAAAAGGACTAAAATAAACAAGATACTACCACACTTTATCATCTTCTAAACGTCTATAATATTTCTACTGGTTGCTTCAATTTCGAGAGATGGGTGTTATTCTTCGCCAGGACCTGTTTAGATTCTTTATGATATATGAGATACTACACCGTATTTCAGAATACCTTTAATATTGACTTTACATTCAAACGATGAAAGTGTCCAGTCTTTCATTTATTATCTGTTTACAGATAGTAGATGGGATCATTCATAAATTATCAAGCAATTCTCTAATTTTATCGTCTTTGTATCTTGGCAGAACGTGGTAACCCACTCATGTAATCGTTGTTATACTCCAGGTTTATTAGCCAGGTCAAAGAAGTATTTAACCTTTTTCCATCGACAAAACTATGGAGTATTGGAAATGGATAAACAATGTAATGTAAACAATATCAATATCAATCGATCAATATATAAAGTAAGATCATTGTGATATCGTGTCATAAGTTATTTTGTCATTTGGAACAGAGGCTCTCTCAAGTGTTTTAGTACTTTAATGTAGAATTGTGAAACTGGAAATTATCAAGGGAATTAAATATCCTTAATATCCAATAGAATAAAGGATTATGGGATGTAAATTGGAAAGGAAATTTAGAAAAGTAATTGGAAGTCACTATTTCAGACAAGCAAATATGGAAAGAAGGTCGCCCAAATTTGAAAATAAGATAATAATCTGTGCTATGTTTTATAGTTTCCAATATATTTTAAATATTGTAATTGATTTTGGGATGCCAGAGTAATCATTTAAGATGATTACTCAAACTATTATTTCTAACTTTAATGTCAATTGTATTCTTTTCCAGAAGTTTTTGTGTGTTTTCCAATTTCCTTATCAATTATACCATCAATAATGTTATCCTTAGATACCTATAGTGCATCTGGGTTAAACAATATTCATAATGATTCAGTTTATACACTGAGTATTGCACATAATGCATCAGAGGCAATAGAGGATTGGCATAAAATACATGACAGAACTTAAATAACGACTTATCTGTGAAACAGGGGTAGATTAGGTACATAGGTAGTTCTTCGGCCTAGCCGCCTCCGGATCTTCTGCGCCTAGCATCGTTCACCAGCTTCCTTCTCCCTCGTCTTCGCTCGGTATTACTTCCCTTCTTCGCTCCCGCGTCGGTATTCCTTCCTCTTCTGGATCTTCTCAGAGAGTCTCCTAAAAGTGGGGTCTTCAGCCCCCTCTTTTCTTATCTCTTCATTCACCTTGAACATGCGGGTATTACCCTTCTCCTACCTACTTCTCGCAAACCAAACATTGCTCTTTGTGTAAAAACATATTTATTTTCATAATACCGCTCGGTTCGATACATAGCATCTGCTACATGATGATTAATTTAAGGAAAATAAATCACATTGTGTTTCGAATCCATGGAAAAATTCCAACTCTCCATCTTTTTGACAATGGGGAAAATAAATTATTTCTTCACCTGTCATCAAATGAGTAGGGAACCATAACAACGGGTCACCTCCCGAGCTCGAGATTAAACTTCTGCTGAAATATCCGAAGAAGACATAATTATTGGAAGCGTCCATCTCCTATCTTTTCTGGACGTCAGGGTTGTACCGCCCAGGTGATCCAAATCGGTCGTAGAAAGGAAGGAATTCTCTAAAAATAAAATTAATAAGAAATAATAGTATAGAGGCTAGGAAGACGATGAAACACAATAATACCATGTTGGTTTTAGTCCCTCTTTTATTTTTCTTAGCCATGAACTTCGAAACTTAATAAATAAGTTTCTCTCGTTCCTGTTTTTCCTCATTTACCGTACTCGCAGCCAAAGTTCTCCTTTAATCATTTAAAAGGTTGAATTCTATAACATGTGATTAAATGTGTAGATATTTCAATACTCATATAATTGGATGTAATCAGCCATTATAATGTGGATATATATATATATATACTAGTTGACCCGACAGCCGTTGGTCTGTCCAAAAGTTTTAAATCCGAAGATTATATGATTTTTAAATGGAATATAAATATAATTATTTGGACCGATTTGATGAAAATATATTTTTAATAAAATAAAAATTTTTGAAGTGATAGTGTCAGGTATCAAACCTTGACCTATTAATTGTCTAAGAGTTGCTTAAATATGTCAAGTATAAACTTAAAACTGATTCATTAACGGCAAGAAATAATTAAATCAAGTCGTGGAATTTTTCTATAATAAATTCAAAACGTTTAATTGGGATAAGTTTTTAAATATAAACTTAACAGGAACCTGGACGAATTTTCATCAATATAGCTAAAAGTTTCATAATAATAATAAATTCATGTGAAATACAAATTTCGACAGTGCACTATAAACTATCCCACTATAAATTTTCTCGAACCCGCTTGAATATTCACAAAAAAAATCATAAAAATGGGCCCAATCGTTTAGGAAGAATTCATTGGCGTACACACGAAGAGAAGATTTTTATGCATAAAGATACATCATGTGTATTTGTGGGTGGTTGTGTGTGCGTTTGTGCTTGTACCTGTTTGAAGCATTTTCTGATTCTTTAATAATTAATTCTAATTATAATATATTAATTATAAAATTGACGTACTTTACATTAGGATCTGTAAGAGATCGGAATATAAAAGCGCTTGGCTTAATGAAACGTCATCCATGATGGATATCACGTTTTTTTAATATCAACATTTACTACATACGAAATCAAAAAAATATCATTTGCAATGGTTACAAAATTAATTTATCTGGTGTAATTGAATCATTCGTAATATTATGCCTTTTTAGATTTTTAAAATATAAAAAAGGGTGTAAAATGTTTCGTTTTCTAGCAATATGTTAATAAAAACTAAATAATCGTATCACAAATAATGGTATCACAAGAGGAGATAACCGTTGTTTGAAGGCCACAACACAATTCCCATTCTTAGTACACGGTCATCACTCCTACGCTCAGTTTTCCGGTATGCTGACGGGCCTCAGCTATCTCTTGAGGGGATAATCATATATCGAATCTTTTTTCCCCGGCGACATTGATCAACTTTGTTAGCTGCTGTTACTTTAATTTTAAATATAAATTTCAAAAACATGTCTTCACGTGACTAAACATCGTTCTAACCGTTAATATTCATGTTTCAATTTTTAATGGAACGTAAACTAGGAAGTTAAACACTTCTCATTAAATTTCGGAGTATTTACAGTTTTGTATAGTCTTGAGTTCGTTAAACCTAGTATACACTGTCTTACTACTACAGTACTTATTAAAGCTACTTCCTTTAATAACCATAGATTTTATTTTTAGCTATTGCCTAAGTCTTTATTTCCACTTACCATTTCCAAAAAAAATAAAACCTCATTGAGCTTCTCGGGATCTTAGACGTCTCAAGGAGATGGGATCGGTATTGTTAATTGACAATGGCACTGCTCGAATCGATCCAAGAAAATTCCAGCTAGGAGGAGCTACTATTTCCCGAATTAATTTCCTCAGCTGTTCGAGCTGTAGGTTTAGTTAGTCCTGTAAGGCAGAGATATCGTACCTAAAGCTACTTAATGCGACTGTTTTGCCGAGTCCTGAGTGCCCTTAATCAAATTAGATTTCGTCACTTCAACTAGGCCCTCCTTAGTTAATTTGTAGAGTTAACTGGGATCCCGGAGTTCCCGAACTCACTAAATTAAAAGTATATAGATTATTTATTTTATTATTGGGTGTTTCATACAAAATGTACCTTATCAAAGCAAAGTTTAATTAGTAAAACACCATTATGATACAATAACATTTTAATTTACAATACTTACTCTCAATTTCTGTAGATTTTTCCCAACGTGTTATCAAATTATTTGTTATCAAAAAATCCCAATATTGAAAAGGGCAGGGTTTTGTGGTGAAATAAAGTCTGAAAATGCGTTTCGGGCTTGTCGTTTTAAAAATTTTTATCTTTAAACAAGTTCTACAAATATCTGAACAGATAGAAATTTATTGAATTGTTAATGTGTTGACAAGGTGTGAGAGGATCTCGTAACCCAGCACGTTTAGTTTCTTAATTGTCTGTCGTGAAACATGAGGTCATGTCTGGCTTTATCTTGTAACCACTCTGATTAACCAATGCATATTGTTTTTTTTTAATATGTTTTAATAGCATTATGTCGATATCCCTGCTGCAAGACGAGAATGTGGATGTGAAGGTTTCACCTTTCAATAGAAAGGACAAATGAATTATTCCCGCCGAGTGTCTATGTTAAAACTCATAAGAAAAAAAGAAAACAAATCGCGTGGTTCCATGGACATATTTGATGGCCTACAATATTCGTTCAACTGTAGTGTTAATAATTATATAAATACGAAAAAATACGATTAATTACAGCTCATTACAATCTGAATGCATAAACAGAAGTCCCCTTATTCCGCTTCCAATTTTAAAAATAATAAAAACAGATAATTCATATAAACCAACCCAATCGTTAATTATTCAATTAGATGGGGTAGTTGAACGTTATATCACAAAGGATATTTTGACTCTGAAATAATGGTCTCGAATCTATATACTTGTGTAAAACAATATATATATAAATATAAGCTACCTCCATGAGTACATTTAAGTACGATACCATTGCAAACAAAATGATATTAGCTGTCAGGCGTGCTAGTGGCGTTTGTTAGCCGGCATGTTTGGAAACATTTCATTGAAGGGCGGGTTTGCTCAGAGGTTGCGCATGTAATGTCAGGCGTAGGTCACGCAGAGCGTGCTTCCTTCCTTCTAAATCAAAGCCCAGTCTAACATTTATTATTGTCAGTGTTATGTGACCTTTGACATTGACCATTAACTATGTAACCATATTATTTTCTTATTTATATTATATTATAAATATAATACCTAACCACTCCTGTCTTAACAAATATTTTACGTATTTTCTTTAGCTATTGCTCTTTTCAAGGACAACGGTTGCGGAGGGAGGTTATTTGTCCTAGATTACTCTCATCCGCCAGGTTTTTCCCCAATTAAGTGTACCAAAATTACAGAGCCTAGATGAGCCCCACGAGAACTGTTTAATAAACAGATTAAATAAATTACCTGCCACAGCCGGATTTGAATCCCGGATTAATCAGTCAGGCTTCAAGGTTTTTATGTAACCATCATTTGCTAGGCAATACTTTAAATTAAGATTTTCTACATAATGGAATTACTATTTTTTTTTTATAATGCATTAAGCATTAATTATAACAAAAATAGATAACAGAGCTTGAAACATCTGACATTATTGCAAGTAGTTCCTAAGTGTATTAACTCAATATGTCTTCGAGTTTGAAGTTCTGACAGTGCTACAGAAAATAAGCTAGATAACTCCGGATCAATATATGCTGCAAAAATATTAGATTCCTCTTAAATTGATGGTTTGCTAACAACGATTGTTAAGAAGAATTATTTATACCATAAAAATTAGATTTACTTTACTTTAGATTAAGTAATATTAGTAGAAGTAGAGCTTTCGGGTTCCACTAAGCCATCGAACTCCTCTCTTATCTTAATCTGTAATCCAAAATCCTTCGTAAAATGCCCCTTTGTTAAGAATAAAGCCATCCATACTGACCACAATATCCCATGTGTTGCTGATTTGGCCAGAACCCGGTACCAATCATTTCATGAAAAAGTTGTTTCCACTCAAACCCTCTTGTTTCAACTAGCTACTTCTTCAATTTCCAATAATACTCCGAGGCGTGCAAAAAGGAGAAGAATTTTCCTTTATTTCATGTCATTATATATCTTTCATTCTATTAACTTGTCGTTTTGTTATAATACAGTTGTAAATTTCAGTAAATAAATTTTAAAAAATATATATTTTTTTAACTACATTGTATTTACAGTCAAAGAGAATCTTAGAGGAATTTATAACCCTTCTCTCTTCTTTATATATATATCTTCAGCCTCATTGCGTGGAAACGATCCAAACCATTTATAAAGATCGGTAGGTACGGACGAAGATATTGGACGGAGGAGTTAATTTTTTTCTTGGCATGTTCCCTTTCTTCTCCTTCTGCTGGAACCGGAAGGAGTTGATGTTGCCCAGTCCTCCAGAGAGTTCCAATCTAAACAGCATCCGTCTTCCTTATCAACCGCGTTCTCCTCTCTTTTGGAGCTGGTCTATTTGGGTCGGTCGCCTCGGTTCTGTGTCGCATCACGATAACTATCATTTTAATTTCCTTTATATTAACCTCTGTTATCAGAAATGTCAGATACCATTGACAGTGAATAAAATCCAGAATCGGAGAGGGGACTCTTCAAAGTAAATTTTGTTATAACATCTATAACATTTATCTTTGCTTAACCAAGAATTTTAATTAAATCATTTAATTATTTACGGTTTTTCCATGAATTGGTTTTAAAAACTAAGGAGATTTATAAAGGATAAAAAAATTTAAATTGACGCTTATACTGAAATACCACACCCATAATTCCGAAAAACATAAAAATACGATTTTTACTAAAATAATAATATTGATTCATTATTCTAGAAAACATTTTCGGAATCAGGAAGAATTGTGTAGTAACAATAATATTAACAACAATAATGGTGGGGGAGAGAATGAAAGAGATATGCAAGAAAAGAAAAAAAAACAATAGTTGAAACACCTATAGCCCATAATGGCTCGAACATTAAACTAAAAAATTATAATCATGGACTCAAAGGCAACAAACCCCCGCTGGATTTGGCTCAGTAAGCAGTTCTCTTGGACACAGCCTGGATATTAGAACATTTCTGAATTTTGTTTGTTTGTTTGTTTTCTTGGGTTTAGGGGCGTAAAACATCCAGGTCATCAACGCCCGTTGGTTGTTAAGTTATGGTAACCCACCTATCTGGGCCCGAGAAAGAACGAAGCGAGAGGCGCGCCCAGACCCGAGAGGGCAGGCCGAAGTCCAGAAGGCGCCCAAGTCCCACAAGTCAAGTGGTGGTTATATTGTTATTTATGACACGAAGATTGGTCAGAGGATGTGAATAAAAACCATGTTAACCACCCAGCCACACTAAGGACATTAGTACAATCCACTAATGTTTACAATGGACCATTCATGGAAAAGTCCAAATCCTCTCAGATCTTCGGAGCTAACATGCTCTGCGGGACAAGTGGCGCCCCCATAGCCCCCAGCACCAGCCCCCCCGGAGCCCAGGCCACTCCTCCCCCCAGCCCACGCGGGCCCGCACCAGTGAGCTTCGTTTTAGTTTATGTATATGTTATATATCTACTTTGCTATAATAGATAATGGATGATAATAACAACACTTGGTTATTTATCGAAAAATTAGCTTGGAACAAGATGTGTAATACATATACACACCCACGCATTCATATACATATAAACATAAACACTTATATATACACATATATATTTCACATCAAATGGTGGTCATCAGATTACACTTGGTAATGAATTTAATGACCGCATCTATTGTGGATTCGTCATCTCTCAGAGCCATTGAGATATTAAAAGGTAACCCGAGTTGGTGTAGCACAGATCGATAGTAATGGCATTCTTCGAATATGTGTCTGATGGTCAAGATGCCATTGCATTTTGGACATTTCGGAGGTGCTTCTCTTGTCATTAGGTAAACATGGGTTAATCGACTATGGCCTATTCTGAGGCGGGTGATTACCACTTCTTCACGGCGTTTGCTACGGTTGGAGGTAGTCCATGGATTTACGCATTTCTTAATACGTTTTAATTTATTGGATGGGCTTTCGTCCCACATTGATTGCCATCTATTTTTTACACACTCCTTTAGAGGGCGTGCAAGCTCTGGGCCAGTTAAGATAGCTGTGCCTCTACCCGGGAGGGATAGTGCTTCTCTTGCAGCTTTGTCGGCCATCTCATTTCCTATGATGCCTACATGGCCTGGAGCCCAGACGAAGTGGAGTGACTTGCCTATACCTTCTAGCATTATTAAGTATTCGTGAATGCGGTGAATGATCGGGTGGTCTGAGTACATATCATTCAATCCTTGGAGAGCGCTAAGTGAGTCGGATACTATCGTTATATTATCTAATGGTATTTCTGTCATGCAAAGGTAGAGAGCGGATGCGATGGCATTTAATTCGGCTGAATAGACATTACATAGATGGTGTAGTTTTTGCTTGTGTGTTGAGTTTGGTGTAACAAAAGCAGATCCTGTTGAGCTATCAGACTTTGATCCATCAGTATATATAGCTGTGTGTTTTGGTAGGGTATGGATGAGCTGCTGGTATCTTTCCTGATATTGTAAAGGTGTTGTGTTTTGTTTGCGGAATTTGGAGAGTTGGAGGTATATTTTTGGAGGTTGGTAAGTCCACGGAGGTGTGTTCATATCTAGAATTTTAACGTTTATTGATTTTAATTCATTGATGGCGAAAGAAAATCTTTCTGCGATTGGCAGCGTTGCATTTCTTGTCTGTAGGAACTGTCTGGAGAATTTAGGTTGGAATATATACTTATAGGCTGGATGTGAGGGTTGCAAGTATAGTCGGGACAGATAGTTCATTGCTAGTTTTTGACGCCTGAATAATAGTGGTTGGACCCCTGACTCAGCACATATACTTAAAATGGGGCTTGTCCTAAATGCACCAGTGCCAATGCGGATTCCGGTATTGTGGATGGTATCGAGTTTGGCTAAGCTTTGGAAGCGAGCTGAGCCGTATACAAAGCTCCCATAGTCTATTTTGGAACAGATCAAAGCCTTATATATTCTTAGCATCGTTGATCTGTCTGCTCCCCATGATGTTCTACAGAGAACTTTTAAGATTTTAATTTTAGAAATACATTTTTCTTTAAGATTAATAATATGAGTATTCCACGATAATCGCCTGTCGAATATCAGCCCTAAAAATTTGCATTGTTCGACATATGGCAAAGGTGTCGCTCCTAGAGTAAGTTCAGGGGACGGTGGAGTTCGTCTTTTGCGGCTAAAGTGGACACACTTAGTTTTTTCTGTGGAGAATTCAAGACCTGCGGATTGTGACCAGGCATTAAGTCGATTTAGGGCTTCCTGGAGTTTTCCTTTTATTGAATCTACATTGTTTGAGCGACACATAATAGCGAGGTCGTCTACATAAAGCAGCGGCTTTACTCCTCTGGGCAAGTTTCTTCCCAGGTCATTAATTGCCAGCGCAAAGAGAGTTGTGCTCAGAACACATCCTTGTGGTACTCCTATTTTTTGATTGACGTCTCGGGATATCACGTTTCCTATTCGAATTTTAAATTGTCGTTGTGTTAGAAACTTTTGAATAAATTTTAGGAGATTGCCTGAAAAATCTAAAGATATCAACTTTTTCATAATAATATCTATGCTTGTGCGATCAAATGCTTTAACCATGTCGAAGAAGATTACAACTGCTTGCTGCTTTTCGATAAATGCGTATTGTAGTTCGGCTTCGAGTTGGACTAAGTGATCGATAGTTGTTCTTCCTCTGCGAAAGCCGCATTGGAAATTCTGGAGAACGTTGTTTTTTTCGAAGATCCACACAAGGCGTTTATTAACCATGCGTTCCATAATCTTACAGAGGCAGCTAGTGAGAAATATAGGGCGATAGCTGCTTACTTGGCGCTTGTCTTTGCCAGTTTTCAGAATTGGCACTATTTCTGATTGTCGCCAGACGCTGGGAAATTCGCCTCTTTCCCACACATGGTTATAGAAGTTCAGTAGCCAGCTTAGACAGTTTTGTGGGAGCTGTTGGATCATTGCATAGTGAATATCATCTGGGCCGGGTGATGATCCTTTGAGGCTTCTTAGGGTTGATCTAAGTTCCCACATAGAGAACGATCGGTTATATATTATATCGGAGGCTTCAGAGTGATGGCATGTGATTTCATTTTCCGGATTTGTTTCTTTTGTTACACATGGATGAGTGGGAGGTAGGTTGAAGGTTTCTGAATAATATCCAGCGAACATTTCAGCAATTATCTCAGGGTTGTCCGTAAGTTTACCATCATAGAGTAAGGTGTATCGAGTGGCTGAGTAATTTTTGTGAATTTTTCTTATTTTATTCCAAACGAGGCTAGAGGGGGTGGATGAGTTTATGGTTTCGACGAATTGTTTCCATGATTCGGATTTGCTATTGTTTATTGTTCTTCTGCATATGGCTCTTTGTTTTTTATACTCGGTTAGATTTGTTACGGTGGCATTTTTCTGAAACTTCCTGTATGCTCTTCTACGGTTTCTTATAGCAGTTTTGCATTGTTCGTTGAACCAGGGAACAGAGGGTCTTTTAGTGTTGTTTTTAGTTTTAGGGATCGCAAGTTTTGCTGCTTGTAGTACGGTATCTGTAAAAAGTTGACATCCTATTTCAATACTTATTTCAGACGGATGTTTTTCAGGTGGTTTAACGATTGATGTGAAAAGCGTCCAATCTGCTTTTTCGACTATCCACCGAGGTTTACCGTTTCTGTTCTGGTTGCGATTTTCGAATTTTATGCGGAGAGGGAAGTGATCACTACCGTATAGGTCTGGTAATACTGTCCATTCAATGATATTGTATAGTGAGGGGCTGCACATGGAAAGGTCGAGAGATGTGTAGGTGCCGTAGGTGGAGCTTAGGTATGTGGGTTCACCTGTGTTGAGGAGTAGAACGTTTGATAGGTCTATGAATGTTTCTATCATTCTTCCTCTCGCATTTAGGTCTATGGAACCCCACATTGGGCTGTGGCCATTAAAGTCTCCGACAAGAAGAACAGGTTGGGGTAGCTTATTGTAGATATTTAAAATGTCTTCTGTTTGTATGAGTCGGTCCTGGGGTAGGTAGATGTTGCAGATTGAGAAAGTAAAGCCAAAGTGAATAGTCACGGCTATAATTTGGAGGTTTGATTCAATTTCTATTTGTTTGGAATATACGGAATTATTAACGGCAATGAGGACTCCTCTACATGCATGATCATCATTCGGACTGTCAGTACGATAAATGGCAAAGTCTTTTAACGAGATTTTGTCTCTTTTTTTAAGGTGCGTTTCTTGTATGCATATACAGAATGGATTTTCATCTTTTATGAGTATTTTTAGGTCATTAAAGTGCGTTTTTAATCCATTACAATTCCATTGTATAAGGGTCATTTTTAGTTTTTAAGGAATGTGAGAGATAATAAATAAATAAATAAATAAATAAAAGATTTGGAGGTCCAATCCGTTTTAAATTTCAAATAAAATAAAGTAAAGGAGTGGTAATATATTATATTGATAGTAAATGAGTGAATAAACCCAGAATAGGTCGTACCCACACATGTATTCATACACGTACATATAGACCGGTATATATGAATACTCACATACAAAAAAATAAAATTTAGTAAATAGATTAGAAATAGAGAGAGAATTAAAATTAATAAAGAATACACAAACAAATGTAACAAATGAAGATGAAAAAGACTAAAAAGAAAAAAGTAAATATACCTGCATACCCATATGTACATATAAACACAAACCCAACAATATCCATACACATACACATATAAACATCCATACGCGCACGCACTCGTATGTGTGTATACACACACGCCCATATACAGAGATATACCGGAGATGTAGATATATTCTCTCATTTTCGGACGTATTAAATAGTAAATAAATGTATGTACAGATATAAGGCCGTATTCGTATGAAATATGTGAAATTATATGTATATAATGTTGGTTATTCTGTATAAGTACGTAGTACATTATATCGTATGTGGCTATTTTCATAAATAGAGATGGATATATACTCGCTAAGAGAACGAGTAATAATAACAGGTATGGACTATTGTTTTCAGAGCTGATATTAAGTAGTTTATTGGTGTTCAACATTATAAACAGAGCAGAGATAAAAGTGAATGGGATAAACAGGGCTTGTAGTCTTTATGGTATAGTTTTGTCAGTCGGATTAGTATTATGGTTGCTACTAAATTTATTATGGCTGTGTACTCTGTTATATAAACGATAATTATTGTTTAAGTGCAAATTTACAGGTGAATTAGGGTACAGGGTGTAGGTGTTGATGTTTATTCCATTATACATAATGTTATAAATAAGTTTCGTACGTATCATTATTATTTTTTTCTAGCTTTGCGGCTGACCTGTTTTTTGTTATTTACTGTAGTAAATTCTCCTTCTGGGTCAACTTCTGAGCATTGGGCATCCATTAGCTCAGACTCGATTGATAAGGAGGACGGGTCATCTCCAGGCCGGGATGCGGCGGGAAGAGGAGTGGTGGGGAGAGGAGTGGAGGTATCGCAGCGCTTACTAGATCGCGATCGCGATCTTGAAGCTCTCGGTGGCGCAGGAGTATTTTCCTGCACATTAGGTGAGGTTAAAGGGTTTAGGGAGAGGGAAACTGAAGGTTCTGAGGGAGGAGGGGGTGTGGATGTAGGGACTGGTAGGGGTAGGGAAGTAGGAACTGGGGGGGGTAGGGAGATAGGGACTGGGAGGGGGAGGGGGATAGTTACTGAAGAGTGAGTTGGTTCGTAATTATTATTAGTATTATTTTTATGATTAATCTTGTTTTCTCCAAAGTTAAAAATACTGTCTGTTTGAATAGCTATGTCTTTTTTTTCAATATTATTAAATTTTTGTTTTGTTATTTCGGAATAACTTTTGTTGAATGGTACAGGATTTCGTTCTTTGTAGACTTTTTTTGCCTCATTTAAAGAAACTTTATTTGTTACTTGGATGGCTTTTATTTCCTTTTGAATTTTGAAGATTTGACATGTGCGATCTAGTGCGTTGTGAGGGCCATCGCAATTCGCGCATTTAGCCGGCAGGATGCATTTAATATTTTCTCCGTGTTTTGCCTGTCCGCAATTTATACATTTGGCCTCTTGTTTACATTGGTTAGTAGGATGAGAAAATCCGAGACAGTTAAAGCAGCGCATGGGATTAGGGACGTATTGTTGAACTTTAACTTTCAGAAATCCTATGTTTATATAATCCGGATTAGTAGGAGTCGGAAATGTAACCACGTAGGTGTTTGTTAGAATTTCATTACCATTTTTTTTAATTTTTATTCTCATTATATCTTTAATTTTGGTTGATAGTTCTTTTTTAATTTCATCGATCTCCAGAAATTGGAGATCATAACAGCGAATAACTCCCTTGCTGTAGTTCAGGGTGTTGTGGGGTGTTACTCTAATGGGGAATTGACCACCAAAAGTTTCACATTTTAGTAATTTTTCTGACTGCTTACCATTAGTAGTTTCTATGAGTAAAGAGCCATCTCTCAACTTTTTTACATTTTTTAATTCACCTACATGTCCTGATAGAAATTTACTAATTAGAAATGGTGAAACCATTTTGAAGTCTTTATTATCGGTTCTTTGAACGATTAAAAAAGAAGGGCTAATTTGGATCGGTGTTGCGTCATTTTTTTCGGTTGACGGTTTAAGGCGGGTACGAAGCCGTTTTCTTTTAGCTTTGGGGCTACTGAGATCTATCGGATCTCCCATTGAAGTCTAATTAACACCCAAGTATAAACCAGAAGAATAAAAATAAGAAATAAAACAAAAAAAAAAAAAAATTTAAAGAAGAAGACAAATGAAAAGATTATCTGTTATAATAATAAAAATAAAAATAATAATATATATACAGCTATGTTAAAAATTAATTTAAAATAAAAGAAATTGTAAGTTCTTATCTGGCGGAGCTAGCCGGTGGTCCTCTCTCTTCTAATACCAAACACAGACTGATTTTCTGAATTTTAAAGTGATAGTAACTGCAGGTAGTCAGACTTGCTTCCCATATCTATCCGTAAATGCGTGAAAAACACTGACAGTAATAATAATAAAACACAGTGGCTCAATGCTGATACCACAAATCTCTGTTTGCTAACTTCGAACCAAGGATTATCATATAAATTACGATGTTATCTTCCCACCTAAATTTAAGCAAATGTTTTTCTGTTTGTTGGTTCTAAGCCCAACAGCTTTATAGGTCTATCTAAATCTTCGTGATGCCTCACTTCAAATTATACTTACCGGATGCATGCTCTGTAATTACGTTTTCTGTAACCTCTTATATTTGTTTGAGGACTCGTCCTTTTTTGGGCCAAATAATCTGAAGGAAAGCATTAAGAGTTTGTTCAGTCTTCGGAATCAGTAGTCACGTTTCATATCCGTATACAAGGCTCTTAGCAATGTCGAGACCCAAATATTTAAACTATTTCCGCCGTTAGCTTTATTTCCCCTTGATTTTCTTCGATTTAGTTAGCCCTAACTACTTAAATTCCTCGAAATAATCAAACTTATTCCTCATAGTATAGTTTTTCCTCAAACAAGATATACCTATCCCTCATATCATAGTAATCGCTGCCTTTTCTTCCACTAACTACATACTTCGTCTAATGCTAATTCACTTCGATCTGTATTTCATTATCAATATTTACCAACGTTATTGAAAATAAAGTTACTATTTGGTTATAAAATTTAGCTAATAAATATTACATAAAGGACAATTTTAAAACATCTATTTTTATGCATTATCCGGTATACAAATTCATCATATGTGTTATAACTGACCCAGAGAGAGATCGGCCAAAATCCCTGCTCTCTTCGAAAACTCTTATCTGGTTCCAATCAGCTGGTAATCTGTTCCGGCCTATTCCAAGTTAATTGCTTGGTGAGCAAATGGATGACCTTACTCATCTTTCCAAGTTCCAATCGGAACGGCGAAATGTCGTTAGGAATCTTAACGAGAAAACTCATGTCCCGTTTCAGAAGATTACGAATGTGTTTACGATTCGGAAGCATTCCTTTTCATAAAAAATTAAAAAAAGAAAAATGAACTCATCAAAGGTCAGTTCAGTAAGTGGTAGAGACTGTAGACTGCAATGTTTCTAGGAGAACGGTCCTGCAGGTATGTGATGCTCATGGTCATGCCCAACCACAAGGTTTTACCCCAATTAAGGGTCCCCACTCTATAGAGGCTAGGTGAACTCCTAGCGCCTTCAGATCTCACGGGGTCTATCCCTGGCTGTTAATAGATTAAATAAATAACTGCCTTGGCCGGATTTTAATGCGGGACCTTTAACAACTTAGCGCTCTTCTACGGAGCTACCCGCTTCATCTTTTCATTTTTATTTTTAAATTATTTCTGTGTTGTATAAAATGTATAATTAGCATTTTATTTTTGTATATTCTGTCTGAATCGCTCCATTGTTTTATCCTTAAAGCGAAACACCGGAGAGACGTAGGTTCGTAATTTTAAGGCTTTTCTAACATCATTAAACTCCATTACACCTTATACTGGAATACAGAAAAAATAATCCCAAAACATCAAAAATATGCATTTGTATAATTGTATTAAATTAATTAATTTTTTTCTTTATCTCTTTTGTCTACTCTGAACCAAATTCAAAGCTTACTGCGTAAAGGCGTCATATATTGTTATTGCTGTCTCTACGAAACATAAAATTTGCATTTACTTTAGACAAAGAATATTCAAATTAACCGTAATTTGCAGAGTGTGGTGGAAGGATTATATTTGCAATTTGATTGGATATTTTAACGTGTGAATAACCAAAATTATTTTGATGAATAAAATAAATTAGATTATTTATTCCTAATCACTTGGAAGTTTAAAGGTTATTAAAAAAAATAATATCATACAGCGAAGGGATATTTTTTTATACATATTTAAAAAATTTGTCTCCTTATTTTCCAGTAACTAATACGAAACTGTAATTTTAAAATTTATTTAATATATCTTTCATTCATAAAAGAATTAATGGAATATTGATTTAACTAGCTGACTGTATGTAAGTTAAGGGGAATTCTTTCTGAAGTTTTCTTCTTATAAAAAAAGTGAATGAGATAAGAATTTCACTATTATTTTATGACATAAAAAGGACTCACGCTGTCTAAGGAAAACATTTTTTAAAGCATGTTGTATAATATTTCATTCTTATTAATCTAAAGATGTAAATTTGTTGACAATGCCTACCTTTCAATATACATCCATATTACAACATCAGCTACAATATGAGACTATCTAAAATAAGAATAACTTGAGGTCTAAAAAGAAACGATAAATTAAAAAAAAAAACGCTTTAGTACTCACTTCATTGAATACGCCATAATAGTTACCATAAAACCTTCTATGCCAAATATCGTGGGTTAGTGGGTTGGCAGGTGTACTTAGGTTTTTTTTTTTAAATAGAGTAAAAAATCTTCGGTTTTGTCGAAAATCAAAATAATAATTTAAAATTACAAATGTGAACGGTTATTTCCATAAACCAAAATTTAAAGCCTTTCTTCATTTGAAATAAAGATTAACTGTTAATTCTTAATTATTTAACAGAAAATTTATTTATGCGTATAATGCATTTTCATTGTACAACCAAAATTCAAAATCATCCTCTTTTGAATAGAAATATATATAACAGATTTTTTTATACTATACACTGCTTTATTCCAACAATGTCCAAGCTTAAGTATCTCAAAAAAAAAAAAATACGTACCACTACAATTCATAATCGTTGAGGCTGTCCAGTGTGCTGGATTTGTCCGGGATCACGTTCTTCTCCGATCAAAAGTACCCTGAAACTTTCTAGAGACCGATTGAGCCCAACGAGGGTCTGTAGATACTACAGGGTCCATCCCCGGCTGTTATCAAATTATATACTGATGTAGTAGTTGAGGATTTAAATGCATCAATTTTGGCACAGAAAGACAATACAATACATATTGAGCTACATTTTCTTATATTAATAATAAAAAATATGTTTTCATTGTTTTATACTGGAAGATCAGCTTTTCCTATTTTCGCTTGAGCTATTAAAGTTAAAATGATATATATTATTATGATTACATATATACATGTATATGTACAGTTGATCTACTGATGACCTAATCCCTCTGTTAGTACTCCAATTGCTTATCTATAAAACATTGTGGCAAAGGTCAAAAAAATCTACACCCCCATAAACATGCAAAAAAAACAGAAGTTGGGAAAAACAGCGACAACAGGGAATAAAGAATAGATTTGTTAGAAAGAATCACATAGAACCAACTTTTTCTGCCTCCCCCGCTCACGTCTCGTGCCATTTGCAATTCTTCTTCGTCAGGGCGTGATCAATAGCTTGGCCCCACATGCCCGTTCCACCTGAATCCCACTCCAATGTTCGCAACATCCCAAATAGCCGATTCTCTTCGAGTTTACGTGTTTTGTTACATCCTATGAAATATGGACGTGAAAGAAATGTTTTATTTCAGTTCGACCTATGTGAATTCATTGTTATTAGTTGATGATACGTTCGGATTTACCAGTTCATTTTTTCCTGTTAAATATAGACGGTAAGGAAAAGTTTTTGGTAAAAAATTACCTTAACATAATTTACTTACAATTATGTGAATTAATTGTTAATACTTTTGACTATAAACACGATAATTATTATTAATTAAGAGATTAATTATTGACGTTATTGATGAATTAATTATATTTATTAGTAAAAATTTAAGTCTCAAGGTAAAAAATCAATTACAATAATTTAATAGTAGCTTCTTAAAATTTACAAAAAAATTACCATTTCATTAGTGTTACGAATGAAATTTTTCTGGCCAATTATAGATTTTTCTATATATGTTTGAACTATTTGGTTAATAATTGAAATGGATTATACAGAAACAAAAAAAATAAAATAGAAAAAAAATACATAATAAAACTAATTGAAATTATATTTTTAATAATAAATATTCCGTGTTAGTAAATGCATTTTATCTTAAATTAAAATACTATGCTTACAACCTACTGTACCCAAGACAGCGCATTTGGACCCAAGGAAAGTAGCTTTGAAGTAGCCTTTTAAAAAGAATGTAAAAAATCCTTGGTTGCGCCGTTCTTAGTCAAATTATTCAAACTTTTGTATTTCTAAAATGTTCTATTATATCCATATTCCAATAATTAAAAAAAATTAATTAATTTCTATAAAATATGAATTAAATTTCGTATATTAATCTTTATGGTTTTTCCCGAAAATAATTTTTTTTTAGTTTAAACCTTTTTTTATAATTAATAATTTTATGAGTATGAATCATTTTATTAACATGATGAATTTTTATTATTTTTTGTTACACAGAAAACAAAAATGGAACAAACTGGGAAATGACAAAAAAACTTTTGATTAATCCATTTTTGTTGGGTAAATAAACGCACAGGAAAAAAGAATAATTAAAAAGAGGCGAGTTCATAAGAGTAATAATCGTCATGTTCTTTCGCTATTAATTACGATTCATATCCATTACATTATATACAAAATTATTATTATTAATTTTTTGACCAATTAAGTCGCTCTCCGGTGGTTTAGGTTTTACTTGAAATCTTTTTTTATCTTAATCTTAGGCTCGACAGCTGAGTTTAGGGCTAATTTTCGAACCTTCTGAGTTGAAGATCACTCAAGGTCAAAACTATTTTAAAAACACAAATGAAGATTGAAAATAAATAAATGGCTATGTTATTCTCAAAGGATAGATGTTCATCCCCAAAATTAAAATTCCAATAATAGATTAAACAGAAAAACTATAGCATTAGAGTGTAGACCAATTTTCTTCTATTCTATTCTATAACTTTCAACTTTTAACATAAGTAACTTTTAACTTTTAACCCACCTGAGCTCTGTAAAGTGGGTACCCAAAATAGGGATAAAAATCTAGCAGATGACAAATCACCGCCACTTACAACCGTTGTTCTTGAAACAGTACAGTCCCTATCATGTACTGAACTCAAGAACTTTCATGGGTTGTACATGTTTAATGGTACAGATTTTTTAACCAGGGAGAACAATTGTTAATTAAAAATTAAAAACAACTGCGTCGATTATCCGAATGTAAATTAGCTGAACGTTCAACTATCCGAACTGGTTTGAAAAGCATTTTCTCTAAAAGTTAATTTCCTAGGCCTACTACTCAATACTTATAATTATACATAAAAGAATTAGTAAGTAAGTTGCGATGAAGAAGAAGAGGGACAAACTAATATCACAACTTCCTTTGTATCACTACAATAAATCTTGGTATTTACGTAAATATTTTTAAATAAGTTTATTTTTTTAATTACGTGCGTGTATATATCAAATATTAGTATATGTATTTTTAGCTTACATACTGCACAGTAAAATAATGACTTTTTTATAAAAAATTTTTGTTTATTTTTTTTTGGAATTCTCCTTCCTTAAAAAAAGATTTACCATGGACGAACTGTAGAGTATTGTATTGAGCAGTAGTGTATCCAAACTCTTGTGAATTGTTAGTGCAGTTGACTTAGTACCTGCAAATAGCATTTTATTACCACAATCAACCTGTAGTTTTTTATTATTACTGAATTATTTATGTCCCTCATTTTATGTTGTTGCCGGATCAAAGTAGGCGGTAGAACAATCATTATTGTTTACTTTTGGACTATATCTCTACCGGCATAACGTCCCATAAGGCCCTGAGCAGTAAAGAATACAGGCTTTCCGCGATATAAACTGACCATAGATATAAAATCTATCCAAGGATTAGAGCTAGGACGTGGGTGAGTTATCGACTGGAGTGGAACTCGTAATGGCTTCGAGAGAGCTAGTGAGATAGTGTGCACCTCACTCATCACCATTACTTCCCGCCCTTCTCTTGCACTAACTCTTCCGTATATTTGTTTCCCGTTCTAGCTATATACTCCCTAGAATCCGATTATCCAGAGTAAATTGACGTTTCCGCTTTTAATTCGAACTTTTCCTGAATAATTGTCAATAAACTAGAAATGTTTTTTTAATTACTTTTGTTCGGATTAAATTTAATACCGATATTTTGTTTTTAGAAACCTACGCCCTACGCATTGTATCTAAACTACAATAAAAAAAATAGTAGTTTAAAAAGCGCACTCTTCAACATAATTTTCAATAAGTTTAAAATAACAATCGAGTGATAAACAAAAAAGTTCATTTTATTTTAAAGCGCGGGGTGCTTGATGTTAATTGTTGTATCAATTGATATTTGTAAAAGTAGAGTCATTATGAATACATTTTAAAAAGCGGATGTTTCCGATAAAGTGGATTTTTTTGCTAATCACTCTACGCTAATTTTAAACTTATTTAAAATTATTTTCTTCTTTTTAGTTTTGTTTTCCATTTTGTTTCTAAACTATTATTTATTTTCTACTTTTTTAGTTCTGATAGCCATAAAGGCGTTTTCTTTAGTTTCTTTTAAACTAATATTCATACAAATCGTGCCGGTTTGCTATCAAAGCATGTTTTCTTAACTATTATTTTTTTTTGCTGCAAATTATACGAAACTTACCAGGTTTCTCTGGCCACCAGTCATATGCCTGTAAAAGCATAACATTTTTAAATTTGATTTTACTGGATGGTATTATATTCTCCTAAGACAACAGATACACTTTTAAAATTAAACATATTAATACAAATTTAAATAATCAATCATAACAATCATCGAACACATTGTTTTCCGCAAAATTTAAACCATTAAAAAAATAGAACAACCATCTTCAAGCACTATTAATATTACTAATATTTTTCCAAGATACATCACACGGACATCCAAAGCCACTGATATTGCGAAGAATCTAATGGATGAGGACACAAAGAGCAGACTAAAAATAACGTGGATAATGGATCTGTTATTAAAAGAATATAAAATCAAGCCACGGGAGAGGTGCCGCTGGGTACTGTGAGGTTTACCGTGGATACTGGACAAAAATCTGCTGATTGTCAATTTGTCATACTTGATAAGTATGAATAAATATATAAAGAGAAAAGAAAGAAAAAATATCTTTAAAAGGTTAAACAATTATAAATTGTATCGAAATCGATGCAATGCAATTTCTCAATATCGGAAGATAACCCTTGTCTTAAGTTGGCCTAATGGTTTTCAATCAAACGCCAGATTCCCCTCTTATTTTGGGTACCCACTTTATAGAGGCTGGGTGAGCCCCAGGAGGGTCCTAGATCCCATAGGATCCTTCTCCGTTTGCTGTCAGATTAATTCTTGCCAGCAGCGGGATTTAAATCCAGGACCTTTGGCATAGGCGAAATTAAGGACTATCTCTGTAGCATCTCTCCGTTTAGGCGCAGTAACATTGTTTATTATAACATGCAATAAACAAACTCTTACTAGAATGTAGTGCCAAAAAAAATTCTATTCCTAGATTTTGAAAGGTTAATATTTGGAGTTATTCAACACAGTCTGGATTAATTATTTTTATTCAGTGTGATCCTACAATTTTAAGTTTAAAAAAGTAACTTAACCGTTTCACTACTACGGGTGACTATAGTCACCCGCCACAAAACGACACCCGCACACGATGGGTGACTATAGTCACCGGTCACAAGATGCCACCTATACACGACGGATGACTATAGTCACCCGCTCCAAAAATGGAACCAAATGTTAAGATAAATGGTATCGCTTCGTGTATTTCTGTTCGTAAACAATTGCAAGCGCTATTGCAATGTTCGTTTTTTTTTTTTCGACATTGTTTAGTCATTTACCCGTGGGCCTCGAATGTATAATTATACTCAGTTAGTCGTCGAATGTATCAGAGGATAGAAGCCAGACGTATCAGTGACAAAATTGCAGTAAATTTATATAAATATAGGGAATTGTGATATAATTATACGTAAATTATATAAATAATATATCAGACGTACAGCAAGACAAAGGTATATAATAAAAAATTATTATTTTTCTAACTTTTATATTTTTCTGCAATTTCAATAAATTTTTAAATATTTGACCCGTTCCAGAAAATGATTAGAAACAATAAAAATCAAAATAATAAAAGAAACCGGCATAATGAATCGCAATCGGAAGAGATATTATTACTTCGTACAAAATAACTCGAAAGAGTACATTGAGCACCTCAGAATCCGAAGAACAAAATTCGACAAAATCGGAAAAAAATATATTGAATATTACATGGACTACCGAACCGGCGCGACCCAAATTTCATCAATTTTCGAAACGAAATTCCGGAATAAGAGTACCACTTAGCCACTCCGCACCAATTCTTGACTACTTCCAGTTATTTTTCTCCGAGAGCTTTGTGGAATTTATCGTCAAAACAACAAACGATTATGAGGAATGCATAAATCATAATAACGCTCCGAGTCGCTCACGAGGGACTTCTCTTGCTGAAATGTATCGTTTTCTCTGTATAAAGATGTTGATGTCGCGGAATAAAAAACTATCTCATTCTGAGTATTGGGCAAACGATGAGCTTTTGAGAAGCAGAATTTTTGGTGAAATAATGTCAAGGGACCGATTTTTATATTTACTAAAAATATTACATTTTAATATCAATGATACGCAAGCAAATGTTGATAGATTATATAAAATTCGGGAAATTTGTGATATGCTTAGAGAAAGCTTCAAGAATGCGTTGTATCCCTTCCAAGATTTATGCATTGATGAAAGTTTGTTGTTATATAAGGGCAGGTTGTCCTTCAAACTGTACATTCCATCAAAGAGGAACAGATTTGGTATTAAGTCCTTTGTGTTATGTGATAAGGAATCTGGATTTGTTCAAGACTTTATAATTTACGACGGATCCCTCTCCAATATTACCAACACAGATGCAAATCTTGGTAAATCTGGGAACATTGTTGTCCAGCTACTCAGACCATATTAGGAAAAAGGGCATACTCTATTTGTTGATAACTGGTACGCAAGTCCAGCACTGTTTATTTTTTTGCACAAGAATGGTACTAACGCCTGTGGCACCGTGAAAAAAAGACGCAAAGGTATGCCAAGGATGGATAAAAAATTGAAAAAAGGCGAGGCGGGTTTCTGGTCGTCAGAATGTTTGCTAGCCATGAAATGGCATGACAAAAGGGAGGTGTATATGTTATCGACCTTTCACACCGAAGAATTTGTCGATACAAAAATCTATTATCGCACAAAGGAAATGATCATAAAACCAAAGTGTGTCATTGATTATAATCGCTCTAAGGGAGCCGTGGATAAAAGTGATATGATAATCAGTACAATTCATTCCCAAAGGAAAAATTTAATGTGGTATAAGAAGTATTTTTTCACTTATTGGATATATGCATATGGAACGCCTATTGTCTATATAAGTTGAAAAGTGGGAAATATATATCGATGGCTAAATTCCATCTTGAATTAATTCGACAAATTTTAAGATGCTACCATCCATCGAAAGCCACGAAGAATGTTAATAAATCTGGACATATTAATACAACGCGTCTTACTGCAAGACATTTTCCATCACTTTATGAGAATAACAAGACGAAGAGAAAAAATCCACTAAGAAAATGTGTGGTATGCAAAAAGAACGATAAAAGCAGTCAAACACGATATCAATGTGAGAATTGTGATGTTGGCTTATGTGTATATCCGTGTTTTGAAAAATTTCATACAGAATATTATTATAAAAAATTACTGTTCAATATTATGTTATAATTATAGTTCCTATATTGTTGTATAATATAAAAATATTAATTGTATTGCTGAATTAAAATAACTCCATGGAAAAATTATGAACACAAATCATTTTGTTTTTTAATTGTTGAGGTAAAACCATTTTCCAGACATGCTTATTCTTTATTTTAAAAACGTTTCGACCATGTTAGTCATTTTCAATTTCCCATGTCAATCTTAGTATCATCATAATAACATGTCTTATGTGAATGTCTACTATATTAAATTTACTTGGAGATACACTATTTCTCCATGGTCATTTCTAATCTACCAGATTTATACTTTTGTATAAATTTATACTTTTGTATAAATCTGGTAGATTAGAAATGACCATGGAGAAATAGTGTATCTACAAGAAAATTTAGTATAATAGACATTCACATAAGAAATGTTATTATGATGATACTAAGATTGACATGTGAAATTGAAAATGACTAATATGGTCGAAACGTTTTTATAATAAAGAATAAGCATGACTGGAAAATGGTTTTACCTCAACAATTAAATATTATATATATTAGTCCAGTGGAATCCATATTATAATGTATAAATCATTTTGTTTCTAAAAGTAATGTCACAAAGTCGAGACAAAAGTCTTGGCCCCGAATGCTAAAGACTGCGCGCGCTAATGTTCCCACTTTCGGCACGGCGCTCCGTTCTAGACGAGGTACTCCGCGGCGAGGCCCACCGTAGCGAAAGGGTTAACTAATATTAATTAGTGGTTTAATTTGTTAAGGTTTAAAGTTATCTATAGTATTAAAGTTATAATACTGTGCTACCTAGTATATATAATGCTATATATATATATATATATATATATATATATATATATATATATATATATAAAATAGTGCTATACACACATATATATATATATATATATATATAATAGTGCTATGCACATATATATATATATATATATATATATATATTATCTGTGCTAGTTGATGGTGAGGGATCAGTTCTCAACCCGTTTCTGCTTCTGATGTCTCTCTCTAGCTGGCATGAGCTCAGGCAGCTTAGTCCATTCGTCACTGTGCGAACAACTTGTCAAGTCAACATTGTCACTTCAATGTATTTCCTCATGGCTTACTTAACGCTCTAGAGATTCTATAATTACGAAAAGAATTAAATAGGAAAAAATATGTTATAATAGTTAATACGTTTTTTTTACCTTTTAATACCTCAGAGTGCAGAATGCTGTGTTGCTAGTCTTAGGGCTCCGGGTTCTAATCAATCAATGGTAGATAAGTTATTTAATATATTAACAGCCACAGATGGACCCTGAGATATACAGAACCAACTGAGGCTCATCCAGCCTCTATAAAGTGGATACTCTAAATCGTGTGAAAACCGTGGCAGTTGAGCGAGATCACATCCAATCAGCCCTGCTACATTCCGTTGTCCTAGAAACATTTCAGACATAAATGAACTGAACCTAATATGATATGATAGTATGATATATAATATTTGTGGAGTGAATATTGGTTTAAATTTATTTTCGAATTTAAATAAAAATTTAAATTTCTCACATCAATGTCATGCGATAAATATCTCCTTAAGGGATGCTGACAGAGTTTTGCAATACTTAAGAGACTATTATTAATCCATATATTATGTATAGGGATGAAACAGATTACTGCTTTATCTGAATTTTTAAACAAAGCGGATGAAATAAAAAGGTCGAATGCAAATAAATTTATGAAGTGAAAACAAAAATACAGTTATACGATTTCATCTAATCCCCTAAGTCAATTTTACAGCTTCACCCATTATGTTATTAATGAAATTCAGTTTTTGAATAGATTGGTGGAGTTTAAAATCCTATAATTGGATTTCAACTTTCCAGCTCATTTGATTTTTAACCAACCGATATTGCTTATAATTTAGAAATCTCAAAATCTGATGTAATTATTGCTAAAAATACAAAATAAAGAAAGAATCCGATTAAAAATGTATTAACGCTGAATGCGGTATATTAATGTGAACCGACCTTAATCGTTTGATTAATTAACCGTAACAGACACCTTGAACATGTATGGTGTATTATTTTTAATTGTAAAAATGTTGTCCTCTTGCACCAATACAAGCATTACATCTAGCACTCACTTGATAATTGCAGCTAAACCTTGTTCTTATGATATTTGGTGCACTGCATCTATGATTCGGTCTCTTAATTGCTCTCTTGAGTTGATTGACACCGCATAAACGTTCTGCTTCAAGGTTCCCCATACGAAGAAATCCATGGGTGTCATATCAGGTGATCTGGGTGGCCAAGGTACTACTCCTCCACATCCAATCCATCGTGGATAATTTATATCCAGCCAAGCTCGAGCAATTCTGCTATAATGAGCTGGACATCCATCGAGTTGGAACCACATTTCAATCCGCTGTTGTAAGGGACTGTCATCTAGATAATTAGAAAAGTCCTTCTCCGAAAAATTTGTAAATGTGATACCATTCAATTTTCCAGGTAAAAAAATGGCCCAGTAATCCGTTTCAAATTCCAAGCCAAACGTTAATAGCAAATTCATGCTGAAACCTGTTCTCTCTAATAGGTCTGGGATTTTCAAGAGCCCATACTTGATAATTTCTTTCATTAACAATTCCTCCTCTTGTAAAGGTAGCTTCATCGGACCATATAATTTTTAATGGAAATAAATTATCATCGCGAATTTTTTCAAGAAACCAGTTACTAAAATTCAATCTCTTGACATAATCTTGAGGTAATAAATTCTGAACTTTTTGAAGATGGTATGGGTAGCGATTATCACCTTTCAAAGGTTAGATAATCTACTCTTACTGCTGCCTGGAATTGGTCGCCTTCATTACGTATTAAGAATGACCCAGTCTCTCGTAGTCTATTAAAAGTGTTAGTGGTGCAGGATGTTTTCTATATTTATCAGTTCTAATGAATTTATATATAGTCACAAAAATATAAATTATTTTTTTAGCTAGTAATAAATATTAATCCTTCTTAAATGTATTTTGAGCATGATAAAATTTTTATTTATTTCAGTATCTCTGAAATTTCACGTCGTACCTTCTCCACCTTAAAGCGTCCTTAAAGAGTTACCTTCGTCACCTGTTCCCTTTCGAAATCCATAGCCTTCTAATCTCTTCCTAAATTTTCCCTCATTTGGATTATTGCTCTACAGTGTATGGGGGTATCTCTGGGGATCTCGAACAAAATTAAAGCGGTTGCTTAATTGCTTCGTTCGATTCATCTTTGGGATACCGAGAGATGGCCCGGTGTGGCTTTACCCTTCCTACCACCGCAAGTACTTCCTAGCTTCCTTTCTTTACCAAGTTGTCCAATCCCGCCGACCATCATACATTTTCGATCTCCTTCAATTCAAAACCACAGTCCTCTCCCGTAACACCCGTTCTCGGCTCTCAGATCTATATACAGCATAATAAATACAGCTTTCCTTATCTGATCCTCCTCCCTTTGGAACTCTATACCTTCTTCCTTCGTCGTTTCAATAATCTTCCAACCTTCACATCCCGTATATTCCATCATCTAATATCCCTACAATTCGAAAAAAATCGGAAATAGTAGTGGATCAGTTTTGAGTTAAAGTTCTCTTCATTCAATTAATGAATGGTGTTTTTCAATGTACACTTGTTTGTGTGATTAAGTATGTATATATATGAGTGTGTAGAATTTAAACCAAGTACATATGTATTATTATCATCTAGTTAGATATTACAAAAAAAAAGAAATAAAGGGATTAAATGTAAATCTCTGATATAAGGAAGAAATAGTTGGGGGTTGCAGTCAATAAAAACACCTAAATATGTGTAACTTATTTATTTTGTGCCGACGTTTCGGCCTATAATGTAGGCCATCTTCAGGGCGAATAAACCACGCGGTGGCTATGCGATAAACGGCCCAAGTCATAGTAGTAGCCCAAGTCATAGTAAGTATTATTATAAAATTATATATATATATATATATATATATATATATATATATATATATATATATGTGTGTGTAACCATAAACTGTTTCTCTTAAATAATTATTGTTAACTTATTTTAATTTTTTTATTTCTCTTCTTCCAATCTGTTTTTAAAATATTGTTGTTGGAGATAATTCGCATTTTTTTTTCTTCTTTATTATTTGTTCTTTCTCACTTACTAAACTACTTGTAATAATTAATTAAATGTAATTATTTTACACTCTAAGGCATTATAGCTTACAGCACCTATATTGTTATTCTAAACGGACTTGTCCCAGAATAAATAAAGACATGATTATTATTATTGTTATTATTATTAAATACACTTCCAGATCTTCTTACCGACTAAGAAGCTTAAAGACCTATTTAACCATATTTGCGATAAGCAACAGTCTACTTGGACTCCTCAACTTTTATCTATGTTTCCAGATGGATAGCCAATTCGCTTCGTTCACATCTCTCTGAGACTTAAAGAAAGCTTTATATTTATATCTTTGTATATTTTTCAATAGATTCTCATATCTTCTAGTCTGATGAAAAAATATTTCTATGTAAAGGAAAAAGGATATATCTTTTTCGAATTGTTTTAATAAGTAGATTTGTTTATTTAATTAAGTATATTATTTAAATCAAATTATGTTATAAAAATAATGACAGATGCTTGGTCCCCATGTTTTTTTTCTTCATATTATTACCGATAAACTCCTAGGAAATTTTTGATAGGAGCGATGTGATGATTGCAATCAATTTATTCATAAATTAATGTCTTATTGTTTTATTGCACGCCACTTGCTGCTGCTATAGTGGGAGTTATAAATTTTGATTATCCAGGTATAATTATAATAATCATCATCACACTGCTATGGCCTCCTCGACAATTTTCCTCCACTTTGAACGTTCTTCCGCTGCTCTTCTCCATGTTCTTACAGCTTCCCCAGGAGCTTAAGGTTTACTTCCACATCGTCCATTCATCACGTTCTAGGTCTGCCTCTTCCTTTTCCTCCATCTGGGCGTCCCTCCATGATCAACTTTGGGAGCTTTTTATCCTATTCTGTGTACCTATCAGGTTCTTCATATAGGTGCTTATATTATTGATTCTTTTGTATGCGGAAATGATTTTAATTTTTATAATAGAGGTGTAAACTTCAATAAATATTTTTTTAAATGCATATCTTTCCCTGTAGGTATTAACTTTTTAATTACTTCTCAAGTGTTCTGTTAACTTGTTCTTGTGAAAGAAAATCACCTTATTTTT
The DNA here is from genome assembly GCA_037127475.1 of Arma custos. NCBI lineage: Eukaryota > Metazoa > Arthropoda > Insecta > Hemiptera > Pentatomidae > Arma > Arma custos. Next base: position 84,906,115 of record CM073764.1, on the reverse strand, counting down.
TAAACTCTAGCGAACCTGGAACTACGAAAACTTATTACCGATGTATCGCTCTTTCAAAAGAGCAATGCTATTATTCAAAAAACATAATTTTTCAACTGAGGTGTTTGAAAGTTCCATATGAGTTCAAAAAATAAAACTTTAGGTATTGGTAAATCAAATAATTCCTATTGCAATGAGGGTATTAAAATTATTTTTTTAAACATTAGACATTTTTTAAAAAAGATTGAAACTTTTGATTTCAACAAATGTCATTATCCACTTAAAATTTCAAGTCCATACTTGGTACAACTTAAAATATGAGAGAGAAATGCTTTATTTTCAGCAGTGCTGTCCAAATACATTGGATTGCCGTAATACACAGCATACTGATCAATGCATACTGTATATTACAATTTCTTTGTTTTAAATGCATACTTAAAAACTACCGTACAATTCTTAATTGTTCCTACTCTCTTTTCTTTTTTTTCTTTTCTTTTTTTCTTCCTCCTTCCTTCTTCCTTCCTTCCTTCTTCTTCCCCTCCTTCTCCTTTTCTTCTTCTCTTCTTTTAAAGAAAATACAAAACAGATAAACTAAGCACACATATGTCACCATATAAAAAAATAAATGTTGGAAATAGAATATCAGATATATCTTTCGTGAGTTGAAAAGATTCAACTAGCATAATTCTACTGAGAGCTTAACTAAAACAATTTTTGAGTCATGTAGTTCTTCTTTTGAAAGGGCAATATGCAATTGTGTAAAGATTTTATTGTATGTTGCTAAATTCCTGTTGAACCATGAATTATTAAAATATGATATGGCTTACGGTAATTCTATTCATGCAATGTAGCTATATTTTCATTTAGTTCCGGTCCATTTTATCATTTTATATTAGACTCTATACAATGCCCTAAGTGTGATTGAGTTTTCGATTGCAAAGACTCCTACCTTTTTAAGCTAGCTGGGAATAAAGCCATGGAAATACTGACTAACTTTCCAGATTGACAGGCCCAATAGCCTGAGAGTCTGTCAGAGTTCCGGGATCTGACAGGCGGAAAGAGGCTCTGTATTGCCGGCAGTATTTCCCTCGAGTCCTTAATAAGCGCTCGGAATAAAGGAGTAACTTTATAAAATAAAGCAGGGACTTTATAGAATAAAGGAGCGAATAGGCCGCAATTGGAATCCGGGCAGCAAACTTCACCTGCTTCTGTTTTCTTCTAACTCTTTTAGCTTCGTCCTAGTTTCTTCTTTATTTTATTGCTTAATTCACTTTATTTTTTTCTATTTTAATCTACTAAGTTTTATTCGCCATTAAAAATTCTTCATATTACCTTCATTATGACCGACTAATGATACTAACTTAATACTTTGGTTGTAGGAATTTAGTCAAATCTAAGTATGAAAAGGCGGTAACTATACTTCCAATTCATAAGCCACATGTTTCCATGTTCATTTCAATTATATTTTATACGTCCTTGGAAAAATGCATTAATAATAAACTTCATTAAAGGAGTGCCCTTATTTACCTTACGATAAATTTTAAATAATAATAACAACAAATAAAAGTTGGGTGACTCGAATGTAAAATAAAAAAAAATCTTTTCTTTTTACCCAGAACAGCATAGGTACGACCGTACTGGGGCAAAACGTAATTTCAATTACTGTCGGAAATACTTTAAAATACAGTAATTTTGAAGAACGATAGCGGGGTAGCTCAGTGTGTACAGCGCTTCCCGAGTCCAAATCCGGCTGTGGCACATAAATTATTTTATCCGTTAACAGCCACGGATGGAACACCTTTCTGGGACTCACTCAGCCTCTAGTGTAGAAATACATGACATAAACAGATTAATGATGTTAATGATAAAACTAAGGTTTTATATAACCGTTAGGACTTAAGCCTTTATTTTTGGTTTCATTTTAATACAAAATGATCTTCAAATCAGTTCTAACAATTTTACAGGAGTAAAGAATATACGACGTCTGTTACGGCAAACCACGTTTGCTCCATTTTTTATAATCGTTTTTTGCATTAAATTCTGCTATGAGATGGTCTTTATCTATGAATAAAACAATTTTTTTTAAACGTTAAAACTAGTTTAAAAAATCCCCATTAGCTAAACTCCAGCTATTCCTCCTATAATATTCCAAAAATTGGACTAAATGTCGTTTGGCATAATATGAAATGAGAAAGGAAAGATGTGACTCAATGAATTAGAAGAAATTAATTCTAAACTCTTTTTTTGTTCCAATATTTTTATTTATTTATTTTTAGTTTTAGGTACTCAGCCAAAAGACCTCTAATTCAACATACTTAATACTTAATCAGATGAAAAAATGAAGAAAAAGAACCAAACCCCTAGCTCATATCTCTGCTTCAACCATAACTGAAGCAATAATTGACAATGAAGGATATTAAAAATACAAAATATCGTTACGTCACGCCAATTATGTGAATAGTAAGAAACGAAGACATATATAATTTTTTACTTCGTTTTAAATGTTTATACTGATGAGGAAATGATTGAGCGTATGTATCTTCCGCAATGTTGAAAATACTCGGAAGGTGTGGCCTAGGGCCAACTAAACCCACAGACTCTACAGCCCTCAGCCCTTATGATATACGATAATTAGGCTGAAAGTTCGATACAAAATAAGTAAGTTTTACTTATCCCTGTGTCGTGGACCTCAGTCATAACATTGTATTAAGATTTAATTTTATAATTTTTCCTCCAATATTTCATTTATAAAAACTACAATACACCATCATTATGAACTATGCATACAATTACATTATTGTGTTACGCTTGCGTATTCTAGTGATTAATACATATTTTCGAATTCAGCTGTTTCCGGTATTTAAAAGGAGTTATAATCAGACGGGATTAAGGAGAAGCATTGAGTGAAAAGGGCTTAGGCTTCAGAACCTAGAACCATTCTCTCTGCCAATATGCCGACCTAGATGATAATAACAACGATTAAATGAAGTTATAATTTGAATTAAGCAAACAAAAATGTTTTGAGAATATATGCATTTAGCTTCTTAGAATTGTTAGACAAATTCATTAAGAATTCCAACCAATATTTTATCCATTAATTATAAATAATGAACGATGGTTCGCATATCCGATTTCATTTAACAGCCACATCCTCGAATCGAATGTTGATTTGCACACGCCGCAGTGATGACCTTTTGTTAACCTTCCGAAGAAAGTGATGACCCTCCGCGACCAGTTCCATGTACTAGCATCGTTTAGAGCTTCTCCACTCATTAATATTCTAGGCTCGGAGTTGTACCGCTGCTACGCTGTTCCTAATGTATACCATCCACCTTTGATGTCGACTTCCAACATTATACATCTTGATCAGGCCATGGACTTTATTGCACCAGTTCTTGGAAATGTAAATTAACCATTAATAAATTATTCAAAAGAATAGTTTGAGTGTACCATATATCTTAGAGTATAAACTGCTGAACTAAAAAAAACACGTTAACATTGAATTTATATATAAAAACCTGTACGAGCCATGAAGATATTGGATTCAATACATGGTGAGGAACAAAGATTGCGAAGGATCTCACCGAGATCATGCTCAACCATCCTGAGGTTCAGTTAGCTCAAATATTTATGTATGATGATTAATAATATTTCATGATATTATTTATAAACTACAACTTATGTTTGTCTATCTTTCTCACTCTCTCTCTCTCTCTCTCTCTCTCTCTCTCTCTCTCTCTATATATATATATATATATATATATATATATATATATATATATATAATCCCGCCCTATATAATAACCTTCACCCGAACCATTTTCTTCCTTAAATTAATCTTAAAGAAAACTAACGTATGAACTAAGGTAAATATTAAGCAGTTCTAAAGTGTTTTTTTTTTAACTAAAATTAATCGTAGCGGAATAATACTAATAATAATTTTTAAGGGTTATATTTCTATATAGTAAATATTAAAATAATTTTCTTATATTTATTAATCATATATATTTGACTGGGTGTCCCATTCCTAAATCATAGAGCCAAAATTCACTACTGATTATTTGAAACTCTTTTTATTTTCTCAGAGATATACACCTTTAAATTTACAAATTATAATTTAGTTTATAATAAAGGACCTTTAAATTAAATTAATTAAAAATGAATCTTAACAGTGTAGGTATTACTAGTGCCTTTAGGACGACTTTGCGAAATAAATTCTTACCCCACTGTCATTTAAACAGACTGACGCTTAGTGCGCCAATTTCGCGGCGGACTGAGCTCAAGATAAAAAAGACTGTCCGATTTCTTGCTAACAACTTCCACCGGCGAGGGGGGGGGAGGAGGACAATTGCGTCAATTTGAGAGAAAACGTCTTACAACGGGCGCCAAGTCCCTACAAAAGGTTTATCCCCATTTAATTGTAGTGAAGGGAAAATTCCTCATTTGTTATAAATTTGTCTAAAATGTCCCACTGGCAAACCTAGGTGAGGCCTAAAGTATTCGAAATAAAATAATATCGAGTTCGCAAAACGGAATATATAAAATAAATTCGTTTTATGTATCTAGAAATGTCCATCACGTAACCGTCATTATCTATTGAAAATAACAGATGGAATCCTCTGTCACGCAAGACCGAAAAAAATATTAAAATAATAGCTTATCTCTTTTTTTATATATAGTCGTCACCTAATTGTCACTGGAGACTGTTCTATACTCCCATAAAATAATTATAAAATTAAATTTCTCATTTTTTAATAATTATTCATGATATATGTTGAATACTATATATATGCAGTTGAAATTTTAATGAAAATTACCAGACTTTATGAATAATTCTGACAAACAACCGCATTCCAATTTCTATCTAACTTAATTTTAAACATGTAACCGTCAAAAAGTTATGGATTTTATCTTGAAATATGAAAATATAATAAAAATACTGTATGACTATATACTGACAACTGTATATAGTAACATGCTACTACTAATACGATAAATCTTAAATATATTCTGGTGGCCAGGGCCCGGTCTGGGTAGTATGTATGTAACCGGAGATTGTAATATATTTTATGCATGTAAACTTAACTGTATTTTGTAATTCATTTATCTTATTGGAAAATAAATAAGATAGATGAAAAAAAAATAATATCTTGAATCACTGTCGTGATGAAATACGCTTTTAGAAATCTATTCACCAATAACGTAAGGTATACCTTTTTAGTCACAACATGACTAAAAATAAAAGTTCGTAAAAAATGCTAAACAAGACAGGAATTTTTAAATGAAAAAATTTAAAACGAATTACTATAGTAAAAAAAAAATAAATCTGAAAAAAAGAAGGAATTTTCACATAGATTTTGCTATATATAAGGAATAAATAGTTGGGGGTCCAGTCAATAAAGCGAATTACTACTTTTATTGACTGCACCCCCAACTATTTCTTCCTTATATTAGAAGTTACAGTCAACCAATTCTTCTCTAACAAGATTTTGCTATAGCTTAAGCTAGTAGATGGTATAAAAACTCTAAATGTATAGTTAAACTTCATTATATACTTATCGTGTAGTTTGTGGTTTCAGAACTATTAAATTAATATATTTAATAGGAGTTATTATTATATGTATTATTATTCAAAGTATTTCGGAGGGGAGTTATTATTATATATATTATTATTCAACATATATCGGAGCCATAAATGGGATTTTTTCCTGGAGGAAATGATTAATTTTTCATCCTCTTCTTTTATCGCCGCCATAAAGATATATAACCGTAAATTTGATAAATTATTTCTGCATCATTTCGTAATACTGTTTATCTTATTAAGTTTATTTCTTTATGGAAATAAGATCAGAAAAATGAAGAAACAAAAGAGAATATAATTTTGTTCTGAATTTGACTCTCTCTAAACTCTGTAGCCTGGGGCTAGTACCGAACTTGCTTGACATTTGTACGTGTACAAATATACCAGCAGTTGGAGAAACAGAGATAGTTACGGAAATATAGATATCAAAAATGTCGTAAAAGTAGAGACATTTATGAATCGTTACAGAATAATCGTAAATAGAAATGGAAGTCATGAGTAAGCAAGCAACCTTATATGAAAGATATCTTTGTAGTGTGGAAAAACTTATTAGTATATATAAACAAGGTTATTTAGTTTTCTTATATTGTAATAGTATAAGCTGAGCGTGTAGAGTGCAGAGTTGCTATGCTGACCCTGAATGAATTGGAGAAACTGACGATTGACATTAACTCGGGCGCATCACCTCCCTGCACAACTATTTTCCTTGAAACAGTACAGTCATTACCATGTGCTGAACCCAAGACCCATTGTACTGGTACAGACTAACATATATATATATATATATATATATACCCAGTCATATTAATGTGACCACTGGATAGATTCGTTCTTGTTACATGTTTGCATTATCTTTTTGTATGCGTAATGATGTAAATCGAGGTAAATATTAGTTTTCTGGGCAAAACTAAAATTTAAACTAAGTAAAGGTAAGTTAGTTATCTGATAATAATATGAAATTGAAAAAAATAGTTTCGAAAATAAATCTTTATTTTTTTTTAATATTTTGTGGTGTCACCCTTTTTACACCCAATTTTACATATTGATGAAAAACAAATATCAAAATAGTTAAAATATATGATACAAATAATAAGTAAATAATAAACTTACCGAATCCGACTTTTATTTAATGAAAAAGAAACAATAAATCCACAAAAATTTCAAACACAAATTATGCACGCCGACACTCGTAAAACAAAATGACAGTACTAAAACCAATGCTGTCATTACTAAAAAAAATACTTTAAAAAACTTATAACAGTGTTGCCATTACTTAAAACAGCAATTTATTAAGACACGCGAAAGTATATAAAAAAAAAAATGGGAAAAAACAAAAATAAAATAATCTTTCTTGGTGATTACATTAATATGGCCAGGGACTGTATATTGTTTAATTTAAGGTTAAACACTTAATAGATTAAATATTTATTAATAGGTTAAATGCTTTTAAAATTTCCAACAACAAAAAATAATTTTAGTATAAATAATGTAAATATCACCATTATATCTGCAGCCCAAGTGCATAAGTGGCTAAGTTGAATTTGGTCCAGAGTGAGTTAACTGTATTGAGGGTAGGCGAGTCGTTTCATACTCACAGTTTTTTCCTTGAAATAGAGTTTTAATATCAATAACTCATTTTCAAGTCAATGCCTGATTTGGTACCTTATTTACCAAGGAAATACATTTTTTTTTTATGCATTGTCCAAAGAAAGTGAATACATAATTATAAGACTATTTTAAAATTAATAACAGCGAAAATGTTGAACTGAAAATTAAAAAATATACTATGATTTAATCCCTTGGCTTCGAGTCAGGAAGTTGCCTAAAATTATTATTTATTAATATATCAATTATTTTTTTAAAGGACGAGATTTAGTAAATAATGTAATCGGAATATGACATCTGAATGCAAATATGTGTTGGATATGACAGTTTAATCCCTTCTGGGCCGCATTGCATTACCTTTTCAACGAGTGAACAGTTCGAAAACTGCCAACATAAAAAATAAAATTAAAAAACGTTAATGGCTCAGACGTAGTTGAGAGATGAACTGTGGGCCAACAAATTCATCTTGTACTTCACACTGAATAATATCCTATTTGCGCTTTGGGTGATTCACACATGTCAGCAAGTAGGATTTTATATGCGTGGGAAGTCGAATATGGGATACGTTATATTTCTGAAGGCTCGCATACGACACATAACCTTGATTCCGAGAGTCGGAAATAGTACTTATTGATGTAAGGGTAGTAGGAAGCTTGTTGGGGCTTAAGTGCTTCTCAAATGCCATAAATACAGTTTATTTTCGGGCTCCCACAGCCTGGACCATATCTCAGTCAATGTCACCATTTAAATATATCTTTCAATCTAGAACTGTGAGATGTTAGCTGAATTCTTCGTTGTCACATCACGCAATGGCTTCCACGTATGTATCAAATGATTTCCCTATTCCTGAGATGGACAGTGTATTAAGTTTAATAAATATGTGTTAGATTTAATTTTAATTTGACATTTGGTGCGTCTAATACACACGGGGTATTAAATTGGTACCCAGGAACTGTTAGCTGTCATAGTTTATAACCAGAACACTGATTATTCTGATACTAACACCTATCATGTTATTCATATTAATGGAAATATAGAAAATGCTTATTCCATACCCCTCGAGCCACTTTACCTTTATTATATAAATTTTTTCTCTGCACTTTTGACTAAAAGATCTCCATTTCGATCCTTGCCGAAATCCATTTGATGGCTTTGTTCACATAGTCACACACACTTCTTCTTTTATTTTTGGAATTATTGCGAACTTCTGGAAACATTTTACAGATGCTTATTTTAAAGGCGGTTATTCACAAAGTGTAATTCTGTTCATTTTAAATAAACAATAACAAAATGAATAAGAAAATGAAACAAAAAAAAAAGCAATAAAGAAAACAATTTAATAAAACACACACACTTATAACTCAAATGGGACGAGTGAAGAAGAATTAACATGAGATAAGTTTTTTTTTTTATTCACAACTTTAAAACATTGTATTGATCAAAATAATTTTCCATATTGACGCGTTGAAATGGAAAACGTTATAATCAAAAAATCATTTATTTTTTTTAGTAGTTTTTCCATAGAAAAGTTAGTAATTAATCATATTAAATAATATTTAAACAAGACTAAATCAAAACTGAAGTGGTTTAGTTTCTAAGAACGGTGATTACTAGTAGTTACTATTATTAACTTGAAACTTTAATTTAAGTTGCCAAAACAATTCTTTGCATCTCCTGTAAAAACACTTTTCCATGACTTGATTCCTTTTCCTCAATTATTTTAACTCCTTACACCACATCCAATACTTGAACTGCAAAACACTTTTAACAGTTAAACGTTGGAATCTCCTATGAAACAAAAGATATTACTAACTGAAATTAAAAATTAAGTAAACGAAATTACTTACTCAAACATTGTTTAAACATTTTAAAAACATTAAAAAATATAGTACATTCATGCAATTCCACAGTTTGAACAATAAAGCTTAAGTCTCTGTTATTCGATAGATTGATTTACGAGGGCTAGACACGATCAAACATGCTGGATACAATAAACAAGTACAATGTGAAGTTAGCCTTGCCGTAGATGCACTTACTTGAGAAAAAATAATTAAGAAAATTCCCAATAAGGCGTAAGAAAATGTTATACAAAAAGCAAAAATATATTCAAATATTAATTTATTGAATGGTTAAAAATGTATGCTAGTATATAAATATAAAACCATTACAACCCATAAAAGGTCTTGGCTTTAGTATATGAGCTGTTTCTAAGACCATTTGAAACGGCGACCATCTTAGCAACTTAGCACTCTATACACTGAGCTATCCTTCAATTATTTAATATTTATGTATTTAATTGCTCATTTTTGTGGAAATTTAAATCGTTTCATAGGCCCTTACAATAATTGAAAAAATACCAGAACCCATGTAAATAATTTCCAATAACAACAGGGTTCCAATTTTGATCTAAAGAAATTTTAAACTTCATGAAGTAAATATCCTGAAAACCTGTAACCACTACGACCCGTGAACGAGCCTGGGGTTCAGTACCTGGTAGAGACTGTACTGTTTCATGGACAACGGTTCTGCAAGGAGGTGACTTGTCCTAGTTCACGCTCAACCGCCAGGTTTTCCCCCCTTATTTTGGGTACTATTTTATAATATTTAATAGAGGCTGGGTGAGCCCCAGGAGGGTCCTAGATCCCATATGATCTCTCTCTCACCGCAAACAGACTAAATAAAAGTAACTGCCTGCAGCGGGATTTGAACCAGGATTTCCGACATGGCTACTCAGTGCTCTACCACTGAGCCACCCCGCTCCCTATGAAGTAAATGTAAGAGCTTTAAATTTTAAAAAGAAAAAGTATATAAAAAGTATTTTTCCTTATTGTTGCTTATATTTATATTGTAATTTTACAATCATCCACTTAGGATGAGATAAGGTATTAATGATAATGCTATTAAATATTATAATATTAATGATAATGCTACTAATAAAAAAATCAAGTAGCCTTGATCAATCATTCTGTCAAGTGAGCTAAGCCGGCGATGCATTAGCTTTAACTGTAGAACAAGAGAAAAATGTTAAAACGCATAGTCATCTATAGTGCCGTAAAGAGTGATAAATAAATAGGAAAATGATATTCGAAAAGTATATCATAATTATATATTATATATTAATGATATGTCATATATTTAATAATATAATTTTAAACTCTTACATATTTTTTTTTTAACACTACCCCAAGACTCGATGTCTATTCTTCCAATAGCTGTTTAATAATTCCCGTCAACGGTATAACGAATCTGATACGAATCCTAATCCATAAAATCAACATTAAAGTAATCCTCCCACCTACGCCTCTCTCTAAGCCTTGCACGTTTATTTCTGGGCTCATCGTTAATTAAATTTTATATATTCTTTCTCTAGTTAGGTTAATTTATATTCTTCAAAAATAATAACTACAAATTTATGGTATTTATGAGCGAAAACGATTAAGCAAATTTTGCATCTTATTGAATACTTTCGAAAAATTGAGATATATATATATATATATATATATATATATATATATAAGTGGCGTTCAAAATCAAAAACGGATAAATCTAAAAACTCAAAAATGTTTTTTCCTAATGTTTTGCTAGTTTTGTCAAGCAATTTGGACTAACACGACACTTTGCCACCTTATTTCTCATATAATTTATCGTACTTTACCCGGAGTTTTAGTAGCATATAATTGCATGACTCAAGAATCGAAAAATGAATTTTTTTTTTTGAGAAATAGGAGTTTTGATTCTGATCGCATCATTTAATTTCATATATCCAGTTAAATACCTTATTCTTGACATCTAAAATTTGCTAGGTTCAACTTTAAGACTTCGATTACTTTAAGTTGTAAATAGAAAATCCTGAAATCAGTTGTTACATGGCGCTAATAGGTTTGTTGATTATGGTAATTATGTTTATTGACCAGACCAATAATTAGAATGCCAGTCCCCGATTAATCTATAATGTATGCTTGCGCAGGGGTCGTACAGTGATTATTACAAAAATAACTCCTCATTAAACCGCAATCATCATTAATGATTCGTAGGGGGCCGGGAATATGGAAATATTTAAATTTAAAATGATAACTGATTAAATATTTATAATTAATTTGGCTATTTTTTTTTTTTTTTTACGTCTCTGTAGCAGGGATCAATTATGGAGTGCCTGCATCCGCTTCTCCATTCACGCTTCCACGTGAATCCCATAGGGGAGGCTTTCAAAGGAGAGCGCAAATGCGACCATCTGTTTAGCAACTTAGCACTCTATGCACTGAACTACCTCTCAATTATTTAATATTCATGTATTTAATTGTTCATTTTTGTTAAAATTTAAATCGTTTCATAGGCCCTTACAATAAGAGTTTTATAATATTTATATTTATTAATAAATATTAAAATTTATGAAATAAATATTTATTAATTTTACTTTTTAGTTATAGAATATAGGAACGCATGTAAACGGTGAGATTAGTTAAAACGGTTTCAAACGGTCAAAATAGATCTTTCCGTTGACTTCTCATAATTTTATATTTTAGCAATTACATAATACAAAGAATTAAAAAATTACTTAAATATATCACTCCTTCAAAGACTAATGTCATAACACAAAAAACCTAATTGTTCAGTAGAGGTACTTAAAAGTTCCATGTTTCATCGAAATTGGTAATGAGTTAAAAAATAAAATTTTGGGTACTATAAAGCAAAGCATTCCTTCAAGAAGAGTAGAATTCAAATTATTTTATATTGTTAATCATTCGAAATTTTTTAAAAGATTGAAACTTTTTTATTATTTTAACCTATGTTATTATTCCCAGACAACTTCACATTCAAACATGATAAAATTCAGTTTATTTTAAAAAAAGAAGTCATCATATTAGAAATGTCGTTCTTGAATTGTAATGTTTCAACCAATACTAGTGCTACTTTAGGCTTGACTCAAAAATTGGCATTTTTTAGTTATATGTGTATATATATATATATATATATATATATATATATATATATATATATATATATATATATATATAGATAGATATATATGTATTGTTGTTCTGGAGCTGTATGTAATCTTAAATTAAATCACACGATCATAGCTGAATTTATAAACAAAAACTTTAACGACATATGAGAAGCTAAACTTTTCATCAAAATTGCAGTTTGCCTGCCTCGTCTGTTAGAAACTAGTTAGCAATACCTTGGAGATGAAAATTACGAATCCAGAACTTTCTTCCTCTATAAACAGGGTTAAATGGAGTGAATTGACCAATATTAACCAGCATCTTGCTAAAATTATGAACCTCTGGAAGTTATTCTCATTGTTGAAGTCTGCATTTACCGTGTTCTTCGACCTCTTTTATTTTATCACCATTACGTTTAACGGTGAGAGCCTTTGCTGAGACGAACTCAATTGCCGGGAAAAATTCATTGAATTATTAAATCCAGAAAATAATTACCTTTGTCTTAGATACGTCGACATAATAAAATTGTCAGTATTTAACGGCGAAATTACTTTTCTCTCAGAGGAAGTGTCGTTTTTCTCCTGCGCCTCAGAGACCTGCGATCTCAAAGACTTGATCGAATAGGATGATTAAAGTTTAAACTGTTCAGCTTTTCTTTCTTGTCCTACCTTTTGACTACAAAACCCTTTGACTGTTCTTTTCTTTTTTTCACTTTTAATCAGAATTCTGTAAAAAGTTTTGCAGATTAAAATATTTTGATTGGGTAGATTAAGCCATAACGGTGGAAACTCAGGGTCTACTTGAATTTCCAGGACAGGCTTTGTTTTACAGATTTTCTCTTTTCCTTATTCATGTAAAATGTATTTGATTTGTATTAGGAAAATCTTTTCATTTCGTAAAATCGTTTCTTGATACAAAAAATCTTTTTTAGGTTGACAGCTCTTTTAACGAGTTTTCATTTTATAAAATATAAATTTTTTTTTAAATTCTTATAGTAACTTCCTGTATTATTTAAGGGAAAGTCGTTCATAAATCAGGTTAACTAAAGAGTATAACAATAAGATGATAAGAAAATAATTAATTATGAGAAAGGGAGTGTCAATCCATATCAAGTGATCCAAGAATTAAAAACCTGTAACACTACAACACGATAAAAGATCTGGATTTCAAAACATGGTAGATACTGTCCCGTTTCTTAGACAACGGTTGTCCTAGATCACGCTCAACGCGAGATTTTCCTCCTTATTTTGAGTACCCACATTATAGAGCATGGTTGAGCCCTAGAAGGATCCTAGTTCACATGGGATCCATCTCCGGGTGATAACAGATTAAATAAAAGTATTTCCAGCAGTGGGACTTGAATCCAGAATATTCGGCATGGCTCAGCGCCCTCCCTACCACTAAGCCACTCCGCCCCCTGTGACAAGTGATCCAAGGGTGGTGAAAACATATAAAATCAAATCAATAAAATAGAGCCAAAAACTCAAAAAGAAACAGTATTATTTATTATAATGCAATTGGAAAAACCCACAATGCAAAGCCTTATGTTTCAAATTTCTCCAGGAATACAACCACTTACCGCTCGACGTGTCGCCTATTTTGCTAACTTTGCTAATGTGTATACATTAGCTGTCTCATGTTTGGAGCCTGTTTGGGCTTTTGATCGTTGGGATATATTGCACCTTTTTCTTCGAGATGTTATTCACATAACCTTTTTTTGGTTTTGTGTCTTGATAATGCCTGAATAGGCGAAACGTCGACCGGTAAGTGGGTGTATTACTGGAGAAATTTGAAACATAAGGCTTTGCATTGTGTTTTTTCCGAATGGCATTATAACATATAAAATCTACTATTTTAAATCCAAAAATAGCGACCAAGGAGTGATTTATCTAAATGAGTTTTATTCTCTAGTTAGATATCATTAACCACTCGCCTTTATAGATCAAGAACACTGGCAAATGTTTCCTTAAATTTTAAAAAGTTATTAAATTTGTAAATTTTTATATCTTAAAACGTTTGGGGCTAGTTATCTCTGGTGGAACTGAATATAAAGTTTAATTTTTGCTAGTTTTGTGGAACTACATGATAGCTAAGTCCACTACGAATTTCAATTCTGATATTTTACTGAGAACGAAGATTTTTTTTATAAAAAATATACTGAACTAAACATTTATATCACCTTAAACATTTTAAAATAAATATTTTTAATTAGCATACTTTCGATATGTGCTTCAAAATCCCAGAAATGATCGAAATAATATTTATGTCTAGTTCAGTAATTTTTATTGGATCACTCCACATTGTGGACCAAGTAATGAAATTTAAAATTTGGCAGTAGGGTAAAGAGTATAGCAATACAATTGAGGTAAACAGTAAATAAACTCTGCAGAAATAATGATGGTTTATGAAATAGTAATTAAGTTTGGTAAACCAGCAAGTTGCTTGCCAATATAACACCATTCTCTACGAAACCTCAACAAACTTTAAATTCACAAGATGAGTTGCTGTGTAATCTTGCCATCCACCCACCCGATCGCTCTACCTCACGAGTGTTTACTCTGGGCTCAACACTGCTTACTATCCCGCGGTTCCTTAATTATCCCAACCAATAAATTTACACACCTATTTAAACCTCATCCAAACTGTTCCTTCGGTAATATTTTCAGATCGTGCTCTCTAGTCTTGTGTTTTTAATTTTTCAAATGGGTCCGTCTTTCTTGTATTATTTTTAACAGAAGTGTATTCCCACAAATATTCCGGTTTTATTGCATTGAATTATTATCAAAATACTGAGTCACTGTGGAACTGATACAGCAGAAATAAATTAAAAAATATATATATTTAAATGGTTAAAGGCCAGAAAACGAGAAACACTTCAACCAGTTTATTTATAAAATCAATTAAAAAAGCATAAACAATAAAATTAAAAATATTGAACTTAGATTACTTAAAAAAATTGACAATGAAAAATCGAGTAAATAATTTAACCTCACACTCAAAATGATTCACTTCACTTCTTATTAAATTTTGAGTAATATTAAATCAAAAACTCTTTATTTAGTCAACAATTAATTTAGTTCTATAATTTTTTGGACGTACACTGTTTGAGTGTACTCTTGTTTGTGAATTTTATTTCTCTGATGATCCAAGTATCGTCCCTATCAACTAATTTTTTTTTTCAATTTTAACTCTTTTTTCTGATATGTTTTATTTTTTTGAACCTCTACACTAATTAATTAACAAAATTTCCTATCATTAAAATGTAAAATGACCAAGTCGCATTATTTAAACGTTGTGTTTAGTCTCATTATACAAATATGTGGTAGGTTTTATGGAACTGGCGTTGAAAATTACCTAACACATTCCACACTCTATGGGCTTCACTGCCCAAACAATCTCAGGGAAAGCTCTGATCGTTTGACCTGAATAATAATCAAATAGTAATATCGGATGCCACCCTGAGAATGTTACCAGTGAGGTACAGTAATATTATATCATTAACGACTAAAAAACATATCTTTTCCAAATGTTTACTACTATTTCCGCCTTATCCATTGGTACAGATCCTAGGGGACACTTATTAGGCTACCTGCTCAGTGAAACTTAACCGATTTATTTAAATATTCTTAATTTTCTAAATAGTGTCAGATGTAATAACAAAAGAGGAAAAGGTTTAAGGTAAACAACTATATAGAAAAACAAAGGTGTATCATTTTTAATGTGAAATTTGTAATCATATAGAAATGTGTTTTTTTAAATTAAATTGTTGTTTTTTATATGTTTGTACAAATAGAACATACCTGATCATATAAATACGGCGGTTAGTGACAACAAATTATCGTTTTTAATATAGTATTCTTCTTCTTGTTTCTTATACTTTCTTTTAACCCATTTCTAGCATCGAGGAGCCTGGAGACTATTTTGTTTACTTTAAATAGATGTTCTTCCACGCGCGTTATTATCCCAACGATGAAGGCCCCGTATTCTCGGAACAACTGATCTCCTGAGTATTTATGTCCACTCTGGGGAAAGGATGATCAGGATATACCCCCCAAAAATTATTATAAGTTGAACAATATAATTATTCTAAGATTCCTATCAATATGCAGGTGTATCATTTTGAAAGTGAGTCACAGAAAATATATATTGACATATTTTCTTGTCTCTTTGAAAATCGCTGGCTACCTAAGCTAATAATAGGTTATATTTAATGAAGGCTCTGGATTCCAGTTTTATAGATGTTCAAGGAGAATACTAACTCAAACGGATTTTGGGAGTCTTAACTGATCTTACATCTTGGAGGTTCTCCCAGAGGAACACTAAGCAGCTTAAGTCATGAAATATTAAGGCGGGTATCAGAATTTAGCAGTTTCTAGGCAGAGGCTGCAGTTTCCCTTAGGGCTAAGAACATTCCATTCGAAATATTCTGCATATTTAATTCATGATCTATAGTGTACCAAATTCCTCAGATGAACAGAGTAATTCCAGAGTCTTGGAATTACCTTTGGCAGGAGGATGACTTGGGATTTTGGAGGGAAATGGGAAACCATAACTAAAACTTTATTTTTATTAATTGTCATTTTGATGGAAATTATTTTTAAATATTTATGTTTTGAAGAGAAAAGATTTGTCCTGGCCGGGATTCGAACCCGGGTCGCCTGCATCTCCGGTGCAGTGCTCTACATCACTGCTGATGCAGGTGACCCGGGTTCGAATCCCGACCAGGACAAATCTTTTCTCTTCAAAACTTCAAAACAAAAATATTTAAAAATACAAATGGGGTATTTGCTTACAAATCGATATGAGCCTTACATGGCTCTACACATTTTTCTTTTATACAGATGTAGAAATATTTGACTGGATATATCTTTAGAAATGTTTAAAATGGTCGGAGGTGATCAATAAATTCAATAATTTTTTTATAAATGAAATATAACATATTTTATTTTTTTCTACGTTCCAGGCTAACTTTTAGACCATCACGAGGGCTGAAAACAAAACCAAAGAATATAGACTGTTTGTATTTGTTCATTGTAGTATTTTCTTATCATTCCTATTATTTCTGTTACATTACCAGTTAAACTTTATTTGGTATTGCACCGTTTATGTTGTTTTCCTGTTTTGTTATATTATCAGCCCTGATTAGGGCCGACAAATTAGTCCGAAACGTAAGCACAAATAAAATAAGCTGCACACAAGTTTTGTTGTAATTGACTACATTAATGACTAGACCCTCTAGCCCGACTATTTTTAACATATTTTTTTTTTATAAGTGTGAATTATGAATTAGAATTTGATAATTTCTTAAGCCATCTTCGTTTAAACTGATTAAGTTTTGTATGTTTTTATTTATAGAACATAAAACTCTACTTTCTAGATAGATGATACTTATAATTACTTTAAAGTAATTTCTAAAATAGATCAAAGAATGCTTTTTGTATTATTCTTCTTCTTTAAATGATAGGATTTTCTCAAATTGATTAAAATAACTTTAATACAAAACGGATGGAAATCGATTTTGGACTTACGGGGGCACCACTAAGCCATAACAATACCTCTTGTATCCAATACATACAATCCTAAATCCTTTGTAAAATTCTCAGTTCTCCTTACTTTGTTACGAACAAAGTCATCCTTAATGGCCTTAATGTTCCATTTATTGTTGATTTGGCTCAAACCAGATATCATTCCTATCATGACAGACTGTATTCCCCCACTCGAAAAACCTTCAACTCAATTCAAACTCAAACTTGTTCCAAACCTAGCAACCTCTTTAATTCCCGATAATCCTAGACCTAGTGAGTCCTACCAGAGGGTACTTTCTCTACTTACCTTTATCTTAGACCATTAAGAATCATTCATTCTGTTTACTTGTTGTATTATAATACAGTTGTATATTTCAATAAAATAATTAGAAAAAAATTGTAGTAAATCTGTGATGGTATAGTGGTAAAGGTGAATGATCAGTACCGGGCTGAAGGTGTAGCGATGAGCATTGAATAAAGTGTTTCAAAAGGCAACAAATTGAGTCCATTATTTTAAAAATAGGACTGGCCTAACCAGATGGAAGAAGAGGAAGACGAAGTAAGGATGATATCGGGGAGAGTATCATCTTCCAGCATGAGCTCATCTTCCAGAACGATCAGGGTGATCCATTCCGAAAGCCACCACGTCTCCTCCTTCGATGACACCCTCTTCAAGCAGAGTTCTCTAGATGAGAGGAAGACTTTGCAGAAGAGCGGCTCGGACGGAGACGACACCAGCCTGCTGAGGGTGGACGGTGGGCAGCAGAGCTCGCGGTCGATGGAGTGCCTGAAGGAGCACCGGAGCTTTATCACCTCCTCGGAGCGGGACGTGAGGAGGGTGGAGATCGGGAGGACCTTTCGGCGGACCATTAGCGGTGAGGAGGAGGTCGACCGGAAGCGGGGCCTCTTCGCCACTGCCGCCCGCGCCGTCCCCTGCCACCTCTCCCTCGCCCCGCCCACCTTCGAGAGGAAGCTCACCATCCTCAGCCCCGGCTGGAACGTGGGTGGCAAGAAGAAGCCGGTCACGCTGCCCAGGCTCATTCTACCCACTCCTGATCAGCAAGTATGGAGGTGAGTCTAACCTTGTCTTAATAATGTAATTAGTTAGTTCCACTCTAAATATATGGGTCCAATTGTTTTCCTAATTGCTACCTTAGGTTTCCATTTCCTCGATAGGAAGTAGTAATTAACAACATTTAAATGAATTATAATTCGGACCAACATATCAAAAAGGGTCATTTTCAATTGCTCCCCAATATTTCTTAAATTGAATTTATGATGCTTTTTACTTCCTCATGACTACCGGGATGCGAATCCAAGGTTTCTATTGCTAAGAATTACAAGTTAAATGGCCCTTTAAGAACTTACTAGACAAGATGCTAAAGCCTAATTTATATATACTCATTTAAACCAGAACTTGATACTCTACGACATCTATCATATAAGTTTTTTCTTTCCTCGCTCTAGCAACAGATCCATTTATTTAGTATCCTTTAGATTTTGACAAAGTAAAGAGAAAATTCCATTTTCAACTCTTTGATTAATCTTATCCTTTGATACTACTTCAACCAATTATTATTTTCCGGTTCTCACTTCGTTGCCAAATTAATTCACTCAATTAATTGTTCATACTAATATTTTTGGATTCATGCACTGTCTATGAATTATAGTAATAAAAAAAATCCAAACTATCGGTACTGCCAAAACTTCCCTGAGGTATATAGTAGCAATTTTGTTTTTTACATGCTTGTAATCACATCAAAAGAATGTGGTGGTTTGCGTAAGATTGCGGATTCGCAGACCGGTAGGTGGCCGCAGTCTGTTTTTAAAGGGAGGAAAAATCCTTACTTTTTTACCTTAGTCCTTGGTTACTCGTTAAATATCCTCATGCATATTACGTGTATATCTTCGTAGGCAAAATTTAGGGCAACCACTGTAGCACCGTCCGATTAGCTATAACAGGATTAAGTGGCTGGAATAAATGGAGCTAAGAACCTCATATATACATGTTTAAAAAATAAAATCTTCCCCCCACCATTTATATCATCGAAATATTCTACTAGTAGCGGATTACAGTTACTTCTGTTAAAAATAACTTACCTGAGAATCCTCTTCCTGGTTATTCCGACGACTATTCCTTGGTTTGCTGAAGCCTCCGGTGAGCTATTGGAACTAGCGGTCCTACTAACCGGGAAGAAGAAGACAAGAGACGGAGGGCCCTCGAGGGCAGATGGAGGGCACTTGACGCCCCTTTCATCTCTTCCCCTTTCAGAACTTTTTCTAAGACACTCGAGCCTCCATTAGCTTATGACTAGCTTCCCGATACCGGCTTCTCAGTTATCCAAGCTCTTTCGCTATTTCAATTTTATAAATCCATTTTCTAAAGTAAAATTTATTACTTGGTGGAATATAATGCTTTCATACATGACATCTTGCAACCTTAAGCTTTTTAATACACGTTTCCATTAAATAATTAGGGAAAAAATAGCTAACAAACGCTTAAGCTCAACCCTATAACATTTTTAACGCATTGTCCCCACCTACGTTTTGTACACTAAGCCTCCTCTAATTGAAAGATTAATCGTTAAAAAAATTACTCTTACATGTTTCTCAATTCTGTGAAGTGTAATCACGTGAATTCTCCTGTTCTTTCCTCTTACCAGATCCTCTAAACAGATGTTATTGTGTGCAATTGATAAACTTTTGGTTTTTGATTTATCAACTATACAACTTTTTTTCGACTAATTAATTCGATTAATACCATTTCCTTTTTGCAAGGGTACTAACACCTATGGTGCTTTAAAAAATTCTTGGTATCGGGGGTGTATCGTATAGGCTGTTGATTGAGCATTGTAGTTTATCCACTAGCATTTTTGAGTTTATCTTTTAAATTCACATTTAAGTCTGTAAAAATGTCAACAGTTTGAGGTAAATCGGTTAGTCTTCCATACTCTACAGGTCCTTCTTAATGCTTTGATCCAGTCTCTTACATATTTGCGATAACTGTTTTTTTTAATCTGCCCGTAAATTTTTCCACTGCCAGTTTTGTTAAATCATAGGATTGAAGATCCTATGTAAGAATGCTTAAGGGGTATCCAAGCTTTTAAAAGCTCCAATAAAAGTATCACTTAAATCTATTGCTGTTTAACTGTTCTCTTAAATGTTTCTCTAATCATTTTCGGCCGCTCACTAACCATTCCTCTACAGTATAACTTCTTAATGAGCGAAAAAAAATGATAACAGGTTCGAATACCTCCAGATTAGTTATATTGAAATTTATTATAATAATTAAATAATCCCTTTTATTATATCGTCAACTATACTAGAAACTAGGCAAAACAAAAAACAGAAGAAATTTGAATATATCATAATACTGGACTTCCTTTTTTCGAGCCAAAGGTTTTTTTAAACTATTCTCAATGCAATATCTTCAGAATCCTTGCGGCATGTGGTTTCGTTGGGGTTATAAACAGAAAATTAATTAATCAAAATTAATAAATTAATTAATCTGTTAACAGCCACGGATGAGCACAGTGGGATTTACAGACGCTTCCGGGGTTGACCCACCCTCTATAAAGTGTATACCCTTCTTTGGGGGAAAATTCTAGGCCAAATCACCTTCCTGAACTAAGAAACTCTACATCCTCTACCTCTTACCCAGATTTTCTTTTAAGTTTCACTATATATACTCATTTATTGGTTTATTTATCATAAATACTTAGAATAATCCTATTCTACTAAAATAAAACAAAAAGGATATCAGCGTTTTTAGTTAAAAATGTATATGGATTCATTTTTCAAGAACTCGCTTAGCCTTAGGAGTTTGCATGAGTATGGATTCATAAACTACCACCTGTTGGTGGGGCCGAGGCGCTAAACCTCTCAACTCCAATATCCTCAATGCGGTTTCTCAACATTCTTTTATTATTTTAGAGTATTGTGAAATATAGCTTGGTATGAAACTTTGGATTTAAATAGATATTGGTTAAACAATGGTTAAAATATTCAGGAGAGAAGATTTTATTTTTGAAAATCGCTTATAGGTGAACAAACATGTAAAAAAATAAATTCTATTTTACACTTCATGGAATGTTTTGTTATTATCGATAATTTTGAATTTTTAAACAATTAAATACCAATATAGAAGAGAAAATGCTCAAAACACACATACATTTAAGACATTAGTGAAAAAATCCAAACCAAAGTATTAAGTTTCTAAAATCAAAAACAAGAAACCAAAATAACTATCGACATTTCTCCAGGAACCTTCAGGCCAGAATGAGAATAGTAGCAAAGATAAAAACAATATATACATATATATATATATATATATATATATATATATATATATATATATATATATATATATATATATACTTAAAAAAGAGAACCTGGCAAATAAAAAAATAAAAATATTAAAAACTAAACTAAAAGTAGCTGTAAAAGTGCAAGAGAAACAGGACCTCTTCATGAACCCAATGGACATACGTCTATTCCACAAAATATATATTCAATTTCCATTTATTTTTTAGCAAGTACTTTATGGTTCTCTACTATATTAATTTTAATATATAATATTTTAATTCACAATCAGCTATTGATATTTCATTTTAGTGATTAATAATTACAGACGTATCTATGTAACACACGAGGTATCCCAGTGAGCATTTTTCTCACACTGTGTTTTCCATCACTGTTTCTTTTTAATTCCAAATTAAAGAACACAGGACAAAGAAATTGGGTATAAATATCATTAAAAAAATAAAAATTATATTTACACTTTATTAGGAAATATAACTCAACCGCAGTGGAAACAATTATTGGAACGTAAATAGTGTAGCCTTGAGGGAATCCCCGCGTTTCCATCTTCTTGCAAAGATCTTGACATAAAATTGAGACCTGTAGGTCATATCTGTATGTCCGTCTTGTGGATATGACAGTTTTAAGCATGTCTGTCAATCCATGTCTATTCAAGTACAGATGAAATCGGATGATTTCTTCAGTATTTATACTTAAATAATGATCCGTGTGAGGGAAATGCTCACAGGGACATCTTTCTCGGGTTAATGATTTACAAAAAAAGTACAGTATTCATAACATTAATACTGCTTTCTTTTGGTACAGATAATATACGATACAACTCTCGTTGAGCACGTTGAGCTAATAAAGCATAAAATACATAAAGTAGAGTTTATACACACAGAGACTAAGAGACTGAGTGCCAGAGAGAAACAACCCCACTGAAGTGCTTCAATTGTGGAGAAACTCATGTAGTCTCATTCTCAGGCTGTGTAGTCAGGAAAGCTCTGCAGGCGAAACTGGAGAAACTCCGCCAAAGTACCAGGACTAGAAGCAAGCCTAATCCAGCAGCACCACCAGCATTTAACGAGAAAAATTTTCCCCATCCCCCCAAACTAACTCAAAGACGGACTGACGGACCAATGAGGGACCGACCTCAACCTCCACCCAGGCAGACCGAATGGACTTCAGCGGAGAGGACCGTTGACAGGCCCTGTTACGATACTACACCCTCTTGGGTAGAACAACTTATGACAAATATCAACAATTTCACAAACACTGCAAACAGACTCTTAGAGTTATTTTCTGCTCTACTGACAAAATGAATAACCCAATGACGCTACTAAATTTCAATACTGACGGACTCATGCCTAAAATTACAGAGGTATACGCCCTGATAGCACAGACCCAACCCACTGTAGTGATCCTCACTGATACCAGAGTTAATTTCCAGCGCATACGCATTCCCGGGTACGATCTAACGGGAGACCATTTGGTTGAGCAAAAAGGTGGGGTCATGATAGCCATTCGACACGGTACAAGATGGAGGGTTCACCCCACACCAGGGGCCATCAGAGACCCAAAAATACACCACAAAACCATACAGGTTCAACTGGATAAACCCACCATTATTACAGGGTTATACAGAAGACCTAGATCATCCCATGAAGAATTCTCGGGACTGCTCCACGCGTGCGCCAAGAGAACAAACCATTGGGTAGTGGGCGACCTAAACGCCCGGCATACCCTCTGGAACAATGCCTCTTGCAGTGAAGCGGGAAAAATTATTTTAAAAACACCGTTTACAGTGGTTCACCCCGATACCCACACATTTATACATAGGGCTAATGTGGCATTCAGGTCAACGATCGACCTACTTCTAACTAGACAGCCCCATCGCCTTATTGAATGCGTAGCGCTGGATATTATAACAACGGACCATAGGCCTGTGCTTTACTCATTAGATGGAGAAACACCATTCTCACCTCCACCTACTAAATTTAAATATCAAGCAGCAGATTGGGAGTTTTATAAAGCACATGTCTACCATAATTTGTCAACTGTTCCTACTCTCCGAAAAACGAAAGACATAGACGATTACCTAGAGTTTTTTACAAAAACGATCAGAAGCGCCGCGGATGCGGCCATACCGAAATTTAATCCACTTCCGCCAGCCCTGCGTCCCCTACCAGATCACATTCTTTCACTTATCGCCTTGCGCAATAAGTGGAAGAATAAATGGTACAGGACTAGGGATCATGAGGTAAAATCGGTAGTGAATTCCCTTACTACTCAGGTTCGCAATCTCATGAAACAATGGCGGACTGCACAGTGGCATGAGAAGCTCCGAGCAATCCATGGCGACCACCGTAAATTTTGGAAATTACTCAGGGCGAGCACAAGGAAGAGAAGCTCTACATTACTACACGACGGAGACAAACTGTTGACAGATGAGGAACAAGCAAGTAAGTTCGCTGATCACTACAGTGCCACTATAGCCCGTCGAACAATCAGTATGACTGAAATCCCGAACGAAGAAATAGGAAATAATTATATGTTTGTATCCCCGAAGCAGCTGAAGGCGATACTCCGTCGTTCGCGAGGGAATAAAGCCCCAGGCCACGACGGAATACAAACTATACTCCTAAAACAATTACCAAGAAGAGGCATATCTCACCTGACGAACCTCTACAACTCCTGTCTCAGGCTAAGATACTTTCCTGAGGCATGGAAAAGAGCTATCCTCTTTCCGCTGCTGAAGCCCGCAAGAATTGGTAATCAGCCAGTCGACTACCAGCCTATTAGCTTACTTCCGCACATGGGCAAAGTTTTTGAGAAAATTATTCTTAAGTATCTCAAAACCTATTGCTCAGAAATAGCGTTAATCCCACCGGAGCAGACCGGCTTCCAGGCCGGACTGTGCCCGGACCACCATCTGGCGAAGCTACACGCGGAAGTAAGCCAGAACACAGTTAAGAACGAGGCTACCGCTTTGATATCCATAGACTGCACGGAGGCGTTTGACTCAGTGTCCCATAGCCTTCTATGTAAGACACTGCAGGACAACGAGTTTCCCGAGCAGCTATATACTATTATAAGGTCCTTTCTGACACAACGTTCAATAAAGGTACGAGTCGGCGAAGAGGTGTCCAACCCCTTTCCACTCACGTGTGGTGTACCTCAAGGGTCTGTGCTATCACCGGTATTATTCTCAGTTTATACGGCGGAAATCGTTGGTGCCAAATACAAAAAAGCTACTGTGGCGGCGTATGCCGATGACATTGCCATCTACAGTAGCTCATTGAATGCAGAGAGAGCTCTACGGCAGGCGGAGGTGGCCTGTGAGGAAATAACTAAAAGACTGGACGGATTGAATATTACAGTTAATCCCAAAAAGACCGACTGTATTATTCTCTCCTTCCAAAAGAATAAGCGCCCTCTACCTAAGGTTTATAGAGTAGCAGGCAAAGTTAACAAACCTGCGAATAGGATAACGTATCTCGGTGTCACCCTCGACCGGCACTTGACGTTATCCCAACATTGCAATAAGAAGATCAGGTCGGTGAGAACCAAATCTTACAGGCTAAATCATCTTTTAACCTCACCGAACTTATCACTCCGCCTCAAAGTAATGATCTATAAGGCAGTTATTAGACCAGCACTCCTTTATGGGGCGCCTATGTTGAATAACATTTCGCCAACAACCTCAAAAAGGCTCCAACAATTTCAAAACCGTATGCTGAGGCGTATAGTAAGGCACACTTCTCTACGAAGGACGAAATCAGACATAATACACGAGACTCTCGGACTCCCGACGGTAACGGACTTCATCACACGGAGGCATATCAAATTTTTTGATAGCCTCCAACACTGCACGAACCCACTATTCAACGCACTTACACCGACAGGCCGACATCAGCGCTGGCAAACACATGTACAGACGCTCAACATGGACTGAGTAAACTACTAACAAACTCCAATCAGACAGAACTAGTGAGCCCCATCACTGGATCCCCCACTCCTTCCATTTAATTAATGTTCAGAAAATCCTTCAGACAATCCTCTCTTAAAATGCAGCTGGTGCAGTAGAAGAGATACAATCTATCATTAGAAATTTTTAATATGTTATTTTTTCAAATATTTATAACAACCAAAGGGGTTAAGAAATAAAAAAAAAAAAAAAAAAAAAAAAAAAAAATTTTACACACAATACATAAGTCGGGAAACTAATAAAATTTGTAATAGTTTCGAAATAGACGGTAAAATGCACGATTGTAAACGTTGATAAAGGAACTTGATTTCTTGATTCAATTTGCAATTTAATAGTTATGGGAAAATTAAATTTTATTTTATTAGGGAACTGGAGAAACAATGTAGGGTATATGTTTCTTGAGGTGTTATAGAACTAGAGTGTTGGATCGCCTAACCCTGGGGTAGATCAATAAGAGATGCCTGACCCGGAAGAGCTAATAACCATGATAAGAAGTTTGGTCTCAATAAGATTTTGTTTGTTTGTTAATTTAACGTCACTTTATGGTGCTATGGATAATCGGACGATGCTACGGTGGGAGCCCCAAATATTTTCTACCCTGGATTTTTAACGTCCCTTCCGAAGGACGGCTTAACCAAGGATTTTTTAATCCCTTTAAAAAATCTCTCCTAGGGCCGAAACGTATATAACAACTTATTTAGTAAGGGTATCCTATGGTGTAGTGGTTAGAATAACAACCTATTATGCCCAAGATCGTGAATCCCAGCTGGAGGCCTTGTGATTCTTTATTTTTTTAAAAATCCTTTGTTATGCTACTCTTCGGATGGGACGTAAATAGAGGTGTCAGGTACTCGTTAAAGATCTATTCTAGTTATTTCTGGAAAATGCAAAATTTAGCACTCCAACCGTAGCATCCGTCCGATGACCTATAGAAGCATACAGTGATGTTGAACGAAGTAAACCAACAAATAACTGTTATAAACTTCTATTTTTTATTTTAGATTAATTTATTGATATTTACAACTGTAATAATATTACAACAAGTTACTCTGCTAATATGAAGAAATTACATGAAAAAAAAACATTTGTGGAGTGCACATTACGGAAGAAACTTGAAAATGTCTATGCTAGCAGGCCTTTTTAGAGCGTTTTTCCCCAATAGGTCAGAGTTCGAAGGCATTCAAGGTAGGAATATTTTTCCGTAGCCTGACTCGATTCGGAGTGGAGTCAGTTGGTAGTTCAGTTGATTATAGAGCTAATCAAGTATGAAAATTAAATAGTTTATTTTTCTACTCTCTTTTCTTTTTGGCATGTAACGTTTCGATCATCTGGGAGGGTGATTTTTTTTTTAAAATTGTAGTTATTATTTTTATTAATGCCCTAAGAATTATTATTATTAATTTTTTGGTGTAATTTTATTATTTTTGTTTAATATAGTAGAGTTTTGTTTTTGATATTAGGATGTTTTTGATTTATTTCTTTACCAACTTTTCCATATGTGTCCTTGAATATATATTGTCCCCCCCCAGCTCTATTTAGGAGCCCGCGAAGTCCAAGAGAGTAACCGCAGGTTACATAACTTAGTTAATTTTATTTATACAAACTGGTCCACACTAATTAAAATATTGTGACGTACGCGACATATGATGTGTAATCTTATAAATGCGCGATGGCTTACGTAAATTCTTGGTAATAAATTTATGCTCTAAGAAATTCCTAACCTCCCACGTGTTAGGTGGATATTCTGTTGGCTTGAACCCAGCTTAAGATTTATACTTAATTTGAGCTAAATTTTAGAATACAAGAAAATATTAGGTATGGGTATAATAATAACATACAACAAAACTGTGAGGTGAAAGAAAAATTTTATAATAATTAATTACTTGATGACAATTGTTTCATGTATTTTTTGGCGTTCCCTCAATTAACAAATAAATAGTTTTTTCGTCTGATTGCTTATTACTTATAATCATATCAGAGATTCAGGATCAACTGCGGATACCTCCCAAAGAATTGATTTTTTCACAGTTTTCGCTTGTTCATTTTAAAAATTTTGTCTTACAATTAATAAAGAACTGACTTTAACGCTGTATTTCTCACATTCATGGTAAAGCTCTATATATGAAATTTCGCTAGCATAAAATTTCTTTAACTAGCGAAATATGTGGAGAATAAATATTTTTAATTTTTGGAGTTTTCCTATTTTGATCCTGAGCTCCTCATATCACTTTAATATCTGTTATATAAACTTATTTACCTTGTGCACTTATGACATACCATCGATCAGTAACCGAACATATTGTTGTAGTCATATTTCAGGTAGGGATCCGTTGGCTAGCTCAAATTATTCCGTATACGATGAGACGTCCTATTACTCAGCAACGTAATATAAATTCACTCATGTGGGGCGACAACGTTCAACCTTGTTAAAGTTGGGTCGCTGGCGTAATGCGAGGAAATGCGTTGCGACTTTAACACGAAGGATATACTGCATCGCGGATGATTCTCACCATTATCTAAATTATAGACCTTAATGAAGACTGTATCTGATTAGTAATTTAATAGTGAAAAATATTTATTTCTTATTAGTTAAGTGATTTATAATACGTGTTTGCTCCAATGAGGACACTACGTCCCAGAAAAATTGTTTGTTTTTTCTATTATCTTTACGGTTCTAAATGGGATATTTGTAAAATAAATATAAATAATATTAACACTGGAAATTGAATAATTTATAAGGAAAAAAAGTTGTGAGGTTTTATGAAACCACGATGCAAGCGAAACTTTTTCAACTTTTTTTCGGTTTATAGGCGTTTAACTAAAATTTTTTGGAAAAATTTTCGATTTAGGGTATACAAATTGCGTTTTTAATCTTAACTTAATTATTGAAAAATGGGAATGATAATAAGAAATCAATAATAGACAAAATATTCAATTATAAAATTTAATTTCAATTTGCCTATTAGGGTACGGAATACATAATTAATACAATCATTTAGATGATAAACGCATATTAAAAAGTAAGAGCAATATTTATTTAAATCATTTAATCGTTGTCAACTTCAATTATTCTATCAATAACTTCATCTTCGCCTAGAGTCTCACAGTTTATAAATGTAATTAACATTTTATGGTAACAAAAATAACTAAATGCTTGTATCTCTATTCTAGATCTCGCTAAACGGTCCCTCCCTGTTCTGTATTAAATAAAGTCAGCGGCTTTTGAGCTGGTTCGAGTAAAAACCGCCTTCAGCGGACTCAGCCCATTGTAACGCCTTAAAATACCGAAAGGTAACAGAAGAATTTTGGTTTATATAGAAGCATTTTCAGGTATTTCTTGTAAATTTGTATTATATTGTAAATATAAGGAAGAAATAGTTGGGGGTGCAGTCAATGAAAACATCAAAATAAGCAAAACTTATTTATTATGTGCCGACGTTTCGGCCTACAATGTAGGCCATCTTCAGGGCTAAGAGAAAAAAACAGAAATATATAAAAACGTAGCAGTAACAAGCATATATAAAGTGGTACAGGAGTGGAAATAAAAATAGTGACTAGATATGATGAAATAGTGAATAGATATAAGATAAATAAGAAAGCATATAAGACAGGTTACAGAATAATAAACTTAAAATAGTGATAGATAAAAATAAAATTGTAGATGATGAACAGAAATTCTAATAGTGACAGATAAAATAATACAAGAATAAGAACCTTCCATGACCCATTTTAATTGATTTACAAATCACTAAATTTGAGTTTCATTTGATTCGAGGGGTTCAACAAAGGAAGGTGTGTACAGGATTATTTGTGATGGGTCGACATCGAACCTTCGGCTCCAATATTATGATCAATCGTGGCAATATGCCTAGCTTTCGCTAGACAAAGTTAACTAAAGTATTCATCCACAAATATTAACATGGAGGCGGTTGAATAATTGGATTAAATTGATACTCCTGAGTGGCCAGCGGAAGAGGGAGTAGTGACCCAAGCTTGCTAATGGCAGGCCCTGATTAATATTGCAGATGACAGAGGGAGTGAAGGCAAGTTGGCCCTACGTAGCCCTTCCTATACCTCTCTAATGAAATCCCAAAGTTCGCTTTATTTAATTGAATTTCCACTTTCAATTTAATAAGCCACTCTTGTTATACTTTGAATTGCCAATTGGTGAACGAGTTTGAGCTCTCTCTAGGCCTCTAGTAGCGAAATTTCACTTTTTATCTGTTCGAGGAACTTGGATTTGGAAAATGTTATTTCAGTACACCTTTTAAGCAACCAGCCTCGCACAATGGTCATTATTAAAAAAAATATTCACATTTACTTCTCCGTTAACAATGGTTATTTAAAAACAACTATACTTGCTGTTAAGCTACATATCTATTGCGTAAATAACATGTGCTTAGATTCCTCAAAGTTGAGTTGTCATAATTCTGCCTTTGGGACAGT
Organism: Arma custos; assembly: GCA_037127475.1. NCBI lineage: Eukaryota > Metazoa > Arthropoda > Insecta > Hemiptera > Pentatomidae > Arma > Arma custos. Next base: position 84,875,743 of record CM073764.1, on the reverse strand, counting down.
AATTTACGGAAGTTTTTAGTGCATAATAACTTTTTTCTAGATTTTACCGGTCATCTTCTCTGTTTTGGAGTAAATCTACAGCCCCGGCTATGGTTATGCCGAATATTGTCCAGAGAGAGTTAACTGTTGAGGGAGGATGAGTCGTGTCATTCTCTCATTTTATGGCTTGAAATGGAGTTACAATGTAAGCTATAACTCTCAAGCCTGACTTAGTCCCTTATCATTTACATAAAATAATACGATCTTGCCTCTTTAAATACGATCTCCTCAAAGAGAAAATTCGACTCAACCATTTATTCACCGAGGCTGTAGATATATCGAGCTACGTAGTATTTGAAAGATGCAATTATAATTCAATGTTAAGGATATAATTCGAAAGAAAAGCATTTGTCCAATTAATTACGTCAAATTATTTATTGATTCAGGACACTAATTTAGTAGAATGGGGGGAAAAGGCCCAGGCCTCGCCAATTTTTTTTTAGTAAACCATTGCAGTTAATTTAGCTATATAAAATATTAATTAATATATTTGATTTCACAAAAAACATAAATATAGCTTTGAGATCTCTAGTTATCAATTGTAACTGATTTCTAATTTCTATAATTTGAAAACAAACCACCTTCCAGTCATAAATTAAATAAATAAAAGCATCAAATTAATAACATAGCCCAAAACATAATAAACAGGTCCATAAAATTGACAGACTCTATATACTTAAAAGAAACTAAAAATAAAATTTTTGAAATTCTCTTAAAGAAAGCTTTCCCAATAAAACAAATTAACAAATTTTGGCATAAACAAATTAATTTCATTAAAGGGACAAAAGATAATAATTTACCAAAAAATATTGATACATCTTGTACTAATAAAATGTTCCAAAATGTATCCAATACTTCAAACAATACAATCAATAATATAAACACCCAAAATATAAAACCTACTCAGACTGAAATTACAAAATGTTTTCAAAAAGAAATTGATAATGCAGATCCCTTAATAAATAGTAAACCCACATCTCATAAATTAATAGAACCAAATTTTTCAGAATCTGAGCAGAATAAAATAAATTATAAAAGCATAACCTATATAAAAAACCTATCAGAAAGGGTTGGTTCATCTTTTAAAAATGTTGATACTTCTGAGATAAAATTAGCTTACAAAACTAGAAATCCAGTCAAAAACATAATAGAGAGCCAAAAAGATAAAATACTCCTGCATTGATAGTTGCCATATGATTTTAACTTATCGTGGTACTTGCTAATACAAATATACAATTTTTTTGGTCCAAATATTACTTCAAACATTAATCATAACTTCACTTATTTAGCACAATTAACTTGTACAACAATGGTCAAGTGATCTTTCATTTATTTACCTCATAATGCCACGACTTCCACTTAATAAAGGAACAATAGAAGGCAGGGACCTACTACCCTTTAAGAATGCTGACTAAAAAAGTGTTTACTCAAGCGAGTTTCACTCCCTATAATAGGGCAGGCCGAAATTGTTTTTTAACTGCTTGTGAATAGTATGGAAATTTTTTAAAAGCTTTTATTCTTCCGATGCTTTACTAAACTTAAAATAAATTTACGCACTCAAAATAGTAATCTTTTCAAAGCTAATGAATGAAAGATTACGGAAACTACAAAAATAATTTTGAAGAATTTTTTAGCTAGGAAGTTAATGCAGTTGGTTTGAAGCTTGCAATTTTCTTCCATTTTGGATTTCGCTTTGATTATTTTTCAGGCTGTAAAAACAATGCTTTTAATCAGAACTTTACTACTCTCAATACGAAAAATCGTGATTTTTCTTCATTTGTTGGTTTTTAGCGTTATTATCATTATGCTTCTTCCTCAATTAATAAGACTGAGGTTTAGCGAACCCGAATGCTTGATGCCGAGCAGATGTTTGTCGGATTTTTTTCCCCACATGTTTGTCGGGAAATAGTAACCATACTCTAGCTAATTTAGTATCGTCTAACTATTAACAATCTTTTTAAATACTAACAAATCCTTCTATCAGTGCGTAAACAACAATATTCACCGGCAGAAAGATCTAATAATTATATTAAATTCACTATAAAAATTAAACCAACTCACCGAGAGCCTTTTTCCTTTCCCTATAAGCACGAGCTCTCTCAGCATTTTTACGGCGTAAAATTAATTCATCGTCGGATCTTTTCGCACTATACTTGATTTTTCACTCGTTGACCGGTTTAATTAAATCACTAGCCGTATCGTTATCCATCACGACAAAGTAAATAAAAGCATTTACATTAATAAACAGATCGAAACACACAATACACGGTCAGCTGACTGGGCGCCGCCATATTGGCCTAGGCTGCTTTGTCGTGCGCCTTACACTTTACCCCTGCTCCTGGTGTGACGATTGACATGCTGTAAGGTGACGAAAAATTTTTAGGGTGATACAATAAAAGTTTCACTTTAAAAATATTTTTGTTTTTCTATGTGATTCTATTTTTTTTTAGTTAAAAAAAAAATACAAATTACAAAACTTTTTTTCAAAAGTTTTCATTTCATAGCCTCCTTTATATTTAATCTGATAGTTTAAGACTTCAGTCGCCCAATTTCGTTGCATAAGAGAACACACATAATTTAGATTAAGTTGTGATGTGTTTGGATGGATGTTTCAGAGTTCATTGTATTTGACATTGTAACGTAAGATCCTATAGAATTGTAGTAAGATTCAATTTATTTTACTTCCATTAGTTGATTCCATGTTGATGTCCAGCGTAATGTAAATGCAATATATCAACTTTGTAGAAAATCAATTATGAATATTCGCATAAGAGTGTACAAAATTTTAAATTCTGAAATTTGGAGGTTTGGTATCTTTCATTTTGAATGGAAATTTGTCGATTACATCGAGTCAAAGTTTGCCTATATTTGATTACCACGAAATTTAAATTTAAGAAAACTATTCCATGCAGAATTTAATATTCCTTTATTAAGATTAGACTGTCTTTTTTTTTGTTTTTTTTTAGCGTTGCATGCATCTAGTGAAGGAAGAACAAGTCACAAAACTAAAAAATTGAAAACAATTCATGCTTTTTCTACTTGAATAATTTTAGCTAATGAACCTTCATAACATTCTACTTTAGGATGCCTAGTGAGAATTAAATTCGTTTTCAGCTTTATCTGGATTAAATAGAAACACAACCTTTTTGGTATAATTTTAGTAGAATACTGAAATCTGTTTCTAGATAACAAAAGAATCGAAGTGGCATTTAAGAGTTCTAGTATGAGTTCATTCGTTGCGAAGACGGACCAGTGAAATTTATTTAAAAACCAAATTTAGTGAATCAGGGGAGGAAAAAGAGTTTCATAACATTTCATTCCTGTATTCCTGCGATGGTAGATCTGATAGCTTTTAACTGAAGAGGGGGATTGAATAGTATTATAGTAGTTAGGATCAAGTATTGTCTGAAGCAGAAGCCTCTTACAAAAACTGTCGATTGTTTGGTCTACATCCAGTTACAGGTTTCTGCTCTAGAGCCGTAGCTTTCTAGTCCGTCATTCTGTGAATTTGATGTATCATCGAGTGATGTCTCTGATTCCAAATAGATGGAATGGTAACACATCTATGTTTGCTGATATGTCAATATGCCCTCAATATGTCAATATGCAATATGAACTCTATTCACCACATTGTGGAACTCAATCCTTCCTAATATCCGTCGTAGTCCCTCACTATCGTCATTTAAATCCTTGCTTTTCCACCACCTCCTAGCTTCCCAAAAAGATGCTCTCTAAGCAGGTTAGTCATTTGCTTAGATTGTAATGTATAGAATAATTCATTGTGCTATTTATTTCTTTTAATTTGGTCTTTTAAGAAGCTGTACATCATGTAAAGAAAGTATTGCATGCTAGCTCATGCATTTATCAAGAGCTGTAGATTTATCTATCCTCTTTAACTGCTTAATATCTTGTCAACATTTGTTCTGTTTATTCACTTATTATTATTTTTGTTTAAATATTTCTTTATAAATTGTTTTTGTCACTTTTTACACGCTTTATGATTTGTAACATTTAGTCTTTTGGCCAGATAAAGATTATTTTTCTTTTTCTGTTCATATTTGTTATCCCAAAAGGACATAGTCCTAGAATAAAGTTATATATATATTCCATTGTAGCAGGACTTGAGTATTGAGCATCGCATTGTCTTATTTTAAAATCATGATCCTGAGTAGGGCAGAAAGGTAGCTCAGCGGGTAGAGCCGACAGAGTTGCTGTGGTGAAGGTTCACGGTATAAATCCGGCTATCGTGGATAACTTATTTATTCTGTAACTTACAGACGCTTCTGGGGCTCTCCCAGCCTTTATAAAGTGAGTACACTTAATTGGGGGGAAAACCTGGGCGGTTGAGAGTTATCTCGGACAAATCTCTTTCGTGTGAAACCGTTGCCCTAGATACAGTCTCTATCATGTACATAAACCTTAGACCCCCCTTCACGGGTTACAATGCTGCAGGCTTTTTTTCTGATATAGTTGTAAAAGCGGATCGTTTTAAATTTAACAAAGCTTAAGTAATCAATAAAAAATAACATTTCATTTGTTATCATATCGGCGACTGCTTTTCATCGTATCCAAGTGTTTTTCTAATATCGACATTTCTGGAATACGAAAAAGTTTGACAACCATACTATGCATTTGTTATGAAGGAAGATTTTAGACTTAGAGTGTTTATGTCTAGGATCCCCAACTTAAAATACAAAACTTTTTTTTAGAATTTCATATTGTGTAACTTAAACTTTTTGAGTAAAATCGAGTAGAAAAACAAATTCAATTCTCTGATATTCCCAACGAAAATAATTTCGAACCCAATGAGCTGGTGAAACAATATTTCTGCGTCCACTTTTCTCCGAAATGAGTTTCTTGTGCTTAGGGATGAATAATTTTATTACGACACCATTTAAAACCTATAGCTAAGGAATGACACGATTCCACTTCCCTCAACACAGTTAACTTTCTCTCTCTCTCTCTCTCTCTCTCTCTCTCTCTCTCTCTATATATATATATATATATATATATATATATGCATTAACAGAGACATGAGATGGAAGTGGAATGGTGACCCAGTGTTGACGTAGGATGACCCTCTTAGGCTCTTTCGTGTTGGGGGCTCGCCAGATTCGAGATATTTTCGGAAGGCATTCCGACATCTCATTTGGCACTTCGTGCACGTGTCCTTATCATTCTTTGCGTGTTCTTTAGCACGTAGATCGATCGTGGCTAATATTTTTTCTCATAGTTAAGTTAAATTAAAGTAAGTCGATTAATCTGTTTATTTAATTAAATCCGTTCACTAACCAGAGTCAAATAGTGCGTAGGTTGAACTAGTTAAAATTATTTTAGGAAAATGGAACATATCATCGCTTTCAAAACAATACCACGCCATATGTTATATTATCTTATGTATATCGGTTATCTTTCAATTGCTAATTACAGCACTGCCTTGCGTTCAACCTTTAAAACTTTTTTTAATAGTGTGTAATTCAACCTGTAGAGTTAGAACCGTTACTAACTCATTTTCACCAAAAGCTGTAGATAGGCGGTATTGTTTTGACAGCAATGATATGAGCTGTTGTTTTGAAAGAGGAATAAGTCCATATGAATCAAAAACATTTTTTTTATTCTTTTAAACAATTTTATTGATTATTAAAACATCACTCTTTGCTGTGTAAGAAGTGACAAAAACATTTGCCCGTTTGTCCATATTTTTAAACCAATTGGTACTTTAGATATCACGAAAATGTCAAAATCGACTCAAACTTAAAAAAAAATCACTGTTATTCGTTTCGAAGACATTATCAGTTATTTTATTACATAATTAATCCCATTTAAATATAATGTTTTTCTAAATATTAATTACTAAATTATTTCCTTCCTTGCAAGTTGAAGCATAATTTAAATCCCTAAGGTAAAGGATACCATGTCACGTTTTTGTAATTTTGGTATTTCCACAAATTTGAAGAATTAAAATTTGTTTCTTCGTTACTTAAAGAAATATCTTAAAGGAAATTGTTCATAATGTTATTCTGATTATTGATATATAGTAGGAAATATTGAACATAGTATTTATTTCTGGCAATACACCTAAAATATTACCTATTTTTTGTGCATGGTGTCCTTAACCATCGCGACACAGAAATGTATTCAAATATTTTATAAATGTAAGATTTAAAAAACTGATATAGACATTTTAATTAATTTCAATTTTAGACGAATTAATAAATAAGATCTTCTCTCTTAAGAAATAAGCAATATTGTAAAAAACGTTAGCATTGGAGATTTGGATCAATTAAAAAAATTGAATTAAAAGATTGACGGGGGGAGCGCAGTAGGAAAGTAGGTGAAGGCTTGGGTTGCTGTGTTCGAAACCGGCCGTGATAGAAAGAATATTTGTTCTGATAACTGCATTCGATTCTGTGGAATCTGAGGTTGGGAAAGCTGAGGGTTGAGCCTTATCTCGATCAAATTACCTCTATGCCTAACAGTTGGCTTAAGTACTGTACGGTCCCTATCCTGCGTCCTGATGGTATTGTATTGTTACAGTTATTCTTTTTTAATAATATTAATGATTAATTCATAAATGGAACAAAATCGAAAAGATAATTTGACTGGGTTGAACAATGTAATGATCCTAATCTAGGAATCTTATATTTCATTAACTAGTACAGATAATGAATTTAAATTATGGAACAGCATTTAATACAAATATATTTCTGTAGTATTATTCTGTATTACAAGTCATCTAGAATACAGTATAACTAAGACATAAGGATACATCTCTTGTAAAGATTTATCATTAAAGTTTCATGATATTGTCCTTTGAAGTTGAGGAACATAAGCTTATTTTTCCCATGAGAATCTGTTGGTAAAAATTAGTTGGTCTCCACTTTTGTTGGACGTGGCATCAGATGATCGTCCATGTTATTCGTTCTGTACTTCTGACCAAATTATAATAAGTACATTGATTGAAAAAAATTGTTCAATAAACATGCTTAACACGGCCTTAGCATTGTTAAACTATTGGGTTGATTTTCACTTTATCCTTAAGGAGTATCTTTTTTTTTGAAGATTTCAAAAAGACATAAATAGGTCCTGTCATTTGCAACAAATATTGAATTCTTTGTTGGTTTCTGGTTAGTCGCCCCTGACAAAGAAGCCTAAGGAGCTCTGTAAGAGACTGAAAAGATTGTTTCTTTTAGACACAAATATTTATTGGCAAGGATTCAGACGGGGTCCGTTTTGGATCGAGACATGCGGCCAAGTCGTCCCGTTATTTTGTTTATATTAATAGCATTTACTAAATAGTGTCACTCATAAGGAAATTATTGTCGCAAACTGGGTTGCAAAATGTAACAACGATCCACAACCAGGATTCGTACATTAAATTTAGCAGATAATTAATTAAAAAATTCTTCAATTATAATGTAAAAAATATTGTTTTTTTTATATTACTGTTTCTGAGAGCTTAGTATATATATGAATATTAGTTATTGATATAAATGAAGTAGCAATATTAACAAAAATAAAATATTTAGTCAAATCAAACATTATTCGTTTTCTTGCACAACGAAATAAGTTAAATTGAATCTACATCTGTCATAAAGGTAAATATAAAACGTATATTTAAATGACATCTACATTCTCTGATAAATATATGATAAACAACCTTAAATAAGGAATCCAGATGGATCGTATAGGATCTAGGACCCTTCTGTGGCTCACCCACACTATAAAATATTATAAAAATAGAGTACCCAAAATAAGGGGGGAAATCTGGCGGTTGAGCGTGACCTAGGACGTCACCTCCTTGCAGAATAGTTGTCCATGAAACAGTACAGCCACTACCACATACTGAACCCCAGGCCTGTTCACGGATTGTAGTGGTACTGGTTCAGGTTAATAAGGAATACTTTTAATTAAAGGAACATTGGCAACTACTTAAGCGATATTACTAAAGCGATGTTAAGGAATTATTTTAACATACAAAAAAATCTGTTGAATGTAAATTAAAATTTTATCATAGGGACCTATAAATTAACCTTAACTGTAAAATGTCCTTAAATAATTATTTAATTTCCTTACACAAGTTAATATTGGTTGGTAAACTGCGAGACAGCGCGAAAAACCGAAATTAAAACACTATGTTAAACCAAAGGAGCTACATTATGCCCACTGTCCTGGCAACCATCAATTCATTCGCGTCCAAACAAAGCTTCTTCTAGCTTTCATTAAAGCAGTTGCAAATGTCCTGGATTCCAATTTTCCCGTAATAACATAAGAGTTTGGTTTAAGGGTCTCTTAGAGCATTCTCAAGTTATTCACTTCTCAAGTTATTTCTCTGAGATACAACATTTTAAAAATTTAGTATTTTAATAAATCAAAATACCTCTACCACTACAACCCATGAAGGGTGTTAATTTAGTTAAGAAAATTCCATTATTTATAATACAATTGGGGAAAACCACAATGCAAAGCCTTATACAGCACCCCACTACAAAGACGTTCAACATACAACTTGAGTTGAGACAGGTGGGGTACTGTCTCATGTTTGGAGCCTGTTTAGGCTGTTGATCGTTGGGATATATTGCACCTTTTTCTTCGAGATGTGATTCACATAACCTTTTTTGTTTTTGTGTGTCTTGATAATGCCTGAATAAGCGAAACGTCGACCGATAAGTGGGTGAATTACTGGAGAAATTTGAAACATAAGGCTTTACATTGTGTTTTTTCCCAATTGCATTATAATAAATAATAGTGTTTCTTTTTGAGTTTTTGGCTCTATTTTATTAAAATTCCATTATATTACATTATTGTACTGATTAAGGGCATCGGTTCAGCAAGGAGTTGAATTGGCTTGTCTTGATCACCTTTTGATATTGTTTAATATAAAATAAATAAATATACAACCGTCCGTTATATTACGCGGTTATTAATAGCATTATATATTTTCCTTGAAATGACGATATGCAGAAAAAAATAAAAAACATAACAACAACAGTAGTTTTGTGCAGAGAAAAAAAAAGTAAATGGTAAATAATAGCCATTAACCAAATGATGATAATAAAGCGGCTAAAAATTAAATACGCATAATCAACATTATATAAAAAAAAAAACCTTTACTGCTATTACCTGAAGTGCTTATTATTATTTAGTGCTTATTATTATTTATATTATATATTTATATAGTTGAGACTGTACTGTTTTAAGACAAAGGTTGTAGAAAGAGGTGATTTTGGTCAAGATCACGCTTAATCGTCGTTTTCCTTGCAATTATTTTAGGCACTATATAGAGGCTGGATGAGCCCAGGATGATCAGTAGATCCCAGAGGGTCCATCCATAGCTATTAAAAGATTAACCAAGTTGCCTGTCACAGGTGGAGAACCCGAGGTCTTCAGCATAGTAACTTATCACTATACTCTGAGCTACACTACTTCCCTTTTTTAATTAAGTAAATTTTTTTTAAATATTCAGATACAACACCTGAAACGTTATTATTTTTTTAAATGGTAGATTACTACTGAGCTAATTATCGAAAGAGATACGATTCGTGTCATAATATCAAATCACTCAATCGTAATTATTTCCAGAAGACTCGGATGGAAAAACTTTTTTATAAAAGTGTTTTCCGACATCCTTAAAAATGAAGAAGTTTTATATATCTTTTTCTTATTGAGAAGTTCTCGACTCGCTGAATGGCTTAGCATAAACTGTTAACGACAAGGAGTTGTGAAGTGAGCTGATTGTCGTTCGAGAATCCTCGTTTTTCTGCAGCTCCTCAAACTTCTCTGGCTGCTCCTGACGTGATCCGTCTGTTTATGCGAGCATTAACAAGTCCCATTGGGGTGAAACTTCTAACAAGCTCTCAGTTGTAGATACCGTCTGTTGTTATCGCTTAAGCAAATTAGTCATCCCGAAAATTCTTTAAAAAAGGAATCCCACTTTAAAAGTTGTTTCTACGAAGTTTCTAAGTTGTTATCTATTGATTAAAAGGCAGATAGGTTTGGTAAAATATAAACATATTCCGTAAACCATGTGAAAAAATGTATAATAAAATATATTCTTGCAGCTTAATGACGATGAAAAAATAAGAAGGAATAACAAATTTCGACCAATTATTTATTTAGTATGAATCATGTTTTGTTTGTATGGGAGCGGCGAGTGGCTTAGGGAGTTGGTGGCCCAGTCATCTGACTCCAATCAGCCACTGGTCCTCCAGGAGGAAACCTAGTACTGTGTGGTATAGCCAGTTCATACTTTCTCATGAGGGGACATAAATATTCAGGAGACCAGCTGCCCCGAGGGGGGAGCGGAGTGGCTCAGTGGTAGATCACTGAGTTGCCATGCCGGAGATCCTGGTTCGAATCCCTCTGCGGGCATGACTTTATATAGTCATTTGCAGCCGGAGATGGATCATATAGGATCTAAGACCCTCCTGGGGCTCACCCAGCCTCTATAAAATATTATAAAATAGGGTACCCAAATTAAGGGGTGAAATCTGGCGGTTGAACGTGACCTAGGATATGTCACCTACTTGCAGAACCGTTGCCCATGAAATAATACTGTCTCTACCATGTACTGAACTCCAGAGCCGTTCACGGGTTGTAGTGGTACAGATTTTTTTTTTAGTTTACCGAGGATACGAGGCCTCCATCGGTGGGATAATAACCCGCATCTATTCAAAGTAAACAAAATAGTCTCCAGGCTCCTCGGCGCTAGAAATGGCATAACAAAAACCAGAAGAAGATGGGAGCGGCTCAGCACAGTGGAGTCAGAGCATTGAGTTGCTGTCCCGGGTTAAAATCCGGCTGTGATAGACAAATTATTTAATCTGGTAAATGGCCTCTGTAGTTTTGGTACCTTTAATAAGTGGGAAAACGTGTGTTTGATCGTGATGTAGGGCAAATCACTTCCCTACACAACCGTTATATCACTTCCTCATGGGTTATAGTGGTGCAGGTTTGATTGTTTAATTTTTTATATATTTTTATTATTTTTTGTTACTTAATACATTTTTCCTTTTGACTTTATTCCTAATCCGAAACCTCTTATCTGATCCTACTGTAGCAAAACGTATTATTAAATGGTTTCCTATCATTAAATAAATCTGTTAATATCATCACATGATAAATAATTTATGCACACTCAATGATGATAACATTGCAGCAGATACTTAGTTTGAATAGTGTGAGTTTTGGACCTACTTACTGAATTTTACACCATATTACAAATAACTTTATTAACTCCTGTCCTAGCCGATACAAATCAATGACTGTCTTCATCAATATGAAGCCCCACTTTTTTATTCCTCAGTTTCACTTCAGATAAATAAGTTAATAAAAAAAGTAAGTAAATAATCAAGGTATTTAAAATTATCATTTTTTTTTTTAGTTTGAAACTTAACAAACATGGAATTAAAAAAAACTAAAATGAAAGAATTTAAAATGCCCTAATATAAGTTCGTTAGTTATAAGACTTACTTAAATTAAATAAATAAAAATAATTGCTTTTTTGTTTTTAAAAAATAGATTTCTTGAAATTTATGTCTCTATTAAATCTAATATATAAAATTGTCCTGTCACAGTGTTTGTAATAGAACTCCTCAGAAACGACTTGACCGATTCTTTTGAAATTTTGTGTCCATATTCAGTAGGTCTGAGAATAGGATGTAAACTATTTTTCATACCCCTAAGTGATAAGAGTCAGCCATTATTATCGATCAAGCATCGAACGTAGCAGTAACTTTTTTTTTATATGTTTTCAAGGACATGTTGTATACAGTTTTTGATATGTTGTAAGGGCATGTCTGCGTAGTGTATATCCAAGTTATCAGTTAGGAATTTTGAATATTATTGATTTATTTATTGTTTACTGTACTCAGATATAAGATGAATAAGATGTAAAATCGAAAATCTATTTGATTCATTTTTTCCATTCATCTATAGTTTCTTTAAAATTCAAATTTTAACGTAATCTATTTTTAAAACTATTACAAGAAGATAGCCACGTGACCTTCTTACTTGAACTTTGATTTCAGTACTACCAGTGGTAGTTTCTCTACTTGTCATTATGTATCACGTATCCTATTTACTTGTTGTATTATTGTATTACAGTTGTAAATATCTAAATAAATTAAAAAAAAAAACTATTACAACAGCCAGAGCAACGCGTGGCCGGGTCAGCTAGTAGTACTATCAATATTTTGAGTGATATATAATGACAAGTAAGTACGCAGGCAAGTAAAGAAACAGCGCACTGTTAGTACTCAAATTTAAATTATTTAAAATAATGAGTATATTATTTTATATATAGCTTACACCTGAAGGTCTATGCAGAAGTGAGGTGATGCAATTCTTCTTTTCTGGTGCAGAGTTACCCACAGTCACTTTTCAAAACTAATAATAACTAAGAAAGGGAGTACGGAATAAAATTAATATTTTCTCCATATTCCCAGATCCATTTTGAACTTGAAGAGATCACAGTTATATTTATTTTGATATTCTAAAAAACAACCCTTCAATTGAAAGTTATTTAACGAAGAACAGCCATAGAATGGAAAATATATATATATATATATGATCCATGCTTCCCCTTTCCGTTGCTCGAGAATCCGAATCGAGTTTGAGATATAAAAGAAATGTTCAGACATTCTAGACCCTCTGGACCCATCAGTTGGATGATACAGTTCTCCTCTTTATGTCTTAGCACTGTAGCAATATTACTAGCACACTTCTTTCTTTCTTGCCGACATTACAACTCGTGGCAAGTCAAGGCCTCCTGTAGCATCAACCACCAGTCGTCTCGGTGCAATGTTGCTACTTTCCAGTTCCTTATTCCCAAGATGGAACAGGGCATCCTCTGCCACTCCATCGGCCTACCGAAGTCTTGGCCTACCGATTTGCCTCTTGGATTATAGATTTTCTTCGAGTATTTTCTTTGGGATTTCATCATCTCTCTTTCAGGATTTCAGCATCTTGCAACATTCCCCGCCCAGCGAAGCTTTCCAACCTTTATATATCTGACGACCTTTAAGTTATTAGAGAGGCTTGCTATTTCGGCATTTGTTCTTTGTCTCCAAGCGTTACCGCTGAAAACTGGTCCAAAAATGCTCATAACTATCCGTCTCTCGAATCTATTTAGCATGGGTCTTGAGCTCGCGAAATTTCCAGCACTCAGATGCATAGGTCACTCACATGCCTTACGAGGGTTTTGTATAGTTGTACTTTAGTGTTTCGTGAGAAGTTTTTACTTTTGAAGTGTTTTAGGAGCCCGAAATAGCATTTGTTTGCAGCCAATAACCTTCTATTTATTTCTTGGTGCATATGATTTTCAGCTAGAATATTAGCACACTCAGCAGCAAAAAACTTGGAATGCAAAACGAGGTTTCTTTGGAGAAGGAGGAAAGTACTGATATATAATATAGGTATGTACTAGTGGAAGTATATAGTACATTGATAAATACTATGCTGAATAAAATTAGTGGACCTTATGTATACGAGGATGAAAATGGTGGAGGCCAGGAAATATTATCTTTAGAAAGAAGAACATTTTTTTTTAAAGCCAACCTTTCGATCCACACAGTCTTCCTGAGGACTAAATAAAGATTAAACATTCTATGACATATATTATTTTAATTTATTTATAGTTATATGTATCTAGTATATTTAGCCCTGAAGAAGACCTGCGATGTAGACCGAAACGTCGGATTTAAAAATAAACAGTTCTTGTTAATAAAGAGATAATTTTTCTTCCCTCCACCTGGATCATTTTATTGTGACAAATACTATACTATAGTAACTATAGTATGTGCTAAAATTTTTTTCTTTATTATGAACTTATGACGTAAGATGCTTCTCTTTGTCCTTTTCTCTATTCTTGAGTCAGAATGGTCGAAGACGACTGATTTCCTGTTACCCAATGTTTTAGAGACTTAAGTGTTGTACTTGTAAAATTATTATAGACTTCATTGATAGACGGTTAACAATGATCGCCCTATCTAACTATCAGTTAGCAGCTAAGATCACCGGACAATTTCCCTGGTAAGATGGTTCTGAATAAACTGAGGTAGTAGCTAGTGTAGGAGCGACATCAAAAGACTTGCTGCTTGGACGGGCCTCAACCCAGGCATGGCTTCCTTTGTCGGCTCCACACAGCTATCCGGGTTTACCATACTCCGCTTCTGCCAAAGGGAACTTTCTTGTCCATTCTAGTTCAACTTTCCTGAAGTTTGTCCCCTTTTAGTGAGCTCTTCAAAGGTCGATAAAAATGTTTCAATAATAGAATATATTTAGGTACTTTTCATCTTGTAAAATAAATAATATTATATATCCATCTATATCTACAGCCCCGGTGAATAAGTGGTAAAGTAGAATTTTCTAAAAAATGAGTTTTTTGTATACAAGGAAGCGAAATCGTGTTATCGTGTGTTAGAGAATACGGGACTAAGTCAGACAATGGCTTAAACAGAGTTATTGCTTACATTACAACTTAATTTCAATCCAATACAGTATCAATCATCTCACCTATCTCTAGATATAATTCGACTTAATCACTTTTTTGATCGAGACTGCAGATATATTTAGCTACATTACTTAGGGAAGCAGAATCCTATTATTTTCTTATAGAATAAGAGACTAAGTCGGACGTTGACTTGAAAAGGATTTACTGCTTATACATTAATATTATTTACAACTCCATTTTTTTTTTTAATTCAATTTATTGATATTTACAACTATAATACTATTACAATAAGTAAATCTGCTATATGTACAATACGACTTGAAAAGCACTTGTGGAGAAACTACCCATCGGTAGCACTCCAAAAAGTTCTATAGTAGATGGTCTCGAGGCCATCTTCTTTTCAGACGCCTCGGAGGGTTATCAGGAATAGTATGGGAAGCAAGTTGAGAGACTAGCGGATTCAAGTGTGTATGGAGCTTGTCATGGAAGGATAGGTATCTAGTTTGGGCCAAATCAGTAACATATGGGATATTAAGATCATGATGGATGAGTTTGTTTGTGACATAATAAGGAGCATTGAGGATTTTACGAAGGATTTTGGATTGCAAGGATTGGATACGAGATGAATTGGATGGTTTAGTAGAGCCCCAAAGCTCAACTCCGTATGTCCAAATAGGCCTGATAACTGTCATGTAAATGAGTCTTTTGTAATTTATTGGGAGCTTAGAGCGTTTGTCCAGTAAATGTTGAAGTAGGCGAAAACGACGAGCAGTTTCTTGTCTTTTCAGTCTTGTATGAGGATTCCAAGTGAGACGTTTGTCCAGATGGAGTCCTAGGTAACGTACCTGTTCGACAGAGTTCAGAGGAATATTATTAAAGGATACAGTAGGGCAGGAATTTGTAGGTTTACGACGAAGGGTGAAGGTAATTTGATGATATTTGTTAGGATAAATTTTAATTCTCCAATTTTGACACCATTCTTGAAGGTTTGAGATATGGGATTGAAGAGTTTGGGATGCAACAAATGGATCATTATTTACTGATAACACACATGTGTCATCAGCGCACGTAGTGAGGACAGTGCTTGGATGGGTTGGGATGTCAGCTGTATATATCGTGTATAGGATGGGACCCATGATACTACCTTGAGGAACTCCGGCAGACTGGGTAAAGAGTGAAGAGTAGGTAAAATTATGGTTTACTTTAAAGGTTCTATTACTGAGGTAGGAACTGATAATAAGGAAGTAAGTAGAAGGTAAGAATTTACGGAGTTTGTACAACAGTCCCGGATGCCAGACTCGATCAAAAGCCTGCTCTACATCGAGAAAAGCTCCCGCGCAGTACATTCCGCGCTCTAATGCGGATGAGACAACGTCCACCACACGATGGCATTGCTGGATAGTGGAGTGTGATGTTCGGAAACCAAATTGGTGATCTGGGATTATTTGATTGGATTTTATGATAGGATGAAGACGTTTCAGAATGAGTTTTTCAAGTATTTTGCCCATTATGGGCAGGAGAGATATAGGACGGTAAGAGGATGAGAGTTCTGGTGTTTTTTAGGTTTTGGTATCATCTTAACTATGGATATTTCCAGGAATCAGGAAAGTACGTGGTGCGGAGTACAGCGTTGTATATATATGTAAGGAGTAGGATCGCTTTCCGAGGAAGGCGTTTTAGAATATGGGATGTGATTAGGTCGTGGCCAGGGGCTTTGTTGACGGGTAATCTATGAATAATGTTTGATATTTCGGAAGGATGGAATGCTTTAGGAGGAGGGGACATCTGAAGAGGAATACTTAATTCTGCTTCAATGCATTCAGAGTGGATTGGATTAAGAATATCTGGATGAGGGTTAAATGTGTTGAATAGGTGCTGGCCGAAAATTTGTGATTTTTCTTCATCAGATCTTGACCAGGTTTGGGATTCGGTTAAAAGTGGATGGTTGAAATGTTTATATTTTAGGAGTTTTTTAGTGGTATTCCATAAGGATTTGTCATTAGTACTCAGATTTTCTGTACGGTAATACAAATTTTGAATTTTGAATGTTCTGATCTCTGATTTTAATTTGTTGGTTAGTTTGATATAATGACTCCTGTCCGATGGATATCTGGTGCGGTGCCACTTCGCTCTTGCCCGTCGTTTTTCTTTTAATAACTTGCGAATATGAAGTGGCCAGTTATTCTGTTGATAATGATTTTTCCTTGGTAAGGTGCTATCTCTTATATTGGTTTGTATTGCGTTTGTTAGTTTGTCTATTGCAGAATTGATGTCAACTTTTGTTTTAAGCGGAATTTTGAGGTCTAAATTATTTTCCAGATTCGATCGAAATTTATCCCAGTCTACACGTCCAGTAATCAGTCTGAGATGAGAGGGCTTAGGAATAGGAATTGAATGTACTTGAAGTAGTACTGGACTGTGATCAGAGGAAAGGTCATCCAGGGATTTTATAGTTGTTTGATTGCAGGAAATCTGTGAGGAAACAAATATGTCAAGAATATCTGGACGTTTTTTGAGCGATGTAGGCCAATAAGTAGGGTTTATGGGTGCGAGGATAGAGAAACTATTAGAGGTTGAAATTCGGGATAAGATGCTACCACGGGAATTGGATGTTCGACAACCCCATCGTTGATGTTTGGCGTTGTAGTCTCCTCCGGCAATAAAACGCGGTCCGAGGGATCGGAATAAGGATTCGAGGAGGTTATAAGAAAGGGAGTTACCAGGAGGACAGTATACAGCTGAGAATGTCATATGGAAAGGACTAGTTGAAATGGTTACTGAAGTTGATTGAATGGCGTCAGTTGAAGTAGAAGGAATAAGAGAATGAGGAATGGATTTGTGGATAAGGATACAAGAACCGGCATGTGCTGTATTGTCAGGATGATCTGATCTATAAGTAATGTAGTCACGTATGTAAAAATATGATCGCTTTGTGAAGTGTGTTTCAGTCAATAGGGCAATGTCTATGTGATTGTCATGAAGAAATAAGTCAAGTTCGTCTCGATGGTTATGTAGGCCATTTGCATTCCACAGTATGATTGATAGGGGCTTAGTGTTCATCGTGGGGTAGTAAATGGCATTTCGGAAAGGAGTCGGGTTAGAAGGGAAATGAGTGGTTTGATGGTATTATTAAGTTCAAATAAGAAGGTCGAAAGGATTGTGTTGATGTCTACTGGATTTTGACTGGGACTAGGATATTGGACAGAAGGTTGAGATGGAGGATTAGTGTTTATTGGAAAGTTGGTTGGGAGTTGGACCCTTCTTGGGACACTGTGAGCTGCTTCGACTTTGAATGGTGTTTGGGTTTGGAGGTTTATAATGGAAGAAGTTTGGGATGGAATTGTGGGTTCACTCTGAGGTGGAAGCTTCACCCGTAGAGGAAGATGGTGAGAAGGGATGTCTTGGCGTGGAGGTAGTGGAGGTGGATGAGATTTGGGAACCATTGGCTGGGATTGGGAGGTTTGAGGCGCCTGTTGCCGGATCTGTTGATGTCGGGGCTGCGGCGACTGATGAATGAATATTTTTTTTGTCCCTGTTGAGGAGGATTAATATTTGTTGAGGTCAACGGCTGCTGTTGATTACTATGAAATGAAATGTCTTGTAATTTTTCTATTTCTTCTTTGGCATTTACTTCTTTACTATTTGATGGTGCATGGTGGGATCTTAGCCTCTGTAGGTTTTTATGCACCATGCATCCTTTATAATTTGCTGGGTGGTCCTCACCGCATAGCACGCACTTTGCAGGTGTTTCCCTCGTTTTCTTGCATATTTCTGTTGCATGTGCTCCAGCACATTTGACACATCTGGCCGGATAGTGACAGTACGCTTTTGTATGTCCGAGTGCTTGGCATTTTGTGCATTGGACAATTGAAGGTCTTTGCCTTGGCTCTTCAAAGCGAACGACTGAATAGACAAGCCTATTGATATCGAATATTTCAATATTATTTCTGGCTGGTTCCAGATCTACGAAAAATAACGGTAGGGGGAACTTATCAACGGGATGTAGGACGACCGATATATTTCTGACGTTGTGGCCGATCACTTCCAAGTCCCGTTTGATGGCATCAGTAGGTGTCGTACTGTGAAGACCTCTCAGAACAACTCTGTAGGCCTTATCTTCTTTTAACTGGTAGCAGTGGAAGTGATATTTTTTTTCGGTGAGATGATAAACCAATTTTTTGTAATTCTCTTTGGTGTTCGTATTAATTTTTATGTCTTTCACACGAGAATAACATTTAAAATTGGTTGTTCCGATCAGTTTGGCTATTTCTTGACAGAAGGTCAAGAAGTTTTGAACATTTGAGACAAAAATGGGAGGTGGAACCGGTTCGGAAATCTGAGATGTTTCTTGATGTTGAGGTGGCTCTGTGGGTACATTTTCGAGGGCTGCAAATTGATTGCTGGTTTTTATGTTAATTAATGATTTTTTTATGGGTGCAGATGTTTTACTACGGGTATTTGGTGGTGAGGTTGGCTTTAACGCTGATTTGTTTTTCTTTTTCTTTTTTTTTTGGAGAGGTACCAGCAGACCCGGGAGCAGCATTTCGCTGCCGTTTTTCAAGTTGACGATACTTTAGATATTGTGAATCAGTTTCACTAATTTCGGACATTGTTACATTGTCCTCCGATTCAGTACCTAATGACCGCTCTGAATCCATTTAAAAAATAAAAATAAATGAAAATAACTGAAATTAATAGAAAAATTATTTATAACAGTAGAAATAACAAAAAAGAAACATTTCTAAATCAATATTTAAAAATAAACTACACTAATATATATGTACAATTATATTTAAAACAACAACAAAAATCAATTAAGGTCCCAAAAAAAAAAAAAAAAATTAAAATAATAATAATAATAATTATAATTGTCTGGTATATGTAGGCTTCGTAAAGATATAAGTTGCACCGAGCCCTAGACCTTGAGAAGGGGATCAAGATAACGCCCCACTCTGCTAACAGGTAAACTATTGTACTTAGTACGTTTAACAATGTTAATAGTTAATTGCTCACTCACCTCACTCACTGTAATTGTAATTGAGTGTACTGTTATTTATAATAGTACTGTCTACGAAATTTAACAGCAGAGCACTAACTAAAACTTGTTGAATAATGTCAGTAAGCACAGAGCGTTGTCAAACGTGAACCGTATCGGCGGTCATCTTTTCAACTCCATTTAAGCCAAAAACTACGAGAATGGCATGACTTCGCTTTCCTCAATACAGTTACCCATCTCTTGATAAAATTTGACTTAACGACTTATTAACTGGGACTGCAGATATGTTCATCTACCTATACTGCTTTAGGAGCAGAATCCTGTCATTTCCGTAGTTTTTGTCTTGAAATGAAATTTAAATTTGCATAGAAACTACATTTCAAGCCATTACCTCACCTAGTCACTTAGGCATTACGAGAATAACACGATTCCTCTTCCTTAAGTACAAGAAACTCATCACTGAAGATACATGAAGATTATCTATCTCGACTTTCTTGGTTTCCTCGAAGCTAAAAACGGCTTGTGAGAAAGAAGAGGGGGTTTTTAATTCATTTACTTTTCTTAATATTTATTGTACTTGTACATAAAGGCATAGGTTATTACTCGTGGTACATCACTTATAATGTACATCAAGTAAAATAATGGTTATTAACAAATAATCGCAAATTACAGTGTATACATGTAATTAGTATAATATAATGCCTATACTATTTATAAGAAATATACCTACAGCTCCGTTGAAGTTTCTTGTGCTTTAGGGAATAGGATAGTGTCATTTTCGTTTTCAACAAGTCGTTTAGTCAGGCATTACCTTGAAAAGGAGTTATTTCTTATTTTACAACTCCATTTCCAGCCAAAAGTACGAGAACGGGACGATCCCGTTTCTCTCAACACATATAACTGAATTTGTAGCAAATTTGACCTAACCACTTATTCACAGTGGCTTCAGATATATTAAGTTATGAATCCTACACGGAATTATGTTGCTGGAATGCTTCATTTTTACTGTTTTTCTATCCTTCCTCAAAATAGGGAGGTTTGCGAATACTAATGTTAATTATGAGTGCCTTAGTTATGTATTCGGACCTGAATAATTTCAGTAATTTAACATAATAGTTTTTAAAATAACAGTTTATTATTAAAACACCCTAAACTACGCTTTGATATAAAACAATAATAAAAAGTAGAACAATTTCACAAAACGTTTAAAATAAGAACAGAAAAACTGATAGTAAACAAAGCACCCAACGATTTTTATTGTTCATTTTTTTCACCACTCTATTCATATTTTAGATTTATTCAAAATTATTTTCTACTTATTAAGTTTTGCTTCCTATTATGTTTTTATTAAATATTATTCATGTTCTACTATTTTGTTCGACTAGCTACGAAAGCGTGTTTTTTAATTTTAAAATGCTATTTTTTGTTGCAAAGTTTACGAAACACCACAGTACATTCAGCTAATAGTCATTTGCCTTATTACTTGGCACAAGACACTGCCGTGTCTTCGGATATGAAAAATTGCTAATCCTGAAGATCCTGATCGTATTAATGAGACGATCTTAATAAATTATTCTATTATCACCGGTCCTTGAGAAGTATTTAAAGTTTTAGTATGTTTAATAGTATGCGTTGAAGTGGCGGAAAATAGAGTTAAAAGATTCCGTAAGTACGCACAGGCGAAGTTAATAAAGAACATATGTCGATGAATTTATTTATAAAGTTAATGAATATAATCACCCACATTTAAGCTATGGCTTGGAATGATTTTATTAGTACAGGCTGATTACGTAATCGAAATGCTTGACGTAGTCCACCTTGAGTAGCAAATAGTGTCATTATGTGTTTCGTAAAAAGACGGAATGGCCCCTAATAACAGTGTTTACCCAGAATTAGTCTTTACGAGTCGACATATTTTTTTTCCTTGGTGAATAAATATACCAACAACAGGTTAAAGAATATGTTTATGATAAAGAAGAATTAGGAAATATTAAAAAAAAATTTTCCCATAATATGGGCGAGAATTTGTGAGGAGACTACGCAAGCATTTGCTAGTAATAATAATATTTTTCTGATATTTAATAAATTCACAACCATTTGTGATTTACATCTATCACGCTGTATGTTTTAACTATAGATTTAAAACTACATATACACTTTATACCTTACAGCCTCCATATCTTGTATGATTTCGGGTTGTATTTCGTATATGGTATTCTTTGTACCAATAGATATTGATAGGTATTGATATTGGTGTCATTCGTTATTAAACAAACATTCTCAGCGTTTTATTCAAAATCCTGACTAAGTTAAAATAATATAAGTTGATATTATGAGGTGACTTATAAAATTGTTGACTTTAATTAGTCGGTTAGTGCACAAAAAGAGGTTGACAAATTTATCTTACCGTTCTAACAAAGAATTCCTGTTACATTCTTGGAAATATAAGCAAAGAAGAGTTTGCTCACCCGTTATTCCGTTATAATTTTGATCTACATGTATGCAATTAATTTCAATTCAAGGTTTGAATTTTATTAGGTCAGTTTCTCTCAATTTTTTCAGTAGTGTGTATTATTGGCAGAGGTTCCGAAAAATATGAAATTTATTTATTCCTTCGTACTTTCTTTATGTATTTATTATATCGACCCTGCCATCACAAAGTATCGAATGTGAAAAAACACAGTTTTCATTTTCGACATATATTTAGGATTGATAATTTATATAGAAGATGGCCTCGAGACCTTCTACTATAAAACTTCATTGGAGTGCTATCAATGGATAGTTTCTCCACAAGTGATTTTTTTTGTTCATGTCCTTTGTTCATACAGCCAATTTACTTGATGTAATGTTATTACAGTTGTAAATATCAATAAAATAAAGTAAATAAAAAAATAAAAAAAAATTTATATAAAATTCATATAGAGGCATCTATCAGTCGCAAAAACGATGTAAAACGAATGTCATTTGTTCGACTATAGGCACTAATTTCACAGCCAGCAGTTATGTAATTTGGAAGTTTATAAACAGATTTTCAGTATCAAACTGATGTGATGCAGTTAGAAAAATAGTTTTATTCAAACAATGTACTTCTTCAGATTAGACAAAGTTCTTACTGTTTTCCACAGACTGTTCAATAAGATATACCGAGGAACGAATTTTCTTTTCACTTAGTCTTAGCAAACTGACGGGAGTTACTAAACTTTTCTGAACTTCTAACTCTATCCCAAGAGTCCGAAATATTCTCTGTTTGACGTTTACGTCTTGGAGTTCAGTTCCTATATGTTTGGAACTGTTTTAATAAGAAATGAGTAGGATTTGTTCCGTATTGAGATTTGTTTTTTTGGTGTATGTACTGATGAAACCTGTTTTACTAAAGGATTTTACATACTTAATCAATTGCCTTATATATTGCTGTATTTTATAATGGCTGAATAGGTTTTTGAATGAGGAGCTTACTTTGTTTCCATATATTTATGAGGTAGATTTCTTGCATCAATCTACCAGCTATAGGAATTAACTTACAGCTAAGTGTAACTCTCACCAGCTTAACTTTATATAGGTTAGGTAGTTTTATTTTTACGATTTTCCGCTATCGTTATCTTCCCTTTGTTGATCCCTATATGTTGTAAATAATGGCTTACTTTATTATTTCCATTCAATATATAGTTGTTTTATAATTGAGCTTTCTTTAATTTCTTGCGGGGAGCGGAGTGGCTCAGTAGTAGAGAGAGCACTGAGTTGCCATGCCGAAAATCCTGGTTCAAATCCCGATGCTGGCATGGATCGAATGGGATCTAGGACCCTCCTGGGGCTCACCCATCCTCTATAAAGTGGGTACCAAACATAAGGGGAAAATTCTGGCAATTAAGCGTGATCTAGGACATGTCACCTCCATGCGCAACCGTTATCCATGGAACGGAACAGTCTTTACCATGTACTCAACCATGTACTGAAAACCCGTTCAGGGGTTGTAATGGCGCAGGTTTATTTCTGAAAGTGGTATAAGTCCATTTGGATCTAAAAAAATCGCTTGATCTTATATTGTAAATAATTATTCGGATTATTATATCATAATTCAATTTATAAAGTGAAATTAAATTTTACAAGGTATAAATAAGTAAATATAATTAAATCACCACTCTTCGAAGAAGTGTTGAAAACATAACCTTTCTCCATATCTTTAAATGAACTTAAAGGCGAACCGGTAAAAATCGCGATAAACGAACAAATTATATATGCCACATTAAAAAATAACAGCTCAATTAGCATATTTCTTGAGCCTGATGTAACAGTTTTATTATTATTATTATTAATACTACATATTCATTGAAGTCACGTTATGCTGCTATTGCTAATCGTACGATAATACAGTGGGTTTAGGCTCTCAAGTTACATAACTGCTGGCTAAGAAGTTAAACGTTGCAACGTTATGTAGCAGCAGTAATGAACGCTATATATATACTACACAACGCGTTGGCTCGTGTATAGTATATATAAATACTAGACTCATTCACGTGCAATCATAAGAAAAGGGATGACGATGTCTAAACAATGTCATGAATCTTTTCGATACAATGTCTCTAGGTGAATTAGAAATATTTCAAAAGCAGTTCCAAAAAATATAATCAATAGATTAATTTAAGAAAATCCGGTATGCCAAAAAAAACAAAAGGATTTATCTATAGATAATAAATACATAAATAAAATATGAATATATAAATAAATTTCATATTTTTCAGAACCGCTACCAATAATACAATAGTGAAAAAATCAAGAGAATCTGACAGTAAAATTCAAACCTTGATTTGAATTGCAAAAATTTAGAATTGAATAGTTACAAATTTATTCGAATAACGGACGATTTTTACAATTATTAAAATTTAAAAAAAAATACTCGTCATCTGTCATGCTTAACTCTCCTGTGCTCATATTCATTATATCTAATGAATGTAACTCGGATTTGTTAGAAGGTAAGCTAGATTTTTCCTCCTCTTTTTTTTTTTAAAGCCACGCTCTTTTAATTAAAGTCAACAGCTTTATAAGTCAGATCATAAAACCAACTTATTTTATTTTGCCTATCCAGTTATAATTAGGATAGGACTCTTAATTGATTACCTGATCTTTTACATACAAATCATACTGGCTCAGGACCACCATTTTACGTCACAACCGAAGAACTAAGAATTCTTTAGTCAGTTAAAAAATTCTGAGGCCACCTGTAGGGTCGTGAACCTGCGATCTTGGGCATAGTAGGTTGTTATAATAATCACTAAGCCACAAGTGAGCCCGAAGATACACATTTTCCCCTTATACGATATTTGTTTGATTTTTTTTTAACACTAGCTCCCCTAACCTGCGACCATAACACATTAACTGGGGATTCGTTTCAGTCCATTAAGACAGGTTTCGTTTGAAATCCCGTTAAGGACTAATTATTGTCCATTTCACTAACTCAGGCCCAGGCTGTTATGGATTGGGATGGTTGCATTGTAAATTAATTGGCTATAGGAGATGAGTGGAGGCTGCCGAGGACTCCTTTTGTTTGCAGGCCCAAGCTCGTTAGCGAGGGAGCGTCAAAGAGCACTAACGAAGCGGCTGTTACAACCTGCGGCTGACCGCTGCGGGGATTCCCCGTCTCCTACAAATATTGGATGACCTTTTAGTATCTGGATGGAGGCTAATTATTAATCTAAGTAATATGATATGGGTCATTTGATTGGATTTCAAAACTCTTAAAATTGTTATTCATTCTAGCCATATAATTCACACATTAGCCATATAATTCACCCTTCCCTTTGTGGAAAAGTTATATGTTTCGTCACTTACTGTCACTACTTAATTTTGCCAATATTGCAAATGTGTGTATCCTTAACAATACTTTGGAGGAGAATGTACCCCGATATGAAATCTGAACAATATATTTTTCTCGGTTCCTAAAGGATTCGGTTTCTAATCCTTTTCATCATAATTTTTATCATTCACTATCCACGAGTATCTATCACTATCCCTGAGAAATCACTATCAACAAAGGAGAAATCACCTTCGACCCAACAACCTCCTATGATTACCCAGAATATAAAAAATCGGTTTTATCGCATCCACCAAGCAATCCGGATATTTTTTTACCATGTCCCGATCGAGCAAATCCAAAAATGGATCCAAATCGTCGGCTTCGTCATTCGTAACGCTCGACCCAATCCATAAATTAGCTTCTATTTATACTGCTGAGTTCCACGCGATATCTTCAGCCTTGCATTTATGCTTATCGATAGCTGAGAAGACTATAGTCACATTGGCAGATTCGTTAAGTTTCCTAGAATGGTTCGAAAGATATGATACCTGAACCATCCACAACTAGATTGTAACAAAACCCACGTTCTCCACTGTATACATGTTCATATACAAACTTCGTATGTTTTGAAACAATTATTATACTATATATGTTATTATCTATCTCAATTTTTACTTACTTACAGGTCATCCACTTTTTAGTATTGGATTTCCTAAATTAAAAAAAATTCTTCTTTTGTTCCATCAATAACCATAGCTGCTATTAACTTACTTATTAACCATTAGAATATTTTTAAAACCTTGAAACTTTTTTGATTTTAACTTGTGTCATAATTCCAAATAAACTTCAAGTTCAAACATGATACGACACAACATATGAATTTACTAAAAAAGAAAAAAAATGGAAATGGAATATTAAAAAGGTTCAACCAATACCATTGCTTCTATAGGCTTAATAGAAAAATGATTTTTTTTTTTTTTTTGTAATATCGTTATTCTTTGGAAGAAAATATAAGCCCTAAGGTTTATAAACCCTATAGAGGGAACGTTTATTATTATTAGGACATGCACCATGCTTAAATAAGCATACTACATGTCATTACATGTGATTTTTATATTTACAGATCAGTTTATAGAGTTAGATTAAAATACATGCAGGTATAAGTTAACAACATAAGAAATAAAAAATTTACAGTTGGACTAAATTGATGATTTACATGTTAGGGTAAAATTAGAATTAAATTTGTAATCATAAATTATAAAATAGAAAAATAATAGTAAAATATAAACATATGAAATAAAATTAATAATTCAAGAAGGTTATTATAAAATAATTTATATAGCTATAAACATTAATAAAAAAGTTATAAACACAGAATATTAAGTTTAAAGACAGTAATTAATAATAAAAAAAATAATACAAACAGTTACAATTAATAATATGAAAAATATATGTAACAAGTCAATTTCCCTTCATTAGTTGTATAGCCGTTCAAAATTTCTTTTATAATTGAAAGTAAGTATTTTTTAAATTTATAGGAAATTAAGTGTTCTGTCTCAGACCAAGTCTCTCGTTTGAACGTTAGGTTTTTAACAATTTAATTCATTGCCTGTCGTATCGTGAACAGTCATACAGTAGTCTAAAAGTGTGGGTCTGTCCTACTTTATATATATATATATATATATATATATATATATATATATATATATATATAATATGTTGATATCGATATATATGTAAATCAAAATTCATTTTAGTGTTCTAACCAATTAAGCTAACCGAAAGGAGAGACAACTTACAGATATCGCTAATTGAATCGGGTTTTGCCAATTACTAGCCGTTGTTGGAACAACAAGAGAGCGGGCGTGTTTATCAAAGCGTTGTTGCCTATTGTTGCCTCTTGCCTCGCCGCCTGTGGAGTCCAGATAACTCCCTTGTTCCCTCCCGCCGCTCCCCAGCACTGCCTACTCCTCGTAATTCCTAGCCACCCTCTGTCACTGAATAGGAAATTACAATCCAATAATAATTCTATAACGTTACTTGAGGATTTGTGAAGCTCTACCGGGAAAACGGATGTAGTTGGTGCCAACAAAAAAGAAAGTTTTGTAAATCCTAATTGGTTTTTGGCTGATGGCCCGGTTTTTATCTATTCCGATGTCTCAAGCACTCCACACAATGGATATTAACTCGTAGCTTTCCTGGGAAGGTTCAAGTAGTCAGAGAGGATTAGTTTTGTTTTCAATCTTGATAGTCCATAAAAATTAATCTTTTATATTGAATCATCCCTCATATACTTATTTCATTAGATTGGGTTCTCGTCAATTCTATGCGAAAAAAACTTCCAACAGATTCCTCTTCTGTTTCACTTCACAAAATATTTCCCATCATTTTCAGTCAGCAGTTGCCTTCCATCATGTGATACCGTTATACGAGTATAACTCGTATATTCATGACTCTTGGGATAATTCTCTTCTGTTGCTGCGGAATGCTTCAGGCTTCGGCTCCAAGGAGGGATGCAACCCAAGAATTTTATAAAGAGTTGGTAATGTTCAAGTACCCAAGGCTCCAGAAATCACTTGCTTTTCTACATTATCCATTTATCGACCGTATCCAGTGAGGAGAGATGTCAAACATTCTTATAATTTTTACGAGGTACGTCAGTTATGATCGCGCTGGCCCAATTCTCTGGCTTCATACATTGGAGTCGATAAACTGTTCGCTTTATGAATACTCTTAATGAATGATCCAGGCTCTTGTGTCCTATTTTTCAAGAGCAATCTCAAGCTTGCGATCTTCCAATTATAATCCTTAGATAATTTATAAGATATAATAAAAAAAGATAAACTGTTTTGTTTTAATTAAATTAAATAAACAGGTTTAGAAAATAAACCAAGACTGAAAAGACAGGAAACTGCTCGACGTTTTCGCCTACTTCAACTTTTACTGGACAAACGTTCAAAGCTCCCAATTTATTAGAAAAGACTCATTTACATGACAGTTATCGGACCTATTTAGGCATACGGAGTTGAGCTTTGTGGCTCTACTAAACCATCCAACTCATCTCGTATCCAATCCTTACAATCCAAAATTCTTCGTAAAATCCTCAATACTCCTTATTATGTCACAAAAAAACTCATCCATCATGATCTTAATTTAATTTTAATTTTAATATCCCATATGTTGCTGATTTGGCCCAAACTAGATACCTATCCTTCCATGACAAGCTCCATACACACTTGAATCCGCTAGTCTCTCAA
Source organism: Arma custos (assembly GCA_037127475.1). Taxonomy (NCBI): domain Eukaryota; kingdom Metazoa; phylum Arthropoda; class Insecta; order Hemiptera; family Pentatomidae; genus Arma; species Arma custos. The sequence continues at coordinate 84,847,208 of CM073764.1, read as the reverse complement.
CTTGCTTCCCATAATATTCCTGATAACACTGGTCGACAAAATTTAACTTTTTTTCTTTCACAAGAATTAAAATAACAGATTCTAAAAGTATTTTTCGTGCTGAATTCAAATATAATTACAGTTTTTCCCCATCGGGCAGGAGTTTTGTGTGATATTCATTTGAATTTTTTATAATATTCCAAAAAATCCGTAACTAGCTATCTAACTCAAAATTATAACTACTGATTCTGACTTACCTAGAAAGTGGTAGATAGTGATTTTCGGGTATATTTTGCATCCGGAACGTCTCTCATTTTAGTCCAACAGTAGTCAGCTAGCATATTGGAACTCCACTTGCCTTGGTTGCCTCTTCTCTATGGTAGAAATTTGCTGATGAAAACGCTCACAGTGTTCATCGCTGACAGCTCCAAGGTTTTCGGGAAGAAGTCCAAGTGAGAGTCCAAGAAGTGAATTTTTAAAGACATGTTGCATCCCATAGCTTTATAAAAATGCAGAAGATCAGCCACTATGTCACGATAGTTTTCTGCTTTATGGTTTCCAAGAAAATTGCAACACAAACTTTTGAAAGACTGCCAGGCTGCTTTCTCCAGTGGATTTAACAGGCCCTCGAAATGTTCATCAGCCATTAATGATCGGATTTGTGGTCCATTTAAAAACTTCTTCTTTCAATTTAGCATCACTGACTTTGAGGAATTTCGATTTCAAGTACAGGAATCCATCAGAAAGTTTATCCATAGCTTTGACGAAATTTTTCATAACTCCTAACTTAATATGCAATGGAGGTAAAAATACTTTTTCAGGCTTCACTAAAGGGACACATGCCACATTTTTCTGGCCAGGGATTAGAGATTCACGTTTTGGCCATGACTTTCTAACGTAGTGAGACTTCTTATCTCTGCTGTCCCACTCGCACAAAAAACAGCAAAATTTGGTGAAACCAAGTTGCAAACCATGCAATAAAGCAATGACCTTTAAATCACCACAGATATTCCATTCATATTTTCCATATTCTATTTTCTCTAAAACTAGTTTCATATTTTCATATGTCTCTTTCATATCAGCGGCATGCGCTACCGGTATTGATGGAAGTTTATTGCCAATATGTAGCAGCACAGCCTTCAAACATACTTTAGAGGAGTCTATGAACAATCGCCACTCATCTGGCCGGTGTTGAAACCCAAGAGTTTCCATAACTGAACAAATATTATTACAAAACACAATACCATTTTCTTCAGAGAAGTATACTTTGAAAACACTATGGCGGCTACGATATCTACTAATTCTTACATCTTTTTGGAGTAGATTCCACCCTTTGAGTCTGGAAGCTAAAACTTCCGCTTGCTGTTTAGACAGATTTAAATCGCGAATCAAGTCACTAAGGTCTTGCTGATTGGGAAAGTATGGTTCTGATGAACAGCTACTGGCTTCATATGTAAGATCATTTTTATTTTCATCTGAATCATTTGAAGTTTCAGTCAGGTCAGAACCAGAGTTATCACTTAAGGTTGTATCTGCATATACTGGCACGGGGAACTCTTCACTGTGTAAGACAGGTCTCATTGCAGATTGCAAATTCGGATACTTAACTGTATATTTTGTTTTAGATGTGATTCCTTTAATATTTGTCAAACAAAAACAACAGTCAGTTAATTGATCCTTCGGTTCCCTCCAAATTATGGGAATTGCAAATGGCATATGATGTGTACCATTTTTCCACCCAGTCAGCAGTCTAACACACGAAACACAGCATGTATTTGGGGCCCAGCTCTTATCAAAATCACCAACTTGACAGCCAAAGTAAAGTTTATAACACTTCTTTACAAGTGGGGTCAAATTTCGCCTCTGAGACTTGAAGGTCAGCTCACCACAAATATAGCAGAAATTATCTGCATGATTTACACAATTTCTTGGCATGATGAAAAAATAAAGCACAGAAATACAACATGCACAACATACACAATACACTTCTAAACAGAAAGGAAGGAAATATTTCACTACTCAACAATCTCACAGTCAGCTCAATACTGACACGTCACAATGCCAAAGAGGTCTGAACATGTATAAACAACAACAATGAACAACAATGAACCTGCACAGTCATGTTTTATTGCGCTTCAGCATGACATTGCAAATAATTTCAATAATACAGCTTGAGTAAAATAGCTACATATGAGGTATCGGTTCCTATGACAGGTCAAAGAAAACGCTAAAATCATATTTTGAAAAGTAGCTTTTACAGAAAAACTATGCCTGATGGGAAAATTCTGACTACATATCTGAATTCAGGATGGAAAATGCCACTAGATTCACTATTCAGATCTCTTGTGAAAAAAACCTTGTCGACCAGTGTAATCCTCCGAGGCGTCTGAAAAGAGGATGACCTCGAGACCTTCTGGTATAGAACTTTATTAGAGTGCTATCAATTGTTAGTTTCTCCACAAGTGTTTTTTTTTCATGTTCTTTGCTCATATTAGCAGGATTACTTGTTGTAATATTATTACAGTTGTAAACATCAATAAATTATTCTAAAAAAAAGATAATAAACCTATATAATAAAAGTTAAATTTTAATTTATATATAAAAGTTAAATAAGGAGCGGAGTGGCTCAGTAAAGCACTGAGTTAGCTCCCGGAGATGGATCCCATGGGTGCCTAGGCTCCTCCTGGGGCTCACCCAACCTCTCTAAAGTAAGAACCCAAAATACAGGGGAAAATTTGGTGGCTAGGCGTGATCTCGTACTAATCACCTCCCTGCACAACCGTTGTCCAAGAAACTGTACCTCTACCCTGTACTGAATCCAACATCCTGGGTGATAGTAGTACAGTTATTTTTTTTTTTTTAATTAACCATATTGTAATAATCTATAGCTTATTTCATGTTGAGGGTATCATATTTGAATCGCTTAACTGCAGAAAGGCAACAAGTCCACTTTCCTTAATTTCACAAGAGAGGCAAAACCAAATCTTGTCTTGATCTAGTTCCCTATCTCCAGTAAACAAAATTTTGATTCGGACTATCCGTCAAAAAATGTAGGTTAAAGGTCAAAGTTAAATGTAAAAATCTCATAAGTTGGACTAGTCACATAGAGATGGTTGCTAGATTCTAAAATTTAAATTACGTAAATCCAACAGGTCTGTTAGTACTGGCATACTGGTTATGTGTTCTTTAATTTAATATTTTAAGACGCTTCAGTTAAATTACACATCATCTGGACCAACCACGTATTTTATAATTTTATTAGGTCCGTTATTCGCCACATACAAAGCTAATAATAACAATTGGTTCTTTCGATCCCATCTGTTGATGAACATTTGGCCCGTTAAAGAGAGTCGGTGGGTATAATCAAAGCGAGGGGATGGAGGGATTAGGCACTAAATAATGCAACCCTCCTGGGTCAGGCACATGCTCTTTATCTGCTATTCGCCGTGGCAATCATCCTTGGTTAATATATCTCCAATTAATTTGCTGATAACGGGAGTTTATGGTGTTTTTTTTATTTAACTTCACATTATTCTGTTAAGCATAATCTTACGATGCTATGGTGGGATTCCTAAATTTTGCCTATGCAGGTATAATTAGGACTGGGGTGTTTAAAGAGTTTCTGACACAGCAAAGGCTCGGGTTCTCCATTTTAGGTCCCCTCCGAAGGACTACGGCATAACCAAGGATCGCTCATTCCCTTTAGAAATCATTTGGACAAACACGGTAGTTGTATTAGAAGGTTGTTATGCTAACTGATGTACCATATCCCAGTTTACAATGCGCTTGAGATATACCTTAGTAATTTTCGTTTCGCATGGGGATCTTAGTTATTAAATGAAAAAAGAACTTCTGAAGGTTTCACCAATAGTTTAGTGGTTGACAAAGAACCCACTATACCCTATATCGCGGGGTGAAAAATCGTTTGTAGGACGGTATATCTTCGGAGTAGACGAAAAATGCAGAGTCCATGAACTTGTTAAAGATCCCTATCATAATTAAATCTGGACAAAAAAAGTTTAGGACTCCCATTGTAGCATCGTCCGACTAGCCATAGCAGCATAATGTTGCGTTCACTTTATTTACTTATGTTTCATTCCAATATGGGTACTGATTTATTTCGAAAATGGAGAAATAATGTGGTGTGAGTCTTGTGCGTACTTGTGTTTACATTACAGTTATAATGTTACTATTAAATATATATTTTCCCTGATATTTTAATGATCTTACAGCGTTTATTTTTTATTCTTACATTAAAACTTTACATTTAAGTCTATTTTGATGAGATATATAAGCCTTACAAATAACAGACTTTAATACCATGCATGCTAGCTGGAAATGATCTTATTGTCGAGGGAACTAGCCATTAAGTGTTTTTTCTCAACCAACGACCGTCACCTCTAAGCCGCCGTCGCATATTGACTAGAGTAGACCCATTGAAGTAGAAGTTTACAGCCCGAAGGGGAAATCGAACCCGCAACGTTTCGTACCAGGCACACTAGGACTTCCGATTTGACGTTCCTCTTGATTCGGCTGCAAGAGAGTCATTAGAAAGACATAAGAAACTAACATTTAGAAATAATATGCAAAAGAAAAATTCTAAAATTTCGAATTTTTTCTACTATCAGTACTTATCATAAATTAACCTTGTTAAAATAATTGTTTATTACATATTTGACCTGTATATAACTTATTTCAGCATAGATTTATTAGTATAAATATATGCCTGCAGCCTAGGTTAATAAGTGGTTTTGTATTGAATTGAATGTATTGAATACAACTCCATTTTGAAGCCAATTCCTTACTTACGAAAATAATACTTTTCGCTTCCCTAAGCTCAAGAAACTGATTTTTGAGACAATTTTTATTAAACACTTATTCATGTAGACATATAAGTTATCCGCATAGCTTCTTTCCCACTTACTGCAACACAATTCTTAATTCTTCATTCTTTTATTGACTGGATATTTATAGTTTGGAACTAACACTAAAGAAGGAAGTGATGAATATTATTATTATATTTCTCAAACTAATTAGAAATGCCACCTCCTGGCATTGTACATTCGTATCAGTCGCAATTATTTATTTAATTGTTGTTATAATAAATGAATCCTCACGATTTATATCAACAAACAATGGAGAATTCGAACCATCCATCTCGTCCACTGCGAGGAATGGTTAGTGCTGAGATAATGCTTGGTAAGAAGAAAGAGCCCGTACAATCTCGGGTAGAATTAAAATGCTGGACCATTTTTCAGCGGATCGCCTAGGAAGTGATTTATGTAGATGGTTTAGCGGAGCTCCTCCCAGGCGGCAATCTATATCCACCTCTTCCAGGCTAAAAAGGGATCCTCGCTTTACCTCGCGAGCTTAACCTCGTATTCTCTTAACTCTAGGCTCTCTCAAGTCGTTTAATTTTCTCTATCACATATCTGTTGTACTCGGGTATTAAAGATATCCTGGTAATCATTAATTAAGTAATATTGTTAAGTTAAACTATTTTAGAAGCAGGGAAGCTCAGTGTAGAGAGAGCTGAGTTGCTGTGCAAAAGGTCCCGGATTCCAATCCGGCTTTGGTTTGTAAATTTTGAATATGTTAACAGCCAGGTCCTATCCCTGATTGTTAACAGATTGAAAAGCAATTGAAAGTTCACTAAAATTATACATTTTATATATGTATAAGTTCCCTAATATAAATATTCTTTACATGCAATCTTTTATTCAATTTCTTATAAACCTTTTAAATGTAAGTAATATAAATGCGGGTGGCGAAGCATATTTTAATACAATATAATGTATTATAAGGGGATATAAGTAATATACATATATATATAATTTAAATTCCTTTTATACAAATAAAATTGTATTAATCAATAAAATAATAAATAATATAAATATAGGGGGAGCGGGGTGGCTCTATTGCTGTGCTGAAGGTTCCGGGTTCAAATCCGGATATGGCAGATAAATTTTCAATGTTCTTACAGTCCAGGATGGACCCTCTGGGATCTATAGAACCTCCCTTATAAAAACTTGCATATCACATCTTAAATAACGAAAAATTAAGACTATTTATTTAATTTCGAGGATACGTTAAAATAATTAATATATTTTATTTTATTGTTAAATGTTATAATTCTTTTAATATTTTTCAATATTTTATTTGAAAAGAAAAGATATGAACAAGACCGGGACCCGAACCCGGGTCTCCCACGTATCCATTGTGGTACTTAGCCACCTCAGCTATCCTGGTTCGCTTCTCGGTCAGACATATCTCTTCCTTTCAATGATTCTATATCTCCGTGTTCTCGCAATTTGCGATGTATACACGGGGAGAATGTTAATTAAACATTATTTTTATTTTTGGATCTTGTTGACAGATCTGGTCATATCTTTTCTTTTCAAATAAAATAATTAATTTATAGACAGTTGTAGTCTGAATAATAATACCTTTTTTTTGGTTGGATAAGGCGAATTTTCTCTCATCCGAAAAATCTTTATTCAAATGCCTTATTTAAATTAGTGAGGACTGAAGAAAGAATAATATAAATATTCCCTAAATAATAATATAAAAGTTCCCTAATATAAATATTCTTTGTCTTTACATGCCATCTCCTATTCCATGTCATATAAACCATTTAAGTATATGTAATAAAAATAAGGGGGGCGAAGCATATTACAATACAATATAATGTATTTTAAGGGATATAAGTAATATAAATATATAATTTAAATTCCTTTTATACAAATAAAATTGTATAAATCAATAAAATAATAAATAATATAAATATAGGGGGAGCGGGGTGGCTCTATTGCTGTGCTGAAGGTTCCGGGCTCAAATCCGTACATGGCAGATAAATTTTCAATGTTCTTACAGTCCAGGATGGATCCTCTGGGATCTATAGAACCTCCCTCTATAATTTAACTCTTTGCTCACCAAGCCATCTATAATGTGGGTAACCATTAATTGGTGAAAAACCTGGTGGTTGACCGTGATATCGGACAGATCGCCTCCTCGTATAATCGTTGTCTCTACCAAGTACTGAATCTCCTTCATGTGTTGTAGTGATACAGCTTTCTTTTATATTTACATTTTATAACCATTATTATGATCTCGGATAATATGTGGAAGAGGAGGCTGACATTTTTCGGGCAAATACTTGGCTACTTTTGGCAACAGCTTGAACAGGCTAGAAAAGGCTGGACAGAGAATCAGAAAAAAAGTTGCTAGTGAACGCATGAAAGAACATTGGAGACAGATAAAAATCAAGCAGAAGAAAGGAAAATAAAGTTGTAACGTGACCCGAAGTGGTCATTACGAAGAAAAAAGACAAGTTGAAACGATAAAATAATTTATTTTTAAAGCCAATTAAATCCCTAATTTAATGTCCCTAATTCAATAAACTGATATACTGTAATTAATTTATTAAAATATTTAGTTTAGAATTGTATTACCTTTTTGTTTAAACAACTGAATTGATCCCAAAATTAATAATCTAAATAACAATCGATAACTATGTAATTATAAAAATAAAACAACATAGCAGAAAAACGTCCTACATAATATATTTAAAGTGTCATCCCAGCTTTTTTTAATGGGCGAATGGAGAACATAAATGGGTATATTTGATGTTTCATTGTGTGGTGCACCACTTTACACATTCAATGCGCGAAAATGCCGAAAGTATGCCGAATATATATATATATATATATATATATATAAGTTAAGTGCCATAGCCGGGTAATGGTAGAGCTTAATCCTACTGAGAAGATAAACAACTCCCAGATAGTATATAAGAAGGATTAGTTTATCAATAAAGTCAGTTATAACCGATCTCTCTGTGCGTTCTCATTTCAAACCTTTCCTTTTTTTTTTTAGTTTATGTGTCTCGAACTCATTAAGTGGTGCCGAAACCCGGGACACGGATTAAAAGCATAGGAAAGAAAATTTTTTTTTTCCGTTTTCTCGTTCGTTGTGCTATCTTTCCATTCGTTGTGAATAGTACTTAAGTGCGCCAACATGAATGATCAGGCTCCGAGCATCCTGAGGCCTGCGACCTTGACGCTAGATCCCCCACAGGCGGAGCAGATGATCCCTGAACTCCAACCTCAGGTAACTTCCTCCTTAGCATTAGCGCGGGCAGACCTAGCAAGGCAGGAAGCTAATAGAATTGCGCAAGAAACTAATGAACTAGAAAAAATGAAATTACGGAAGGCCAACGCGCAAGACATCAGGAGAGAAATTTCTGATTTGGATAAGTTCAACGGCGATGTCGGCGAACTCAATCATTTTATCAAAGGTGGAGATGGAATCATGGCAAGCATTCAATCCCAGGTGGCAGCGGATTTTCTAGAAGAACTAGATGCAAAGAGATTGCGAGTGGCCCTGGCACGGCGTGTCCGGAGAAGCGTGCTGAACTTAATTCAGGCCGATGAGGAGACTGAATGGGCAGTAATTAAAGAAAGGTTGAAGAAGGCGTATGGAGGAGGGAGATGGACGATCGAGGAGGACATTTTTCAAATGTTCTGTGAACGGAGGCAGAGCCGGCAGACACCGGGTCAATACGCTGCAGTCATGCTGGAGCGGTATCAAAAATTAAATGCAAAAATGAGAGAGATCGTATCAGCGGAAGAGACAGACGCAAGAATGCTATTCCTGTCCACGATCTGGAAGGTACAGTTGGCGAGGCAGTTAGGAAAAAAGGAAGGATTTCCTATCGAGAAAACGTTCCTTGAATGCGCTCAGAACCTTGTGGATACAGGGGCCCGAGAAGAGGAGAGCTACAGGATGGAGGTAGATGAGCCTGAGTGGACAAGGGTCTCGGCGAATCGACCAAGAATTTCTGCGACTCCGGGTAGAAGAACGAGTGTCAGAGAAAAACCATTCACGGCTGAAAAAAGAAATTGGCTGCCCAAGTCGAAGAATGGGCCAAGGAAGGATGAGAGGAAGTGCCACGGGTGTGGCAAGGCGGGCCATCTGGTAGCAAAATGTCCACGGTCCAGATGTTACGAGTGCGGGATGGAAGGGCATTTTGCCAGACAATGTTCGTACATCTTTCGCAGAAAGGAGGGACATCAAGCAGAACCGATGGAAGTAAATGCACAGGAGCTACGGAAAAGGAGGTACTCGGCCAGACGAGGTGGGTCCCCAAGGGACACATCTAGTGTCTCGGGATCATCAGAGACGGAGGAGGAAACAGGCAGCAGTGGCGAGGGCAGCGTGAGCAGCAGCTGGAATCGTCAACGAACGGCGGGTCAGCGGCGGACGGCGACCACGAGACGGAAGCAGGCGGCCGTATGAGGAGGGTGCTCGCAGAGAGGCGACCGAGCTTGCGTCATAAATAACTTGGAAGGTAAGCTGAAAAATTGGTTGCCTATTATTAAGACGTACGGTGAAGTGAAGTGCCTTGTAGACACAGGGAGCTCGAGTACCTTGTTGTCAAAAACAGCAGCGGAGAAGTTGTGTGGTAAGGGGGAGGCACTTCAGATCCGGAGATGTAAATGTAGGCTGTTAACCTTAGGAGGGCCATGTAGAGTGATGGGCGAAACGGATATGGGATTGAGCGAGTGGGGAAAAACGGGAGCGCGTCTGCAGGTGCATGTAGTAGAGAGTTTGCCCAGGGAGTATCAGGCCATAGTTGGGTGCGACCTGTTAGAGAGGGTGGGCGCGAAGGTAGAGAATAAACGAGGCAGGTGGTTCATTACGTTAGGGGGTAAGTCATACGCGGGGCACCGGGCGGTGCGAGGTCCTCGGGTGGGGGCCGTGACTAGGATAGTTGAGTGGAGGAACCTATTACTAAAGGAATTCCGGGACATCTTTTATAAGGAAGGGGGGGTATTAGGTGTCACGGGAAGGACGGTACACGAAATTCCACTAAAACAGGAGAAGACCACGTACGTGAAGGAGAAGCGGTATCCCCAGGCGCTGAGACAGCACATCCGGGTAGAATTAGATGAATTAAAGCGACAGGGAATCATCGTCGACAGTTCATCCCCATTTAATAGCCCCCTGTGGGCGGTAAAGAAGAAGAGTGTGACAGGGAACGAGAAATACAGAGTGGTCGTGGACTTCCGTCAGTTAAATGAAAATACGAAGGACGAAGCTTATCCAATTCCCCGGTTCGACGATATCATAGATCGATTAAGCGGTGCTGTAATATTTAGCACGTTGGATTTGAAAGCGGGGTATCACCAAATCAGACTTCATCCTCGGGATCAGGCGAAAACAGCTTTCACGTTCGAGCGGGGACATTACGAGTTTACGAGGATGCCGTTTGGACTAAAGAATGCGCCCCTCACGTTCCAGAGGCTGATGGACGAATTTCTCAGGGGTGTCGATGAGGGGATTTGCCAGGTCTATATGGACGACCTGCTCGTGTTTAGCAAATCGGAGGACGAACATGTGCAACACCTTCGACAGGTCTTCACGAGGGTTCGCGAATTCGGGCTGAAGCTGTCTCCGGAGAAGTCCGTGCTGGGTAAAACGGAGATAAATTTTTTAGGGCACACGGTGTCTCGGGAAGGAGTTAGGCCGGATAAGTCCAAGGTGGAAGCGATCACCAAGATGGCGATACCCCGGGACGTGAAAGGCATTAGAAGACTTCTGGGGGCCCTTAATTACTACAGACGTTTCGTTCCAGACATGGCGCGGTACCTGGTACCCATTAATAACTTGTTAAAAAAGGGAGCGCGCGTAGTTGTCTCACCGGTCATGGAGGACAACTTGAAGAAATGTCTGGAGCACCTGACGGGGGAACCGGTGCTAGCGTTCCCAGATTTCACTAAGCAGTTCGTTGTGACTACCGATGCCAGTGAGTACGCCTTAGGGGCGGTCTTGTCTCAGGGGCATGACCAGGGGGACCGGCCGATAGCATACGCGAGCAGGAGATTGTCCGAGGCCGAAGCCAGATATAGCGCGTTGGAGAGGGAGCTACTAGGCATTGTTTGGGCGGTCGACCATTTCAGGCCATATTTGTTTGGCAGAAGATTCCGGGTCCAGACGGATCACCGGCCGTTACAGTGGGTAGGCCAGCTAAAGGAGTCATCCGCTCGGGTGGCTCGCTGGAAAGAGAAGCTCAGCCAGTACTCCATGGATGTCGTCTACAAACCTGGGAAGGAAAATGTAGTCGCCGATTGGTTGTCGCGGGCACTCATGGTGAATGCTATCGAAGAGGATGTCGCAGGGCCATCGGGAGATATCCGTCAGTTTTTGCAGGATTGGTCGCCGGAGGGCGAAGGGGAACGGTCTACCACGGTAGCGGGAAGAGAAGAGGTATCGTCAGAAAGAGAGAGCTCTACAGACGAGAGACCGGGGGATTTAGAAGAAATTGACGAGATTGTTAATGACAAACCGAGGCAGATAATCTGGAAGACGAAGACGTCAGGCATGCTGGCAATAGAGTATCTGCGTTACGGGCGGTCTCGCGTCAATGTCATCTCGTCGCAACCAGGGGTGCGATTGGACCTCGTATGTAAGGCCCTCAAGGACGCTTCTAAGCCGGGACACACCCACCACCTTTACGTGGGTAACGCAGTGATATGGGAAAAAATACGACAGGTGTGGAAAACGGATCAAATCCCGGATCGTGTGTTCATTCGGTGCAGGATCATGGTGGAGACCATCAGGGACGGCGGCCGACAGAAGGAAGTGACAGGGGCCTACCACGTGGGCAAAACCAACCATCGGGGGGTCAATGAGACTCTGCAGGCGCTGAGAAGGCGCTATTATTGGTCGGGTATGCGGCGGACGATCCAAGAAGTTATAGGGGCATGCGAGGTCTGCATGACTACGAAGTATGACCGCCACCCACCGCAAGCTGTACAAGAAGAAACACCTACGGGGGATCGGCCTCTCCGCGATCTGCAGGTGGACACGTTCACCTGGAAGGGTTTTACATGGCTCACTACCATCGACGTTTTCAGTAAGATCGCTATGGCCCGTCTGATTCACTCCAAGGAAGCAGAGTCGGTGTTATCAGCCCTCCGGACATGGTTTATGTTTTATGGGGTACCCGATACCATAACGTCCGATAAAGGGAGGGAGTTCGACAACGCTGTGGTGAGCGAGGAAACGCGTAAGTTGGAGGTCGCGTGGCATTTCAACACTCCGGGACACCCGAAGGGTAGGGGAGGGATAGAGCGGTTGCATAGCACGCTTAGCGATCACCTCAGGGTCTACCACGTCGAGCAGGGGTTGACGCCGGACGTAGCGATGCGGAAAGCGGTTGCGGCGTACAACCATTCTATCCATTCCATAACGGGGTTCTCTCCCTTTGAAGTGTTGTTTGGGATTCGCAGGCCCAGTCGGGATCCCGAGGGTACGATTGGAGGTAATAACGCAGCGTGTGACATTGTCGCGAACCACGTGCGGGTTCGAGAGGCATGGGAAAAAGCGCGAAGAAGGATCGTGAGGGAAAAACGAACCCGAGTTACTAGAGAAAACGCGAGAGTCCGAGATTGCTCGGGGGCACTCAAAATTGGGGCCATTGTCTACAGGAGAATTGGGTCTAATAGGAGTAAGGAGCCACGGCGATACGAGGGACCATTCCGTGTTGTAGTCATTCGGGAACACAACACAGTCACTATCGAAAGTGTAGGGGACCCCAGGAGGCGGAGGACGGTCCATATTGAACAGCTGAAATTTCCTCTGGGGTCTGGAGTGCCTTCGCCTACTCCAGTGGAGTAATACAATGTGCGGAACAAGAAAGTGGTTGTATTCCTATAAGTGTAAAATTTTGTGTTCTTATTATTATTAGTAGCTATTTTTGTTTTTCCTTTTTTCTCATATCTGTTGTGGAGGACAACAATCAGTAGGGTGTGGTTTTGGTTGTTTTATTATCCTTGTGGCTGTATCTTCTTTTTGTTCTATTGTATCATTGTATGGTATTTAATTTAATTGTACATACTGTAATTTTGTGTGTCTGGGAGCTGTAGTGTTGTACAGGAGCCAGCTCTGCTATTCGCCTGGACTGGTCCTTCCTTTAGTTTCCAAAAGTGTCTGGAAACTGGAGGGGGGGAGTTAAGTGCCATAGCCGGGTAATGGTAGAGCTTAATCCTACTGAGAAGATAAACAACTCCCAGATAGTATATAAGAAGGATTAGTTTATCAATAAAGTCAGTTATAACCGATCTCTCTGTGCGTTCTCATTTCAAACCTTTCCTTTTTTTTTTAGTTTATGTGTCTCGAACTCATTAAGTTATATATATATATATATATATATATATATATATATATATATATATATATATATATATATATATATATATATTATGACATGAGATAAGGGCAAGTAGAGAAACTACCCAATAGTAGTACTCAAATATTTCATAGTTACAAAAGGGTAAGTTCACTATACGTGATGCATTTTATATATAAAGTATTTATTACTTTCTTTGTATTCACATGTTTTTTCATATATAACCATTTATATGTAATTATTGTAACTGCACCGAAAGGGCTTCACCAGTCCCATGATGACCCATACATTCCCAAATGAAGTCATTTTGATAAAAGGCCATATAATCGCTAATATACATCTAAGAATAAAAAATTGTTCAAGTGATTATTATTTATTAAGAAAATTACAAAGCATTATTTTTGGATTTTAACAGAAGTAATAATTTGAAACTATATTGTATATATAAATTAGGCTTTATAAAATCCTGATAAATCCAGTGCATAACGAAACGAAATAGCTAGGCTTTGAAAAAGAAAAGTTTATCTCCAGTCCAATGGCCGGGATTGGCAAAAACTTCGCTAAAGTTGGCCCATTCCGAGTCCATTCCGATCAAATGCTCCTTCTTCCGAAACAGTCCCTTCCTCTTGGAAACACTTTGACGTTATAAAGTCTAGTAACTGAAAAGACAAGTTAAGTTCCTCTGGCATGTCTGGGCATTCTTTTAAACAAAGCTTTCATTGTTGTGGGTACTAGACGGATCAGAAACTTTCAATAGTTTTTTTAGCTAGGAAAATTGGAATATCTAGTAGCTAAAATCTGTCGGTTTTTTATGTCAACTGATTGAATTATTTTGAAATGGCGGATTAATCAAAAACCTAAGTACACGGTTCCATTTATTAATAAATGATTAACTTTTTTTTACCAAACCTTACGTTGTACTGTAGAATATACTCGAACCTAACACATTTTTTCCGCACTTTCACGCATTTGATGTCTAAAGTGGTGCACCACAAAACGAAACTTTTAATAACAAAAATATTCATGTTCTCAATTCGCCCAATAAAAAAAACTGGGATGACGCTTTAAACATATTAGGTAGGACGTTTTTCTGCTATGTTGTTTCATTTGTATAATTACATAGTTTTCTATTTTTATTTAGCTTACTAATTTTGGGAGCAATTCAGTTGTTTAAACAAAAAGGTAATACAATTCTAAACTAAATATTTTAATAAATTTATTACAGATACACGTATATCAGTTTGTGAATTAGGGACTTTAAATGTGGAATTTAATTGGCTTTAAAAAGAAATTATTTTATCGTTTAAACTTGTCTTTTTTTTCGTAATGACCACTTCGGATCACGTTACAACTTTATTTTCCTTTCTTCTGCTTGATTTTTATCTGTCTCCAATGTACTTTCGTGCGTTCACTAGCAACTTTTTTTCTGATCCTCTGTCCAGCCTTTTCTAGCCTGTTCAAGCTGTTGCCAAAAGTAGCCAAGCATTTGCCCGAAAAATGTCAGCCTCCTCTTCCACATATTATCCGAGATCATAATAATGGTTATAAAATGTAAATATAAAAGAAAGCTGTATCACTACAACACATGAAGGAGATTCAGTACTTGGTAGAGACAACGATTATACGAGGAGGCGATCTGTCCGATATCACGGTCAACCACCAGGTTTTTCACCAATTAATGGTTACCCACATTATAGATGGCTTGGTGAGCAAAGAGTTAAATTATAGAGGGAGGTTCTATAGATCCCAGAGGATCCATCCTGGACTGTAAGAACATTGAAAATTTATCTGCCATGTACGGATTTGAGCCCGGAACCTTCAGCACAGCAATAGAGCCACCCCGCTCCCCCTATATTTATATTATTTATTATTTTATTGATTTATACAATTTTATTTGTATAAAAGGAATTTAAATTATATATTTATATTACTTATATCCCTTAAAATACATTATATTGTATTGTAATATGCTTCGCCCCCCTTATTTTTATTACATATACTTAAATGGTTTATATGACATGGAATAGGAGATGGCATGTAAAGACAAAGAATATTTATATTAGGGAACTTTTATAATATTATTTAGGGAATATTTATATTATTCTTTCTTCAGTCCTCACTAATTTAAATAAGGCATTTGAATAAAGATTTTTCGGATGAGAGAAAATTCGCCTAATCCAACCAAAAAAAAAGGTATTATTATTCAGACTACAACTGTCTATAAATTAATTATTTTATTTGAAAAGAAAAGATATGACCAGATCTGTCAACAAGATCCAAAAATAAAAATAATGTTTAATTAACATTCTCCCCGTGTATACATCGCAAATTGCGAGAACACGGAGATATAGAATCATTGAAAGGAAGAGATATGTCTGACCGAGAAGCGAACCAGGATAGCTGAGGTGGCTAAGTACCACAATGGATACGTGGGAGACCCGGGTTCGGGTCCCGGTCTTGTTCATATCTTTTCTTTTCAAATAAAATATTGAAAAATATTAAAAGAATTATAACATTTAACAATAAAATAAAATATATTAATTATTTTAACGTATCCTCGAAATTAAATAAATAGTCTTAATTTTTCGTTATTTAAGATGTGATATGCAAGTTTTTATGGCCTCTCAAAAGAAACTCATGATTCATAATTCTTAAAAATCTATAAACTACTATACTTCTTTTTTCGTACAGTTTCAATTAACAATTATATTTTCGAAGGGAACGGAATATCAACTATATAGAGCATCGAGTCGATGTGCTGAAATTCCTGAGGGATTTCAGAGAGATAAATTATTTAATCTATTAACAGTCAAGAAAGTTCCGTGTGGTTCCCACACTGAAGTTCCTACTCTCATGGGGCTCAAAATCTTAACAAATATAATTGAGGGAAACATATCAGTTGGTCGTGATCTCCGACAAATCAGCTCAAGCTAGAAAGAATACAATGTCTACCATATATATATATATATATATATATATATATATATATATATATATATATAGCCAAAAACACGTCTTGGGTCATGGGTTTTGTAATTACTTTTTTAAATTTATTTATTGAGGTTTACAACTGTATAATAGTCCATGTACCTTGCCAGCATGTATCATTCCTGACTTTTAGTTTTGTATTGTTATAATACAGTTGTAAATTTTAATAAAATTAATTAATTGTAGGCGGCAGAAAAATAAATTGTAGATATTGTCGTAATGAATATGAAATACTCATATTCATACTAGAAATACGGGGCAGAAGTCGGTAATAAAAAAAATGCTCAAGAGATTTCTCAACCTTAAAAAAAATATAAAATTTGTTCTTCAAGTCCCACGAAGTATTAAAGGGTTTGCACGATATGAGGAATAATTTCTTTGGGTCCATTCTGATATATCGAATATAAAAAATAATTTAAAAACATTGTATACTCTATACACATAAAATGTTTATTAGTTCATAAAATGTATTAAGTAATTTAATCATACTTTGCAGAATCCAATTGTATATTAAAATAATTATTGATAAGATAAACAATAATATTCAAGAATATATTTTGCATTAATGAATAGATATGTAATTTTACAATAAAAAAAACTTGTACCACTATAACCTGTGAAGTGTCATGGCAGAGACTGTACTGTTTCTGGAAAAGCGTTTGGGCAGGTTGTTGTGTTGTCTGTAATAAAAAAAAAATATTACAAGGAGACATCAGGATACGTGAGTGACTGTAAGTTACTGGACAAATCAGTCGGTTAATTTTCCAATAAATGCGTCATTCCAGTCAACATCTCAAATGAGGACTAAAAACAGAAAAATATTGAAAAAATGGCAATATGTATTTCCACTAATATCAGCCAATCTCTTCCACATATTTTAATTATAGTTTACAACCCGAACCAATATTTAAAGTCAAGATTTGGGCTTGTTAAGTTGATCGCTTGACACTTAAAATGGATTGACCAATAAATTGCGGATTTGTATAGTGAATAAATAATAATTCTGGATTCTTTAATTCTATAGGTTGTGTAATAAACGGTTTTTCAAAATATAAATTACTATATACCAACACTGATAACAGAAAGTTGAAGCCAAGCATGTTCTTGATATGTTTATTCTATTACCGTCTTCACCATGTGATGATTGAATGAGAATTTAGTTGATCTGCAGCTGAAATAAGACATAAAACAATTAATAATTATCATTCACAGCTAGTCTTTAAAGGCAATAGAATGAGCTTTAATGTTTAATGTTACCAAAATTCATTGCAGAGAGAAAATTCGGCAGCGTTACTGTAAATTTAATACACTTCTAAAATAAAACCGTAAAGTAGAAATAGATTTTGTATTCTTGCGTGGAAGAAAATTTTATGGAAGTGGAGAGTGAGTAATACAGTATTAAAACAAGAAGAAAAGCTAAGAGCTTCAGAGACTGAAGAAAAATCTGAAGAAGCGAAGCCAGTGACCGTGGTCTAAGTAGCTCTAAGCCCCTGGTTTTTTTCGCCCTTAATCTTTCTTCCTCCTCTTCACCAACTATTGTTACTTAGGGCATTTGTTTTGATAAATAATTAATCCTATTTAACTTTTGTTAATTAGTTTTTCCAAACTTAACAAAGGCTTAGCGACAATTGAGGAAAAGTAGGAAATCGTCATTGAAAACTTTTTTGCTTGAAGGAATTGTATGAAGATCATCCAATCGCATGTTTCTATTTCTAGAGATATCTTTTATGGATAATTGGTTCTTTTACTTCTTGTATTTCTTCAAAGATAACTTTTCCAGTTGTCGACATAAATAACCATTATTATCCAAGCACGTGCTATCAAATGTTTATAAAAGGGTAATTTGGCTACAGCCAAGGGAGGTTATGAATAACTCCCACTTTTTATTATAGTCTGAATTTAGTTTATTTTGTATTTCTTTTTCCTTTGTATGTCTTATTATAGGGGCTCTACCTCTATAGAGTTGGTACTCTTAATATGGGATAACCTGACTTTCAGAGTGATCTTGAACAAATCACCTACAGCAAAACACTTGTTCTAATAACAGTGGAGTCTCTACCTTGTACTGAAATGAAGGAGCTTCATCGGTTTTAATTGTACAGTAGACCATTTTAGAAACATTAGTTCTTCTCAAACTAAACAAATCTATTAAAGTAACATTCCCGTGTAATAATAACGGATTATTTCCAAGATCGTTGAACTTCGTCATTGTTTTTATTTTAAATGCAATGGCACAGATTTTATCCATAAACTATTAAAAAAACGATGAAATACAAATTTTACTATCACATTTTTATTGTCACTTGATATCAATAGTTTGAGCTTCACAATTTCTCATGTATTTATAAACGTTTATAATATTATAACTTATGTAATAACTACATTGACAACTCAAAATTGAATCAAGTCCGAGGATAAGTACAGTAAGTTAAAGCCAAACATGTTTGAGACAAGTTTATTTTATTATGTTACCGTCAAGATCTTGATTGTCTACGAACTTGATTGATCTACAGCAGTTATAAACCAATCAATAATAATGTAGAACCTCGACTATCCGTCAGGGTATGGGACCAAGATGGTGACGGATTTGGGAAATAGACGGATTCCCTCACTCCCATGAGTCTATATATAATAGAATGTCTCATATATTTATATACACATAAATTGAACAATATATTTCAAACATTCGACATTACATATGTACTCGTAACTTATTAACGTACTAATAAGATATACATATGTAGTAAAAATGTTTTCTAAAAATAATAATAATTACGTTCGAGTACATCGATGGCTAAAAGCACAATCATTGTATGTCCAATTTTTTCTTCTTGAGAAATTAATATAAATTTAAAGGTGGAGTTTAGCTCTTTCCTCATGCACTAACGTAGTAGGCTCCTTCCTAATAATCATTAAATGATTATATAGAAGGGACATACTCTAGGGGTCCCCGCACGTTTTATATCATTAACTGTCGTCCGAGGAATATCATAGATTTTTGCTAAGATTGAAGCACTTTCACCTTTTCGTAAACGTTTTACAACTTCAAACTTAGTGGCGAGATCTAAACTCTTCCTTTGCCTTTTTTCCCGACACTATCATACGTACTTTTAAGAAAACGACAAGTACCCGTAAGGCAAGAAAGAAGACTGAATGTAGTTCAACTGGGGAAGCTACATTGGGTAGAGATGAGGAGATAATTAACTGCTGAAAAATGTGTGCGAGGAAACCTAGGTTTTGAGTAAACAACAGATTCTAGAAAACGAAGTTGCCAAGACACAACGATTGATTCTTAGCCGGTGTCTATGACTAGCAACCAAAAAATATATATACATATTTTTTTTCTCAAACTGAGGTGACGTTTAACAGAATGACGATAAAAAGAGCGACGGATAATAGAGGTTTTACTGTATTATCTAACCTCTGTTGACAGGTTTGTTTGGAATAATCAAAAGTTTGTATATATGGGATTCCTTAAAAAAAAATTCTAACAATTACCAAGATTAATATATATATAATCAAGCTTAATACTACTAACAGAGTATATAAAAAACAATTAGACTGGAGTTACATAAATAAACTTCTAAAAATATCATTATTATTAAAAAATCTAAGTATTTTCTGCGTGACCAGTTCGGATTGTTAAACGTGCGAATAATCGATGCTTTACCCGTTACATATTGATATTTATATTATATAACTACTTACATAAACGCCACGTTGTGTACCCGAATGTGGAAAAAATATAACAAAACTTATATTTTTTTCTTATATACTAAAGGTTTCTATATCATCATAATTTACTTCCAGATTGTACTAATCACTTAACCTGTATAGAAAATTTACGACTCGAATATGACTTACACTGGATCTATTTATTTTTTTTAAACTATAAAATTTTATGTCGGAATTGACCTTTAGCTCTAAATTTTAGAGTAATAAAATTCCTTATAACGAGCGGAAACGGGCGCAGTAAATGTTAAACCCGCATAACCTTAGAGTAATGCGTTTAGAGTCTACCTACACTTTTAAGGGGCTAACATAGTTAGTACATCTCAATGTGTATACTTTTTATTGATTGATTTTTTTTTATGTATGTATTAACATTTAAGTATGGTTATATCATGAATATAATGTTTATATTTTTTGTTTGCAGGTAAGTTGAGCTTACTGCTGGTTAACTCTTTTAATTCAACAATAAACGTAAGTTACAAATTTTAACCAGTATTTATTTTCATATTACAGGTTATTATTTTAATATAGCAAAGGCAGTTCATATTTGAGTAGAATTTAATAATATTATAAATAGTTAAAGTAGTTAATAAGTACCAGAACAGCACTCTTTGAAGAAATCTGTGTTACAATTTCAGGTTTAGCAATGAATCTAACAATCAGCTCGAAATGGTTACATTTAATTGATTAATAATAAAAATACATCTTTGGGTAGAAGTTCCATCGATAGTTAAATTAACCTGTTAATCGGGCGGGGCGTATAAATACGTCAAACGTAATTTTGTATTTTTCTTTTTGCTGTATATATAAATCGAAAACGTATATATATATATATATATATATATATATATATATATATATATTTATATATAGCACAAGGGAATATGCAAAATTACGTTTGACGTATTTATAGGTCCCGTCCGGTTAACAGGTTAATGCAATAGTACGAATAATATATATAGCGAAAATAATAATAAAAATACTCAAACTAAAATAAACTAAAAGAACTCAAACCTTTTTTACATAAATAAATCAAATTAAAAATATAAAAACCCATATTTATAAATTCATAATATTCTAAAAACCATTTGTATCTCTATAATATATATTTAAAATATATAAAATAAATTTAAAATCACGCATTTGTACATTTTTCATACTTCGGACGCTAAGTAAAATAATATTTTACAATGGTTGAACTTATCAGTTATTGTTCCATTGTGAATACAAGTTTTAGATTCAGTTTTTTACAATTTGTCAAAGCATTCTATTCATTTCACTATTTATGTAAATGCACATGCAACTTTTCATTCTTTCATTAAATTTTATAAATATTTTCAGTTAAAAAAACAACTGTTATATTGCTTTGTCCTGCTAATAAGGTAATTTCAGTGATTAAAAGCGGTTCTATGATTTTTTTTTTCCAGAAAAATAAATAATACTGATTATTTTGCCAACGGCCATACCACGTTGAACACACCGGTTCCCGTCAGATCACCGAAGTTAAGCAACGTCGGGCGTGGTTAGCACTTGGATGGGTGACCGCCTGGGAAAAACATGTGGTAATCATGATTATTTTAATAAACATATCAAAAAGATTCAACATAAATATTTTAGAACACTAAAGCGCGAAAATATGCTAGTCTAAAAGAGCATAATCCTGAAGGCGCTGGGTGTTTATTAATTCAATAAAATCATATGGTAAAGAGAAATGTCTGAAAGAGCATATTTTGTTGATTTATAAACTACAAAGAGGAAGAGGTGAAATAGTAAAATAATATTTTTTAAACATTTACCGAAAGATTGAAAAAAGGAATTGGGAAATGATGGTTTTCGTTTATAATAAATGTTTTTATTTATTTCCTTCGCAATATTCCGTTTCTCATTCGTCTTTTCTATGTTATGAGTTTGTAACAAGATTTTCTTTGTTTGGCTTTGTATCCTCATTAGCTTACATGTACTATCTCATTATTATTTTAGTTACATATATTATAATAATCATGATACATAGTTCGGGCAAATGCGTGTGTATTGGGGATGTGAGCGTGTCAGTTGTTTGTTATGTATAAAAAATATTATAATACCAAAAAACATTTATTAGAGAATTGAAAAATGTTATCTTTACTTAAACACTCATTAAATAATTCAATTTGCTCTTTTAAACTCATGAACGGTTTTTAGAGGAAAAACTGAGAAATAAAGATACAAATGATTTTTAGAATATTCTGAATTTATAAATTTTTTTTTTCAATTTGATTTATTTATAAAAAAAGGTTTGAATTAGTTTGTTTATTTTAGTTTGACTATTTATGTTCTTATTTTCTCTGAATATTATCCCTACAATTGCATTAATTTAAAAAAAAAGTTTTAAAGAAATAAAACTAATCAATGATGACCACTGAAGCCAATAGGGGACATACTTTAAAATGCTACAATGTTGGTCAACCTTACAACACAATATTTGACAAATCATATTATTCCACGACACAATACTTTATATGAATGATCTTTTATGAAATTTAATATTTTTTTAAATAATTAAATTAATGAAATTTACAACTGTATTATGCTAATACAGCAAGTAAATAGAATGATTGGTACATATTAGCATCAAAGACAAGTAGAAAAACTACTTTTAAGTTTCAAACTTATGGTTTTAAGTGGAAATAAAGTTTGTCATGAAAAGATTGATATCGAATTTAAGCCAAATCAGCAACAAATGAGACATTAAGATCATTACGGATTACTTACCTAAGTAAGGAGCATTGAGGATTTTACGGAGGTATTTGGATTGTATGGGTTGAATACGAGAGGAACTCGATAGTTTAGTAGAGCCCTAAAGCCCTATTCCGTAAGTCCAGATGGGTCTAATGATTTTCATGTATATGAGTCTTTTGTAATTAATTGAGAGCTTAGAGCGTTTGTCTATGAAATGTTGTACTACCCTGAAACGGCGACTGTTTCTTGTCGTTTCCGTCTAGCATGAGGATTCCAAGTTAATCTTTTGTCAAAGTGTAGTCCTTTGACAAAAGATTAGTACCGGACGTGTTCTACAGGAATCAGTGGGATGTTATAAAACGATACAGGGGGACAGGAAATCATTCGTTTACGACGGATGGTAAAGTTGATTTGATGGGATTTGTGAGAATTTATTTTAATCTTCCGGTTTTGGCACCATTTTTCGAGGTCAGTGATGTGGGATTGAAGCGTATGGGATGCTGCATCAGTGTTGACTGTTAATTGACATATGTCATCCGCATACGTGGTGTGAATTTAATAAAAGGTTAAAATTAGATTTATATAAAGGTTCTTAAATGTTTGCAGAAAACTAAATGATTTAGTGAAACTTTTTTTGTTGGACACATTTTAAAAAATATGAGAGGAAAAAGAATTTCAAGAAATTATTAAATATTAATGGTTATCGAGTACAGAGAAAAACAAAATAAAATTTTCAGTCAAGACTTTGCGGGGTCATTGAGAGAGGTCACAAAATTTCACATCTAAATTAAATTATTTAAAATATGACATTTTAAAAAATTTGCAATAAACATTACAAATGTTAAGACCGTGGAAAACTTCCAACGAAAAGCCCTAAGTCTCCAAACTAAAACAGAAATAAAAATTATCTGTCCATGGTCAATGGACAGATAATTTCTATTTCTGTTTTAGTTTGGAGACTTAGGGCTTTTCGTTGGAATTTTTCCACGGTCTTAACATTTATGTAAGGTCTCTTTTTAGTTTTCAATAAACATTACAAAATTGTAAAATAAATATATATAAATTATTTTTATAAATTATCTGCTGAAAATAGTTTAACCAAAAGAAAACATCTCATTAGTATATTTTAATGAGACCATATATCAAATGTAATAATATATTATATCGAAAATTTTTTTCATGCGTAAAACATTTTTCATCAATTGAATAAATAATCAAATACAGCTCTAAAAACTTTGATACAACTGTGATTTTGAATTACTCGTCTCTATATTCATCTCTGAGTATTGATCACGTATTGAAACGTCGGTGTTCTAGACAATACTATTTTATTTTATTCCTACCTGCATGGTTATTTGATTATGGACGCGATCTGACTTTGTCTCTCCAATCATAAACTTTTCAAATCAGTCATTTATGAAATAGGATATTGTGCTTTCATTTACACATAAAATAGTTTAAATAAAACGGTTTGTTTTGCAATTTTAATGCGAATAAACTCAATCGCGTTACACTGTTAGGATTTTTCCTCTTTTAGTTATTAACTATTTTTAGCCTTTTACCGAAATAGGGTAATTTTAATTTGAATAAATAAACGTTTTAGGTTATATATGCTACTGCTTTTGAATATATTTTATCATCATTATAATAAATAATTTTCTGCAAAAATGTAAACACTAACATTTCTACCCGAATCTGTTTGTTGATTGATTTGATTGAACGTGTTTACTAGAAAAAAATAAAAAACTTTAAGTGTACAATAAAAATTTTACCTAGAACACTAGACTGTGGGTAATCCGTCTTTCGAATCTGTTTGATAATTCATATTTAAATAAAATATAATTTTTTGTGATAACATTTTACATTCATAGTCATTAAATTTCATTAGATAAAAGATAGAATAGCGATAAAAACGTTTGCTATTTATGTTGGTTCTTCCATTTTTAACGATTTCGTATTAATATACGTACATTAATATACATTTCGTATTAATATCCTACACACCCCTTACTTTCTTTTTACCATCTTTACCCATGACCATTAATACATTTGACTTTTAATACCCGCTCTAAGCTCTCAATTAATTACAAAAGACTCTTATAAATGGCAAATGAAAATCAATAGACCCATCTGGACTTACGGAATATAGCTCGGGGCTCCACTTAACTACCGAATTCCTCTCGTATTCAATCCTTACAATCCAAAATCCTCAATGCTCCTTACTTTGTTACGAACAAAGTAATCCATAATGACCTAAATGTCCCATTGGTCCGAACCCGATATCAATCTTTTAATAACAAACATCATTCCCACTCAAACCCACTTGTTTCAAACCTAGAAACCTCTTAAATTCCTGATAATCCTCCAAGGAGTCTGATTAGAAGATGGTCTCGTGATCTTCTAAGTTGAACTGTTTATTTGAGTACTACTACAACTGGGTAGTTTCTCTACTTGCCTTTTCATGTCAATGTAAACAATATTATATTTACTTGTTGTATTCTGTTATACAGTTATAAATTTCATTAAATAACTTTAAAAAAAAATATTTAATACCCGATTAATGACCCCATTAATCCATTAATACCCCGTCTGAAATTACCTTGAAACTCATTGTTGACCTTGGAAAGCAAACGGTTTACTGTATACTGACACTTAAGTTCCTCATCACCATATCATGAATGAGTATGTTGTTTGAATTCAATCCGCATGGGCTTACGCACACTGAGGTTGGTGATAAGATTCCAGGAAAAATGCAATTCATTTTATTCAACTTAATTGTTTTTGTTCACTGATAAGAAAACCTTGTTTTATGTTATTCAAGCTATCGATTCGTTGAAGGTTAATTTAAGCATGGACTTGGAGGAGGTTGCCAACAGAAATAAGAGTGGTTGTATTTTTTTATGCAATTATTAGTTATGTTTTCAATTATATTGTTTTTATTTTTTAAATTAATGCATCATTACTTTGTAATTTTGTGGTAGTTAGATCTTCCAGTCAACTATTTTCCTCTCAATCACTTTGTAAATTAATTCATTTAATTTTTTATTTACTTACTAATTTTATTTATAATTTTTTTATTATGTTTTTAATATCTAGTTGTCACTGAGGCAACGGAATAAGAAAAAAAATTAAATATAATAAAAATAATATGAAGTAATAAATAAGGTCAATAAATATTATAAATGCAATAAAATTCAAACAATTAAAAAAATTTAAATTATTTAAATAAATATACTTTTAAAAAATGTCATAATAATTGTAAGTTTTCTGTTAAATATTCCTGAAGTTTTTAAACATTTTTGGTCTTTTTACGAATTGTTTTTAATTGTACTATTGATTATTGTTATATAACTTAACAAGTCGGGTGTTAAGATTTTATTAAGAAGTTATGTATGTATCTCCTTGGGGAGCGGAATGGTGATAGAGCACTGAGTTGCCATGACGAAATCCTGATTCAAAACCTGCTGCAGGCAGTACTTTTATTTAGTCTGTTTGGAGCGGGAGATGGATCATATAGGATCTAGGACCCTCCTGAGACTTACCCAGCCTCTATAAAATATTATAAAAATAGGGTACCCTAAATAAGGGGGGAAAATCTGGCGTTTGAGCGTTAGCTAGGACAAGTCACCTCCTTGCAGAACCGTTGCCCATGAAACAGTACAGTCTCTACCATCCACTTTATCCCATACCCGCTCATGGGTTGTAGTTGTACAGGTTTCAGGTTAATGTATTTATACCCTATATTAATTAAATAGCTTGTATTCTTTGCAGTATAAGAATTTCCCAGAACGTGATATGCATTTAAGGTCTTTCAAATCAGTGCGTGTTAGGCTCTACTACATTGCTCACAATGTTCATTTGATATTTTCAGACTCACATCTTTTATTTTTATTTTTTCAGAAATATGTTTCCCATAACTTAGTCATGACCTAACCGGTTCTTGCCAGATTTACTGTGAAATTAGTAAGGGATTGTCTATACACTTATATACACACCTACCTATGTTCTTAGGTACTTATTAGCATAGCTATAAATCATAACTTAAACACGTTTTGGAAGGTGCTAGGATTATATCACGGAGACCCATCTCTTCCTAAATCTGGCTACAGAGCTAACCAGAGAGGACGCCATTGCTATCTAAACTTTGTTAGCGGTATCGAGCCCTTGGGTACCGAACCCATCGCTTCCACCTGGAAACCAAATTCGTTTTAAATTGAATTATTCAACGGATGAGAAGGCTAGGTAGAAATGATATCAGCCAACCATTCCGTGTCCAAGATAAATCTTCAATATTACTTAACATCATTTTAGTATAAAATTTATAGTGATCTCTAAGATCACGATTATGTTTTTTAAATAACTATTTAATTTGATAAATTAAAATTTTGTAATTCGTACGGAAAGTATTCGGAAGAAAGGTTATACGTACCGGAAAATGTTGTATCTCTGTACAGTAAAATGTCGGTGCTTATTTATGCTGATGACTGAAAAATAGATGAAGTCCCCCATACCCCATGCCCCAAAAACGAATCAATATTCAAACAATGGAAACGGTGTATGTTTAGAACGTTATAGACTATAGAAAAAAAACTGTACAACCACAACATGATAGGTCTTGGGTTAGTACATGGTAAATGGTAGATTCTGTACTGTTTCTAGGACAATGGTGTTGCACGGAGGCTATTTGCTCCCGGGATCTTCGGAACAGCAAATCAGCGATCTACACACTGAGCTTCATATGCACACATATGAAAAATGGCTAAACATGAGTCACGTCAGTTATCATAAAATATGGGAAATGACTTTATTTTAATTACAAAATCGATCGATAAAAAAAGTCTCCCTATTTACCATAACAGGTAAAATAACATTTTCTTTTTCCTTGGGTGTATAAAAACACAAAAAACCTTTAGTCCGAAATTCATTTGATTTCATCTATTCTCTATATACGTTTCGACCCAAATTGGTCATTTTCAATATATAACTTTCATCATCACTCAAAACAGTATAAAAATCTGCAAAAAAAAAACATCAAAAAGAAAATTCAAACAATCACAAAATCTATGTTACAAGTATATGTTCCAGTACCAAACACTACATTGGACAATTAAATTCTACAAATTGTCAGCTTCCTAATATACATTAAAATATTAATAAAATTTAAATAAAAGATTTCAACCTATTAATACACCCTACGCTTCTCCTTAAATCTATCTATTAAATTCAGTAATTTTAAACAAATTGATTTCGGATATATATAAAATAGAACTAAAAGATAGTCCTCAAAATTCTTTAATAAAAAGAATTTTTTTAAAAATACCTCTAATGTTTTGTTTCCCTAAAAGTAAAAATTAATAGCTATATTAACTGACTATGGGATGGAACTCATCCAGGTTATTTTAAATAATGAATCTATTAATCTCAAAAAAAGGTATCTTTTTTGTCCTATTGTAAGGACAATAATAATGTAGAAACTATAATACTTATAGAATGCATTTTGACGGTGCCATGTATAGTTGTGTAACTAATTTAAGGTGTTAAGAAATTTGTTGTTTTATAGAAAATTTTTATAATGTTAGATTTTGTGATTGTTTGAGTTTCTTTTTGATGTTTTTTGCAGATATAGTTTTATACTGTTTTGAGTGATGATGGAAGTTATATATTGAAAATGACCAATTTGGGTCGAAACCTATATAAAGAATAGATGAAATCAAATGAATTTTGGACTAAAGGTTTTTGTGTTTTTATACACCCAAGGAAAAATATAATTTTAAAGTTCAGTACCCTTGACAATTAATATTGGAAAATAACATTTTTTTTAATTAAAAAAGAAATGACCAAAAAACGAATTACGTCAGTTACCATTGCAGGTGGGAAAGGATTTTTTTTTCTAAAATGATCTGATATCGATTACCCTTAATAAATAAATACATCTCTGAACCCATATAATTTTAAATGTACTTTATTTCAGCAATGATTCTGAATTCGAAATACATAAGACGATTATTAAAGGAAAGCAATACATCTATAAACCTACACAGGTAAATCAATTGAAATAACAACTGATTGGATTATATAGGTTTACCTTAATAGTCACCATTCATTTGATTTCAATGTAAATACCTATTTCTCCGCTCCACATATTGACCACGGCGCCCACTTATTGAAATTCGAGCCAAGCATAATGGGGGTGTAAAATTCTGTGCGAGGGTACTAGTTGATGAGGTTCTAACATATCATATACTGATTGATATATCATCATTTAAATTATATAGGTGATAATTGTGCCAGACGCAAATGGTGTAAATAATTATAACACGGCATGAGATTATTTTGAAAATCTGTACTTTCTACCGAACGTAGTGTCGTATGGAGAAGAAAAAAGCGATTTTTTTTTCCAAATGCCTTTTTTGATCTCTATAGATTTTTTAATAAATTTAATATATTTTTAAGATTTATTTTAGGTACTTCTTCAAATAAAAAATAAATTAAGTAATTATAGGGAATGGGTGTTGTTAATTGGTTATGACAGAGTGAAGTGTTCCTCTTACAAGCATTATTTACTTGAGGGAGTGCAGGCAGCATGGAGCTGGTCATCCAACCTCACATTACTACAAACCGTGGTTTCCATGGTACAGTTGCAGGCTGCTCACAGCAGCATCAACAGTCCTTTTGGGCCCTACTCGCCAGTGTACTTACGACCGACGTTTCACCGACGAAATCGGTTTCAAGGACAGTGACAAATCGGTCTAGATTCCTGGATTATGGCTGCTCGGATACAGCAGGGGTACGACGACCTATATAGATTTCCAAAAAGCAGGCATCCTTAGACCAAAGAGTAAAGCTATTACGTTAACCCGATTCATTTAATCCTTAATTCCTTCCTTCTATTATTCCTATTATTCATCTTCATATTATCGTAGGTTTGTTTTACGTATAATAATATTCTATTTATTGTATGAGCGGGATAGTATGTAGAGTCCTGAATAAAGTGCTGAACTTTGTTCCGGATTTAAACCTGGCTGAAGCAGATAAATTATTTAATCTGACTTACAGCTCCTTTTGAGGTTCGCCCTGCCTTTATTAAGTGGGTAACCCTTAACTCGAGAAGAAAAAATTTGGCGGTTGAGTGTCATCTCGGACAAATCCCTGCCCTGCACAATCGTTGTCGTAGAAAGAGTACAGTCTCTACCATGTACTGAAACCAAGACCTTTCATGGGTTGTAGTTGTATAGGTTTAAAATATATATATATATATATATATATATATATATATATATATATATATATATATATATATATATATAAATTGGATGATTTCAGAATTTTCAAATTCTCCAGTATTTATCAGCTGTTTTTATCTAACCTTACCCAGCCGGTGTCGAGTAACCTTCCTTATGATTCATTAGATTATGCCCGCGGCTTCGCTCGCGTTTTGGTCTGCCACATAAAGTTTCGTGAAAGATCATTTTAAATAAATAATTATTATTTTTTAAATATAAGTAACTCATACATCCAAAATATCAGATGTCTAACTTCAAAACTGACGGATTCTATACAACATTTGAAAACTTATTATATAAAAGGGGCAACCCTTGGGGTGGAATCATCCAAATTTCTTTCTTAAACTATACAAAGAACCTATCTACAAATTTCAAGATGCTAAGCTCCTGATTTGCCTTTAATTATGTACTATAACGGGGGAGGCACATGACCCACATAAATCTGCCTTTGCTGTAGCCTATGATGTATAACCTAGTTTACTCAATAAGTTTCATCCAAATCCGTTCAGTAGTTTTTGCGTGAAAGAGAGACAAACATACAATCTTTCACATTTATAATATTAGTAAGATTAGTAGGATATCAAAACAAATAGTTTCACTTATGTTAATTCTGTTATTTTAACAAATATGATCATGTGATTTGCTTTTAATTATGTACAATAATGGATTCTCCACAGTGCTAAAAAACTGTCGGGGGGGCACGTGCCCCCGTGCATTCCTCCCCCTCAAATCCGCGCTTACTGTAGCCTATGTGTTATTCTGATGTATAACCTATATTACTGTAAAGTTTCATCCAAATCCGTCCAGTAGTTTTCGCATGAAAGAGAGACAAACATACAAACTTACACATTTATAATATTAGTAAGATTAGTTGGATATCGAAACAAATAGTTTCACTCGTGTTCTTTCTGCTATTTTATCAACTCTGATCATGTGATTTGCCATTAATTATGTACTATAATGGATTCTCCACAGTACCTAAAAAACTGACAGGGGGGCACGTGTCCCTTTGCGCCCCCATCCTTAATCCAGGCTTGATATAGCCTATGTGTTATTCTGATGTATAACCTATATTACTGTAAAGTTACATCCAAATCCGTTCAGTAGTTTTTGCGTGAAAGAGAGACAAACATACAAACTTTCACATGTATAATATTAGTAAAATTAGTTCCATTTGAGCCTCGGAGGTCGTGGGATGCTTCTTGGGTGCATTATTCATGTTTTGTTTTGTTTTTTGATTTTTTCTCTATCTACCCTGAGGATGCCTGAATGGGCGAAATATTGGACAGATAATTATAATTTCTGTTTTAGTTTGGAGACTAAGGGCTTTTCGTTGCAATTTTTCCACGGCCTTAACTTTTATGTAAGGTATCTTTTTATTTTTCAATATTTGGATGATTTAGTTATACTGAATAGTATGTAATGCATTGGAGATCATCCTTACCTTTGTTGATCCTCATCTTTGTGCTTTGTAGCAGAATATAAAAGTACAGTATTTTAATTTGATTTCCATATTTTACATTTTCCAGTCTCTATTAGATATATTTAACTACTTAAAGATTCCTGTTTTGAATATTATTTACGATTCTCTACAATTCGGTATTGAAAAACTCGGCACTAGGCAATAAGCGGCTGATACCCTACCTAAAATAAGTGAGGTGTGGCGTGTCGATAAGAATGATAGGATGATGGATCACTTTAAGTTGGGCTGAGAGGGTTTTAAACCTTCTCACTGCTTCAGCCGTCTTTTATTCCATTAGCTTCAGAAACTTTATTGTTATTTTGGTAATTTTAAATTTATTTTTAAATGTATTCAAGGGGTGAATAAAATATAAATATTGTCTTGACTTTTTTTTTAAATATAGTGAAAACTCATATTTTATAACTTTTTTTTCTGGAGGGAGAGTTTAATGATATTTGGACACGAATCATGCCTTATTAAGCATGAAGCATAAGCATAAGAAATGTAATTCATTACTTTATATTTATATAATAACATTAAAATGCAACAATACGGGGTATTAGAAATTTACATGTGAACTAAATTAATAATTTATATGTAAGTGTAAAATGAGGATTAAATTTGTAATAATAAATTTTAAATATATATAATAACTTTCTTTTTTTTTCTTTCGGCAGAATTACATAAAAAAAATATATTTTTCTCATTTTTTACATGATACAATAATTTAAAAATACTTAACTAAAGTTATTTTTAAATATTTTATTTTAAAAGAAAAGATATGACCAGGACCGGGACTCAAATCCGGGTCTCCCACGTCGTGGTACTTAACCACCTCAGCCATCCTGGTTCGCTCCTCGGTCAAGCGAAAATAACCAAAGTTATTTAACTAAAGCTAATTTATAGTACAGTGGCTAACAGTCAAAATCATACACCTGGATATCGATAGAAATCTTTGAATAAATTAAAAACAAAACCTACACCACTACAACTCATGAGAGATCTTGGACTCAGTACATAGTGAAGACTGTTTCTTGGATCACGTTCAACCGCCGAATTTCCCTCTTTTTTTGATATCCACTCTATAGAAGCTGGGTGAGCCCCAAGAGGGTCCCTGGTACCTTAGGGCCCATCCTCGACATCTTGCAGATTAAATAAAATCCGACACAACCGGATTTGAACCTTTAGTATCAGCGGCATTTCCGAGAGCCACAAAACTCTCACTCCCCCCCCCCAAAAAAGTTCAACATTAAAGGCAATAATTTATTGTAATTACATGACATCCTGGAGACAAATAATCTGTGAATAATTATAAAAAATAAACAAGGATTTAATAATAAAAATAAAATGCATTTGTTTATGATTACCAATCTCACAGTAAAAATGAACCACCTTTGTTTCCCCAATATTTTTTTACCTTAAACTATTTTCCTTTAATTCGACTCTTGTGTCAAAGGTATTAGTTTCTTTTCAAACCCAGTTTTACAAAATTTACTGCACATTATACATGCACCCTTGAGTTCATTCACTACATTACAATCTACAAAGTTAATAGTTATTACTTTTTGTATTTTATATTTATTTAATAGTTTTTGTTACTACAACTAAAAGCAAAAGTAATAGTTAACTAAATAGAAAGTGTATAAATCAAGTTTATAAATTAAATAATGCCTAAAATTTATTGAGAATGCCTGCAAAGTATTAAACTAAATTAAACTAATTAAAAAGTGTGTAATTTAATAGTACTCAAAAGTTAACAAGATGGGATGTATAATGTTGACTGTGAAGTGAAATTATCTATTCATTTTTGTTTGTTATTTTTTCAAGTGGTCAGTCAAAGTTGAAAATTATTAATATTATTGTTTGTAAATATTTAAATTTATTTAACATATAAATATTATATAATAAAGATATAAATGTATAAGTCTTGGAGAGATAGAGGTAGGACTTAAAAATGGAATTTAAATATATAAAGAGCGATGAAAAAAATCATTCCGAGCCATTTTCAAATAAAATCAACTAACCACAATCACTTGTATTGTATTGGAATTCTCTACGTTCTTTATTTAGTCCCAGTTTATTTGAATATCGGTGTGATAGTTTTATCTGGTCTGTATGCTTCTCTCCATTCTTGAATGTTGAAGCATTATTTTAAGTTATTCCAAAAATAATTTTTATTATATTATATATTGTTGTTATACTCGTACGATTAAAACCGCAGGATTGGCTCCAAATTTACATAAATTAATTTTATGTCTTTTTTAGAGACAATTATCAAGAAATAATAATGTTTTATAATAATTACAAAACTTTGAGGATGCTTTAATATTGTTATTGTCGCTTACATTGGCATAAAGGAATAAGTTCTGTAGTAATATTTTATGATTTATCAAACTTAAAACTAAGAATACTAAAATTTAAGAAACAACCCTTTATTAATAAAGCTAGATGCTTTATTATTAATATCCGGTTTGAATATTCAATTAATATAAATAATTCATTACATTGGTATAGACTCTTTAGCTAGAGCTTCGAAAATATTCCTTCCTTAATTCGAATTTAAAGGTTCACTGTGATAATATTTTAATAATGAATCACCTTTTAGAGTAAATGTATTTAGCTTTTAAGTGTAGCCTCTTTGAAGTTGTTTAATTGTGATGGTTATGATAAAAAAATAAATGAAAAATTGTAGAAAAAGTATAAAAATAGTTTGTTTTTTTAAAATATTTTATTTGAAAATAAAAGATATGACCAGGACCGGGACTCGAACCGAGTGAAAAGAAAGGATATATCTGACCGAGAAGCGAACCAGGATGGCTGAGGTGGCTAAGCACCAAGGCGGGTACGTGGGAGACCCGGGTTCGGGTCCCGGTCCTGCTCATATCTTTTCTTTTCAAATAAAATATTTTAAAAAAAAGAAAATAAATAAATTATAATAGTATGTTTTTTTTAATTATTCGAAAGCCGCTTTTCTGAGACTCCTGACAAACATGTTATTCTATATTCCTCTATAAGAATATGGCTTCCAAATCTTTTCATTTCCTTCTACTTAGATATCGGTAACTTTCAATAACATTCAGAAGGGGAATAGATTGATTGAATGAGTTGAAAAATTATGAAAACTCTAGATGAAAGAAAGAGATCCCATATACTCTTCAGATCTACCCCCATCCATCTTACTTTATTCTTGAACTATCTCTCCATCTTTTTCATCTCATCCGTTACTAAATAGATAACAGTAAAGACCAAATCATCCTGAAACTCCTATATTACACAAATTTCCTTACGTTCAATAATAAGTTATTATTACCCACTAATTTTCTCTGATCTTTCTCCACAATGTACTTGAGAATATACCGGAACAAATTATGCTGTTTTAATAGAATAAAAATGCTTTATCTCTAATTCAATACATTTATAGTATTTTCTTAATGAATATTTGTCATATTACAAATCCTATATTCTGCCCTTTGTGAGATAATTTAAATTATTATTTTATATGCGATGACATGAGTAATTTTTTTAAGATAATCACTCCACTAATTGTTTACTTTAACGTACTAACTTCGCTTTAAATTGGATACATTCTCAGAGGTCGGTTGTGTGTTTAGTCTATTTGCAGCGGGAAATGGATCATATGGGATCTAGGACCCTCCTGGGGCACACCCAGCCTCTATAAAATATTTAAAAAAACAGAGTAGCAAAAATAAGTGGGAAAAATCTGGCGGTTGAGCGTGACCTAGGACAAGTCACGTCCTTGCAGAGCTGTTGTCTATGAAACAGTACATTCTCTACCATGTACTGAACCCCAGACCCGCTCACGGGTTGTAGTGGTACAGGTTTTTTTTGTTCAATATAATACATTGTTAATAATATCAATAATGTAATAATGAACATATGAGAGTGAAAATGTAACATGAAGCTCAAAATCAAGGGTGGCCCTGCGATGTTATAAAAGCAATAAAAAATCTTTGGTTATGCCATCCTTCGGAAGGGACGTTAACATGGGTTTTAGCTACTATCGCTAGTTTAAATTCTTATTTCTATTTTTAATAATAAAGGGGAGTGGAGTGGCTCAGTGGTACACAATGAGTTGCCATGTCGTAAATCCTGGTTCAAATGCCGCTGATAGCAAGGCTATTATTTAGTCTGTTAACAACCGGAGATAGATCATATGGGACCTAGGACCTTCCTGGGGCTCATCCAACCACATAAAGTGGGTACCTAAAATAATGGGGACAAGTTAAAATAAGTGCTTAAATGAGTGGGGAGTACAGTCTCTACCATGTACTGAACCCCAGACCCGTTCACGGGTTGTAGTGATACAGTTTTTTTTTTTTTTTATAATAAAGACCCATATGGCCTATACGATACACATCACTACTTTCTATTATTGTCATTCTTTACATTAAAGATGGTCTCGATTTTTATATTTTCTTGGCGAATGAAATAGGCTATTCCACTCTACTTCTTATTTCCTCGTATATTTCTTATACTAACAAAACCCAAGAGACTCCATACACCTACAATCTCCTGCAATTCAAGCCCTAAGCTCCGCAGGTAACTAGACCCGAGTCCTTCTGACCTCAATATCCCACAGAACTAATATGTTTGAACGATTCTTTCTTGCCCACTTCTAAGCCTTCTAAATTCTCTACCCATATTAGAAACTAAACTAGTTTGCAGAGTGTAATATTCTCTACGATAATATTAATTATTCGACTCTTAATTGTCTTTTCTTTAATTGACTATTGAGTGATTTTTTGACTTCCAAAGCTCTTCATACAACTCTTCTTACTTCTTGACCAATAGTTCAATTTTTTTTTTATTAAACACTTTATTCAGACATTACTTGTGGGCAATAAGTAATGGTGCTATGTAGCTACAACCATCCCATAACAAAACAAAAAAATAATATAAACAAAATAAAATAAGTGAATGTAATAAAATATATACATACGCAAACATATATACATGCGGTAATAAAAGGAAATTAAAGCTCAATTAATATAATATTCCGCATTGTTTGCTAAAATTGTCAAGGGTGCCCAAAAAGTATGATGTAACCATGAAAATTTGACCTCCATGGAAAAAAATTTACGTTTTTCGCCAAAAAAAGATCATATCTACTCATCAGTTAATAAAATAATTTTAATTTTTATTAGTCCTAGGATTTTTTTAATTCACAAAATTTATAATAACCTTTTGAATATTAACTAAATTATCTGAAAGCGAAATTCATATATTTAAAATCAATTTTAGACATATTTGAACTTACAAATACTGGCATAAATTTAATATTTATTTGTGAGATTGAAGATTTTTAATTGTTTTTTTCTGAACATTTTTTTCGCATGGAACTGAAACTCTAAATCTGCAGCGAATTCTTTTGTTGAGACTCCGGCAGGTGGAAAATAGGGTCGGCTTAAATCTACCCAAATCTTTATTTACATTAGGATCATCCTTATGCATTTACCGAAGAAAATAATAAAATAACGACTATTCTCCTGAGAAAAATAAAAAAATAATTAAAAAGCGAAAATTAGTAATGAAAAAACGGACGTATATATTCTTGTGCAGCTCTAAAAAATATGTCCTTGTTTTGTTCTTACAACTAACTTTCTACTGTCTATTGTTTTTCATTTTCATTTTAGGTTTATTTCAAATACTTGATAGCTAATGGTCATTAGTTCTATTATTAATTGTAACCTTAGAATATATAAAACACAATGAATATTTGAAAAATGACAATGAAATAGGGGCATACCACGCTATATATTAGTGATCTCATCAGAGAACCTGGAAGGTGTTACACCTTGCAACAGTATTAACCAATGATAATGAGACTAATTAATCCATTGTGAAATGTGTCAATTAAGGTAATTAAAGCGAATTCCTCTCCTGGATCACGACGGCGTTCGTAATTGAAATGTCAAAGGGAAGTTATTTAGTGATGAAAGTAAGCTCCTTTTCAAAAAAAGTATAATTTCTTTTTAAACGATTAAACATTTACAAAGATGCTTGTCGAGGATTACAGGTAAGGCTCATAGATAGACTATAATTTAAGACTCTACTTGCCTTGATCTCATGTCATTATGTATCATAAAATTTATTTACTTCTTGTATTAAAATATATTTGTAAATTTCAATATTTTTTTTTAATGACAGACTACGCATTTGTCGCAAATTATTATCGACATTATTATAATTAATAAATCATTTCCTATTGAGCAAAACTGTAAGGCATTAAGAAGAAATCCTGACCTGTTGAGATAAATCGGACGATTATAGAAACTTTGTTTATTTACTAATCTTTAAAAGGGTTACCTGTGGTTTACAGTTTAGCATTGCAACTGTCTATGAACAGGTAATGGGCTCGCAGCCATACAGTTGGTCATTGGGTTTTTTAAAATCCTTGGTTATGTCGACCTGAGGAAGGAGCGTAAAATGGGGGTTCTGAGCATATACCTTGTCCAAGATCCTTATTATAATAGGAATAATTCAGGACTCCCTCTGTAGCATTGTCCGATTAGCCTTATCAGCATAAAGTGACGTTTAATTAATAAACAAACGTATCCGTGAGTTGGGGAAAATTCCTACATAACAAGTCATTCTTGGTTACTCTGATACGCTGTAAGGTTCCTGGCATGATATTAGCTTGCCATATCCGTAGTAAGTACACGGCCATCCTCAGGAAGGAAATTAATTATAGAGGTCGGAGTTGCCAGATGTATTTTTCTCAGCGAGCCCAGAGCGGAGCGGAGATTGGTTGTGGTCACATTGTCCTAAAGGGAGGGGGAGGATTTCCTCTTTGTTCCGTTTCTAATAGGGCCTTTCCTTTGCTCCCTGAAAGGGATTCCCCAGCCTCTGACCTAAGGGCAGTCGGAGGGGAATTATTTTTCCTGTATCATTCCTCCTCTCATCCCGGAGACCTAATAGGATGTTTATGTCTCAATGGCTTTGTATGAGGGTAAATTTTAGTTCCTTTCCCTTGTACTCTTGCAATAGTGTTACCATTCTACAATGCCAGGGAGTATCACTTGGATGGTTTTCAAGACAGCAGACACGAAACAACAACAAATTATGAATCGAAAACTGTTTACTTGCAACATTCAATTCATTTGTCGTGCTCGATCATTTAAATTAAAAATATTTTTAAAAATGTTAAACACTAAGCCACCGATGTCGGCTTCTTTAAGACATTACGTAAAATATTTTACTGTTGGTCAAAAATGGAATGAGAGGATTTAAGAAATAAAACAACACACATAATACAGAAAAGTTTAATTTTCGTGACTCCTATTTCAACGCAGAGAATGCAGCGATATAAGATTAAGAAATATTTGTATAAACCATAAATTATTTTCTTATCTATAATTATCATCATTATATTCTGTCCTCTTGAACTGGCTATGCAGTGTAAGGAGGAATTGCGTACAGCCCTCTCCAGCTCTGCCGGTCATCCACCAAACGTACTCTTTTGTTTCCTTGTAGTTCCCACTATATAATTATTAAACTGAAATTAAATTTTCTGAATAATACCGAGGTACCTCTAATAAAACGTTCAGTATTTACTTTAGTACAATTACATGAACAGTTGTTGGATAGCCGTTAGAATCTGTTTGATAACAGATCTTCTACGATATCTAGACTTTTAACTTCGCAGATAATTCCAAGTTTCCTCGGCAAAGTAAAACCATTTTCTCCGGGGAAATTCGAATTCATGAATTCTTAAGGATTTAAGTTCCTCCAAGACAGTCAGGCTATCTCTTCTGCCTTATTTACTGGATATTGAAGGTCATTTACATTTTTAATTAACTTTTAACTTTTTAATTAACTAATATTAAATGGTAATGTCGGTAATGTTATTTATAAACAGAGATATATTTTATCCTACCTACTAATTATTCCGCATCGTCGCTCGAGCTGAATCAAAAGTTTTCACTTTTCGTTCGCTTCCCTTTTAGCATTTTCCAAAAATACAAGATAGCATCAGGTTTAGTATGAAAAGAGACCCCAGAAAGCTTTACTTAATTAGCGGAACAGATTTTACTTAACCTATTTATTTAAATTATTAAAAAATGTCCACTCGTTTACAAACTCGGTAGGTGAATGCATAAGTCCTAGTGCCTTTCTAGTATTCATATAACTTTCTACATAATAATTCCAAATAAAGTTATGTTTACGGCATAACATGAATATAAATAAAGATCCGGGTTTGAGTACTCGTATGGAAAAATATTGCTTTCGGTTGGGTGAGGTATAATGGGAGGCAGATTGGATTTTGGGTTCAATTGTGTTCTTGCAAGAGTGGCAAGTTGCGGACAATGTTCTCCGATCTGGGGCGTTCAATCCCTGGCGAGCTCAACGGCACATGTTTTAATTTGTTTCTCTTTCCAAGGCCTCCTAACTTTTTTTTCCAATTTTATTTATGGATGTACACGTGGTACATTCGACCCCTAAAATCAGGAAGTTTGTTAGGGACGAAATCGAACCCACTATTCTTCTAGCTTCAGAGCTGACTCGTCAAAATTTAATCGAATAAGTTTAACCTAATCTCACTGTTTCTTGTAAAGTCAATCATACTCGAACATTTTCATGATTAAATCTTTCGTTACGTGGCTACGCTTTGACGTAGTCTCTAGAGGTTTCCTATTTACGCTGTATTAAGATTTGTTTATTATATTAGTTATTATTATATTTATTGTATAAAATTGAGGAGGGCAAGAGGCATTCACGGACTGTACTGCCACGGAAGTAAGTCAGTAAGTATTTGCTATATAAAATATATTAATTTAAAAGCGGTTATTTCATTGATTTGCTGTTTATATTGGTCGTTTACGGAAAAAAAATTATGAAGAGTAGATTAATAATTTCTTACTCTATGTTAACAGTAAAAGTTTTATTTTTATTTTGTCGGGTTATAATGTCGATTATAAATATAAAATTGAAACCAGTTTAACCATACAATAAAATACAACAACATCTTCCAAAAAATGATATAATTTATTGCAGCAATTAGAATAACATTTGTGAATATTATCCACTATATTCACTAAAAAAAATTGTAAAATATAAAATGTAAAAATATTTTCCAAAAAACAACCCTGAATTTACTAAATTAGTTACAGTTTGGTGTTAGTTACTGTACTTTTTACCATATTTCAAAAATATATGTAAAGAAAATGTATTTCTTTAATTTGAATTAGCGCGCCGCACCAACGTAGATAATGCAGATGTTGAAGAGAATGATACTGGGGTTATCAGCAGGGAGGTTACAAGTGTGTTAGGCAAGCAGTGAAAAGCTCGAAGTGTTTTTTTATTATTTGTTATTATAAAACAAACAGAATCGACAGGAGAATAAACATTGAATGTCGTTTTATAATGATTCTTAGGGACGACAGAAATCAATTGAAACAAGCTTGTGTGCTCTGTAAAACAAAGAAATTAAATTTTGTCTTGTTTTGTACAAATCTATGTATTTATCTAAAAATACTCACCTACAGACACTCCCGAGTTACACCCAGCCTCTATAAAGAGGCTATCCACAATTAAGGGGAAAACCTGGTGAGAGAGCGTGGTCTAGGCCGAATCACCTCTATGCAAAACCGTTGGCTTAGATACAATACAGTTTCTACCCTGTAGTGAACCCTCCTGGGGATTGTAAACAACTTCAGATTTTTCACTCAGGCCATTTCGAGAATATTCATCAAACTTTACACATACATTCGTACATATTTAAAAACTTCATGTTGGAGAAAACGACGAATTTTGAAGGTTTCAAAGTTAGTAGTGTAAATAACTATGCATGTCCAAGGTGAATTTATTTATTTATTTATATTTTATGCTGATATGGTCCAAAATGTTGCCTATCCAGTTATATTTAGGACCTGATCTTTAACGAGTACCTGATACAGTACAGATCCGATACCGCTATTTTACCTTCTCTCCAGAATGGCATAACCAAGGATTTTGTTCTGCTTTAATAGAATAGAATTTTTTTTTCCCCTTGTTTTCCCTTAGAGCATAGAATTCTGAATTATATTCTAATCACTGGACCACAAGTGAGCCCAAAGAATAATCTGTTTTTACTAGTACACCCATTACCGTTCTTTATCCACTTTCCACGGTAATGTAGTGTTGTGTATTATAAAAGAAAAAAATATATACTGATTCATAATTCCGGTTTTATTGATAAATATTCATTTAAGAAAAAAGATATTTTCTCAGCCGCAAAGCTAATTTAAAATTAGCTTTTTCTTAGGCCGTAAAGAAAAAGCATGAAGCTGTAAAATGATTACCCATCGTTTCGAACTCATAAAAGGATAGAGATAAAAAAACTATAACAATGAAAAATATCTTGCAACGCGGCCTGAGTGATTCGAAATGGATTTGCCCTCGCATATTTTCCCTTAGCATATGCACCCCTTTACGTAGGCCCGGGGTAAATAGTTTTTTCTTTTTAACATTACGCCCTATTCATCTCTTTCAATCATGTTTCCCCAGGCTCCCGCTTCAATAGAGGGCGCTCTTTTATCCTCTTCCGCTTCTTCTTTACTAACTTCGTATCAATCCTCGCTTCCTTCTATCTTGTTTAGCCAGGATGAGGAGGAAACTCGGAAGAAACAATGCGGAACGATTACCCAGGATAAATATTAAAGCTAAGAAGGGTTTCATCAACATAGAACATTAAACTTTTATAAAGAGTAATGCAACCCACATTTTGTTTTTACTTCCTTCAAAACGGAGAGGATATAATGTACATACGAAGTATGTTCGTTTGTTCATATGTCGTTTGCCCATAACTATAGAAAAACCGTTAATGTTAAAAAAAATTTCTGAATTAAAATAATTTTATTAAATAAAATAGTTTAATAATAAATGCTAAAATAGTATATTGAATACTTTATTTAGTAGCTTTAATTGTTCCATTGTGTGCGTGGCGGGTAAGGAAATGGAATCAGTGGATGCTCTTGCAAGATTTTCATTACCGATAATAGAGTCTTACTTTTTAAAAGATGGTAATAACAATTGTTTTAATGAAATCATGAAAAAATATAAAAGAAAAATGCTCTTTTTTCATTTAAGCAAGCATTAAGAAAAGAACAATGTAAAATTATGTGGTACATATGTGATATAAATTTGTGATTGTGTGAGTAAATAAATAAATATTTATTGATTATATTTATACTTTATTATTCTTAATTCAAGCAGTGCTACGGGGTAGTTTCTTTACTTGCCTTTATCTTGTGTCATTGTAAACCTTTATGTAATTTTATCATACAGATGTAAATTTAAAAACACCAAAAATATTTGTACACAAAAAACTGTTTCTATGATAAATAATAAATTATGTACTATATAATAATAGAGAGAGATTCCTTAGATTTCTGTAAAGAATGACCAAGCACGGACTGACCAAGCTCATATTTGACTATTTTTGAAAAAAATAAGACAATAAGTGAAATAAAGAGGTGAGGAAATATTCGGAAAAATTGACAATAATAGAGTCTCAAATGCTAGAAAGAAGTGAATTTTAAATCAGAGTAAAAAACCTGGAACTGCTACAAAATTATAAAGACTAGATATGGTCAGAGGAAGCTGGGCATAGGAACAGAAGAAAAGTGATAGCGAACGCGTGGAAGAATATTAAATACAGAAAAAAAACTCCAGCAGAAGAAAGTAAAATAAAATTTGTAAAATAATGAAAATGAAAATCAACAAAAATCAATGAAGGTACCCATATTTATGGTCTGGTGGAAAAGGAGGTGGCAGTGAACAGCAAAATGTTTGTATACGATAGCACTTGTACTTGGCCAAATCACCGTTTTTATGATTTCATACTTGTGATTTATTTATATTAAATATACTCTGGCTAATGTGATAAAATATTTTTTTTTCTTATATTTACCAGGATTCCAACGGTGTTTATTACCGAAAATTGGATTTATTATTCAACCCACATTTTTCCTTAATGAAGTAAGGTAATTTAAAATTAAACCGAGTTAGTTTACACCTGAATAGCCACCTTTATCTGAGAAAACATTGAAACTTCCCGACGAGGCAATAACTTGCAGGGAAGATCATTGAGAACATTACCGACCCGTTACCTGTGAATGCCAACTAGATCCGGCCCAACTGCGAACCGTATTAGATAAATTGTAGCCCTTTAGGCGAAGGGACTGGCAATGAATAACAAGTTGGCTATCTAGGGCCGAGGACCCGTCGTTATCCGGGTCGGATAACCGTCCGCTTAGCTTCGAGTGATATTGCGGTCATTCCTAGCTCCGTATCAATACGCTGGCCATCTTTAGGTGTTCATCCAGGCATATTACTAATAAGAAAAAGTTTGATGAAACGGTGTAAAGACCCGAAGGTACTTTATTAGTCTTAATCCAAGGATTAACAACAATTAACAAATTAAGAGCATTTATTTAAAACCAAAGCATTGTAAAACAGGCATTCTGTTATTTCTCTATAATAATAATAATAATAAAAATATTTGTTCGTATTTGTTCATCAACTGTTGGTATTTTTATGCCAGAATGAGAGTTTTGTAATTGACATACAATGTTGCTTTTGTGACGTCGTATTTTGATTTTTAAAGTAAACTCATCTTGAGTATATAAAAGCAGAGTTAAATATTCCCGTTGGAGGTAACCTGCAACAAACTACTAAGCCTAAGATCGCGGGTTCGTAGCCCAGCAGGTAGCTCTAGGATTTTTTAAGGGAGTAAAAAATCCTTAGTTACGCCGTCCTTCGGAAGGGACGTTAAACGGGGTTCCCAAGCCTATACGATATCTAGTACTCCATAAAAATCCCTATCCTAATTAAACCTGGATAGGCAAAATTTAGAGCTCCCATTGTAGCATCGTTCGATAAGCCATAGTAGCATAAGGAGACGTTAAATGAACAAACAAACAACCTTTCCTCCCATCCTTCAGAAATATCTAATATTATTCAAAGATCACCTTCCCACAAAGAACCTGCGCACGACCACACCACGACCACACCACGACCCACATCTAAAAGATCTTCCTAGAAAAGCCATCACTATCTATGTACATATACTAGTATAATGATGTATTTAGCACATATTTTCCTAACTCCTGGATATTACCAGTCGTAAAAAAGATACCTTAACCTTAAACGAAACCGGAAAATCTTCCTCTTGCTTTTACCATGTGTTGGTAAAATCCTGGAAAAGC
This sequence comes from Arma custos, assembly GCA_037127475.1. NCBI lineage: Eukaryota > Metazoa > Arthropoda > Insecta > Hemiptera > Pentatomidae > Arma > Arma custos. The sequence goes on along the minus strand of CM073764.1, from coordinate 84,802,646 downwards.
TTTCCCTGGAACTATTATATCCCATCCTGGATGCATCCCACATTATATCAAATCATCAGTTTGGATTCTGAACATTATCCAGCAATGCCATCGTAAGGTGGACATTGTGCCGCCCTCTTCATTGAAACGTAGATTACATTGTTCGGCAGTCCACAAATCCCGTCAAATCTGTTTGCTTAAACCCATGACTTCCTGTCCTTCAGTATCCTTTAGCTCTAAGTTCCCAATTAATTACAAAAGACTAATATACATGACTATTGTAAGATATATTTGGACTTACGGATTAGAGCTTTGGGACTACACTACAATCTAATCCAATTATCACTATTATCCACTACACTATTATCCAATCCTTACAATCCAAAATCCTTTGTTAAATCCTCAATGCTACTTACTTTGTTACAAATAAAGTCATCCATAATAGCCTTGACATTGATCACATTGATACAAGGAGGACAGGGAGGTTTCCCGGAATTTCTATTAAATAAATTTTATTGTCTCCATTGCCTTGACCATAGAAATTGTTAAAGTCAGGTTGAAAGAAAAATGCGTATAATTTTCTAAGCTTAGTATTCAATTATTAGCTTATATTATAACATGCACGAATAACGAATTATGCGTCTTTCATGCCACTGTAAATATTTTTAGTAAACATGTAAATGAAAATTATATAATTACTAAAATAGAGCCAAAAACTCAAAAAGAAACACCATTATTTATTATAATGCAATTGGGAAAAACCACAATGCAAAGCCTTATGTTTCAAAAATACACCTACTTACCAGTCGACGTTTCGCCTATTCAGGCATTATCAAGACACCAAAATCAAAAAGGAGGTTATGTGAATCGCATCTCGAAGAAAAAGGTGCAATACATCCCAACGATCAACAGCCCAAACAGGCTCCAAACATGAGACAGCACCCCACCACCAAGACGTTCAACATACAACTGAACGAAAGTAATACGCAACCAGCTGGGAAGGTTATAGAATCAGCTGATCCACAAAACATATCAAGTAATATTAACCTATAAAAATTTATACAAATTAGCAAAGTTAGCCAAATTTTTCTTTTAAAATATTCAACGTTCCCGAATAATATTGGTTCAAATTTTTGCAATTTGTTTTATAATTTACCGAAATGTCTTTTGTGCAATCTGCATGGCCTCGAACAACTTCCTTCTAGAGCCATCACTCTCTTTGTAAATAACTTTAGCATTCTCAAAATAAAATTGATGCTTACAAGTTTTGATATGCTGGGACAATGCATTGTGGTTTTTCCCAATTGCATTATAATAAAATTATTTAATATTTATATATTATTAATTGGACCGCTCGTCTTCTGAACAATATGCTGTAGGTACAAATAGCAAACTGAACTTGACTTGATAAAAATTGAAAAGATAAAAAAACACCTTGAAAAGGATTAAAAAATACAAGGCCCAAGGAACGGATGAGTTGTACATTTTAATTTAGAGTAGTGCTTCGAAGGAAGTGCCAGCAGGAAGGTATTGTTACAGTCAGAGAGTAGGCCAGGAGGCACTGTGATGAACTAGTAATAAGTGAGTGTCAGTGTAATAAACCGTTTCTGTGTATTAATGTGTGTCAGTTTGTTGTTGTGTTGAAAAATAAAGAATAAGGTAATAAAGATGAAAAATAAAAATTTAGTACTAAAATGGGTAAATGTAAAAATTAAAATATCTGGGTATCTGGGTATTATGTATTTTAATACCTTCCTGGCATTTCGTTGTTAATACTATGCACTCATACATTTTAACCTTTATATTTACCATGCTGTGCAATTTTTATCATTTTTATTTTCAATTGCCTGTATTCACCATACTTTTGTTTATTTATATTTACTATATTTCAAATATTTTTGTACCACTTTTTAATTCTCAATTGTCTGTATTTTGCATATAGCCCTGAAGAAGACCTACAAAGTAGGTCGAAACGTGGGCTACTTAATAAACTTTTCTCCAATTCTATGAGAAATTCATTGACCTCTACGTGATTATTATTCAGAAAAATGTTTGTTTTTCTACTTATCATTTTATCTCTCTCTATAATTATTGCTATCTTATTTCTTTTTTATTTTTTTATTTTACTCTGTTTTTAATAATGTTATTGGGAGGCGATTTCCCATTTTTTTATTATTCATTTTTTTAATTATTCTTCATTTCTTAATTTAATGGTAATAATTAATTAAATGTAATTATAATATACTCTATTGCATTGCAGCGTTTATATTAAAACATTGTGGTTATTCTAAAGTGGTTTGTCCCAGAATAAATTAAGATTTTATTATTACTATTTAACAACATATTTACAACAACCGTTGTCCATGATTACAGTCTCTACCATGTACAACGCCACTAAAATGGGTTGTAGTGGTACATGTTGTTTGTTTTTTTATTTTTTTTTATTTAAGAGGTAAATAGCAATTTTTTTCATTCATTTTTTAAATTCTTTTTGATTTATTAATGTAATTGTAATACTCGTAATTAATTAAATTGTTACTCCAAGACATAATATTTTGTATATTATTATTTGCATTGCTATTCTTAAGAGACTTGATCCAAAATAAATAAAGACTTAATTATTATTATTTAACTACATTGGAAATCTGATTGAATTTTAGATTTTTATGTTAATATTTTCGTAATTATCGGTCAGGACTATGGTTACGTAATATTAATGAAGTCAAAATATCGATCATTAGCCATTGCTCTGAAATCAGCATTTGAAAAAATTTTGTAGATTAATTATAATATCTGAAAATTATGATTATTGCTCGTTAAGTATGATGAGGTTGCTATTCTCGACATCATTTCGCTAATAAACCTATAGAATAACTACAAGAGTTAAGTTGTAAGTTCAGATCTAGGTTAGGCCAGGGGGAATATTACCTTCGTGTAGCGTTTCTTTCTTCGCGTGTCACGGCCTCTGCAATGATTCCGAGTCGATTCGTTGTAAATGCCTTGTTGTTGAGTAGACAACAATAGAGATATCAATCCCTTTAATTTTTTTCTCTATAACAAATCGGTGTAATTAACGTGTGAACCAATTTTATAAGTATAAATAATTATATACCTCATTAATAAAAAACTATTATTTGAAGAAATGTATATTTGAACTTCTTATAAGTATAAGACTATAGACCCTGAGAGTTGACAATTTTACTCTTCCCAAAATACGCAATTATGTATCCATGACAATAATAATAATAAAAGGCTTGATTGATTTCGATATTACTGATTTTATGAATTAGTTTATGTGTCCGAAACTAAATCAATGCCGTGACATCAAATTCAATAACTTTATAAATGAGACATACAGTATCAAAATCTGTTAACTCCAAAATTTTGAAATTGATTTTTCACTATGTTATTCAATCAATTATATACAATCCGACATTTTTTCACCTAGTTTCTTAAGGTTTAAGTCTGGTTCTGAACCTGAAGTTTTAGAAGCATAAAGCATTGCTTAACAAAATGAGCGAAAAATGTGAAAAAGTAAATTTTTGAAATTTGAAGTGTTTCTTTCTTACTATATCCGCTTTCTATCCTGAACGCGTCATATATAACCTATACCACTCCATGGAGGTTCTATAGTTCAGTACATGTTTTATAAGATAACAGTCGTGCAAGGACGACATTTGGCCAAGATTACATACAAATGCCAACTTATTCCCCCATTTAACCCTTAATGGGGTAGACAAAGTACCCACTCCCTTTAGGAAGGCTGGGTGAACCCCTAGATCGGGGGCCTATAGATCCCAAAGCATCCATTTATGGCTCCTAACTGATTAGTTCATAAAGGATAGATTATTTTTTGTAACTTTCATACAGTTTAATATAATATAACTTTTATACAGCAACAATCATTTAAAAATATTTAAATTATTAACAAGAACCATAAATAATATATATATATATATATATATATATATATATATATATATATATATATATATATATAAATATATAAAGACAGTAATCCTAAAACTCTCAATTTTAAACATTGTAGTGAGAAAACCTTACAGGCATTGGTGGAACAGGATGTGATAAGCACGGTCTGTCTCAATCCACCTCCCCAGAGGCAGGAACACATTTACATCCAAATCACCTTGTTAATTCTTGAACACCTTCATTTGGTCTGTTAGTTGTAAAGTAAACCTTAAGAGTAGTAGAATAAGTTTGCCGTATGTTAATGGTCATCTTATCATTTTAGGACATGCCACATTAAATTAAGTAAACCAATCCGGTAAAATAGGGTTCCTTTTTGTTTTAAGCAAATTGAATAATGAAATTTTGACAGTTTGAATTTTATAAGTAATAACTCATAATTTTTTTTCTTTTTTTAAACTGGATTTATTGTAAATTTCATTTTCGAGAAAAAAAAAAAAACCTGCTTCCAGTAGAGGAACAAATCAGTAGAGGATTTGACTAAGAATTTTAAGAATGAACTATTGAATTGTACAAAACATCAAAATTTAAGTCCAGATAACTTTAAATTGAGTATAAATACACTGAGAATGATTTTTGATTTGAATATAAAATTAATTAATGCTGAATGTAAACTAACTTACCTTAAATTATGCATGGAAGACCAAATTTTACCTAATCATCTGTTATCTCATATAATTAATATAGAAAACTGTTTTAATAAAAATTTCCTAAATAACACAAAACATCATAATTTTTTTAATTATATAGGACATAAAATAGTAAATTTAGATAAAAAACAAGCATTCTGGATAATAAATTCAATAAGAAAAAAAATTGAAACTAACTATAGAAAACATTTCAGATAAAAACTTGCAAGCTTTAATTATAAATATATGTAAAAGATGGAATAATAATATCAAAGAAATTAAATTAAAAAACATTAATATCAAAACAAATAAACCTAATAGGATGAAATTCAAAAACCCATATAATAATAGCGAAATTTTAAATAAACACAAAACAACTATATACTCTAATAATATCCAAGGAAATAATCAATATACCAAAAAACAATTTAATATTTTTTATTATTATAATAACTTACACTTAGAAAATAGAGTAATCAACCTAACTTCTAGAGAAATACCTATTAATATTATAAATTTATTAAGTTTAGGCGATAATTTCAATTATGAACCAACTAAGAAAAAAATAAATATATATCAAATGATAGCAGATGTAGAAGCAATAATAACTTTCATAGACACTCCAGAAAACCATAAAAATGGTTTACGGAATACCATCAGTAAAAACATATTAATTTATTTAAATAGAGAAAAAAATAAACCTAAAAATACACTAAATAGATTCACTCAAATTGTAAATAAAGATATCCTAACTACAAAGATCTTCTTTAAAAATAACGAAGATCTATGCATAATTAAAAGTGATAAAACTAAGAAATTAGCTATAATAACTAAATCAGACTACAAGAGAAAGATTTTAGAAATTTTGAATGATAAAGACACTTACAAAAGTATAAGACACAACCCGATGAATGAACTGAACATTAAAATAAATAAACATTTAGAAAAGTTAGATATAGATATATAGATAAAAATTTTAAAAATGAACTATCAAATAAATACTACAGTAACTCTAGAATTCACGGTTTAATCAAATTACATAAGAAAGGATATCCTTGCAGACCTATTGTAGATGGAACAAACAATCCAACAGATAACCTTTCAAAATTTTTAAATAAATCCTGAGATCAATTAAATAACAATAGCGAATATGACATTAAAAACGCTATTGAATTAAAAAATAAATTAGACAATATGAAATTAGAGCCAGAACAGATAATAATTAGTTTGGATGAGGTATCTATGTTTCCAAATATACCATTAAAATTAGCTTACAAACTTATAAATGATAATTGGGAAAACATCGAACCATATACTAGTATAAAATGTAAATCCATTTATTTGGAAGGTATTAAACTATGTACAGAAAATGGATTTTTTACTTTCGAAAACCAACTTTTTAAACAAACAAAAGGATTACCAATGGGAGGCAGATTATCTGTAAATTTATTTGGTATAGTACTAAACTACATTATTAAAGATAGCTTACAAAAATTAAACAACCCCCCTAAGTTATTAGTAAAGTACATAGATGACCTTTTAATTATCACAAATAAAAATAATTTAGAAAATTTTAGTAAAATCCTAAATAAACAAAATAAAAATATAAAATTTACACAAGAATTGGAAAATAATAACTCAATAAATTTTTTAGACCTTACTATCATAAGAAACCAAAATAATAACCTTAAAACAAAATGGTATAAAAAGGATATCACATCTAGTAAATTTTTTAATTACTACTCTAATCACCCGAGGCATCAAATCAAAAACATAGGATTAAATCTAATTAATAGATCAATAAAATTAACAGATGTAGAATTTTTAAAAGAAACGAAAAACAAAATATTCAAAATCCTTCTGAACAACGCTTTTCCAATCAAACTAATAAAAGATTTATGGCATAAACAAATCAATTTAAATAAAAAAGATAATCACTTACCTATAAATATAAAAAGTAAATTAAATACAAAAGAATCTACTAACATTTCAAAAATACATAGCCAAAATAATGCAATAAAAATTAAACCTTCTCAATCTAAAATAACTAATTTTTTGTAAAAGAAACTAATAACATAGATCCACTTATAGACAATGATAAAATTAATATAGTAACAGAAGCACAAGATATAGAATTAAAACATAATAAAATTAAATATAATAGTATAACCTATATCAGAGGCTTATCAGAAAAAATCGAACCAACTTTTAAAATTTATGACATACCAGAAATGAGGATAGCACACAAAACAAGAAACCCAATCAAAAACATTATAACAAGTCAAAAGGATAAGATACCAATTATGGAAAACAAAAATTTAATATACCAACTTACTTGTAATAATTGTGATGGAATATACATTGGACAAACAAGTACACATTTAAAAAACAGAATATATCACCATCAAAATAACATTAAACCTAAAGCTAAAACAAGTACAGCATTATCAGCACATTGTAAAAAAAAATTACACACTTTTGACTTTGATAAGCCTAAAGTTCTACATAGAGAGGATAATACTATTAAAAGAAAAAATTTAGAGGCTTTATTTATAAATGATAAATTAGAAAATGCTGTAAACGATAGAAAAGAAGCAGGAGAAATTATTAAATTATATTCATCCATAATTTTGAAATTAAAAAATAACAGATCATAAGAATACTTATACATTGAAAACAAATCAGATAATAATTATAATAACCTGACCATATAACCTACTAGTAGATCTTTAATAAAATTAAAAAAAAAATTTCCATATATTTCATAATTAATTAATTAATTAATTAATTAATTGATTTGATAAAATATGTTTTTAAAAATTATATAGTAAAATAAATAAATAAATTAAATTTAAAAATAATAAAAAAAAATTAAAAAAAATTTACCTTGTAATTTGTATTATTTTGTTAATGTGCGTTTTAGAACATAATTTGTTATTTTATACTAAATCTAATGACTAATAGAAATAAGAAAAAGGATCTGATGGTTCACAGATCAAAGTTTGGTTTTGTAATGCAATATAATTTTTGACCATGGAGGACTATAGATCTCCTTAAGAATCATTTAAAAGTATTGACTTTCCAGGTATTTATACTTATAGTATGTTATCTTTGGACATTTATGTTATGTTAAATTATTTATAGTATCGTAATTATTGTTATTTTATTTAAAGTTTAAAAAATGCAGAAAAGGAAATGATTGAGAATGACACCATAGTGTCGAAACGTTTTGTTTATAAAGAATAAAATAAGTAATAACTTTAATCGCCAATACACACTTAAAATCCCTTAAAACAGAATTTTTGGGGAAAAATGAAAATAATTAAAGCAAGGAAAAGATAGAATGTATGAATAAGGTAAAAATATCAGCATTTAGCTTTGTAATAAACATTAAAGGCAATACGAATTTTTTATAAGTTTGTATTTATGCACCTTCGCGCAATAACTCCGAATTATATATATACAAATGATTGTGCAGTTTTTTGAGGTACTGCAATGTGAAATTTTAAGACGAATTCAAATTACAAAATATTATAAAATTAAAATGTAATTATTTTTTTAAAGTTTTAAATCCCTCAGTAGAAACTGATTCATTAAAATAAATAATTCAATTACGATAGCCCAATTCACAGATTGAGAAAAAACATACCGACTTAGGACTTCGAAGTCTTCATTGAAAAATATATTTTCTAAAATAAATAATAAATTTAATATTCAAATTAATTGTTTAAACATTTTCTATTGATGTTTCCTATTTACACCATGGATTGATTTAATCCTGACGATATACTCACAACCTCAATCCGGAAATGTTTGAAGTGATAGTTATTAAATGTATTTCGAGAGGGGACTGAATGCTGTGTTCGCAATCAGCAAACATTAATTAATTTATAATGATTAATTATCGCGTTTGATACGTGGGAGATTGAATGTTTAATATCCCACCGAATTTCCCGAAATAGGGAAGTTGAAATGTTTGAATTTCATTAAATGAAATGCTACCGATTCCCCGTTCCATTGAATATAAACTAGCAATGTCAGGTTTCTACCAGATCTTATCAATAGTTTTCTGGCTGGAGATAGATCCAATGGAATCTAGTATCTTCCTGGTGCTCACCCATCCTCTATAAACTGGTTACCCAAAATAAGGAGGGGGGGGGAGTTTAGCGGTTGAGCGTTATCTGGGACAAATAACCTCACTGCTCAACCATTGTCCGAGAAACAGTGCAGTCTCTACCGTGTACTGAACCCCCGACCCTTTATGGGTTGTTGTGGTGCAATTTGTTGTTTTTTTTAAGTTTTTTTTAACTATTTTTGAAACATTAGTTATTCTTAAACTAAACATATCCAAAAAGTAATCTACTATATAAAAATAATTCGGGTTTTCCTTCCTGACGCTATAACTCCAGAACGCACAAACCGATTTCCACAGTTTTGCATTCGTTGGATAGGTCTCGGGCTCCTTGAGGTTTATAGCAAAAAAAATTGCAAATTCAGGAAAAATTTCAACAGAAAAGCGGGAAAATCTTTTTTCACATACAGCTCCATCTCTGATACATAGCATGTACTATAAACCAATATTTTAAGTAGATGGCGCCGGTGCGTGATACATTGTTTGACAGCTAATCATTGTTCTCTGCTCAGTTAATTTCATGTGACAAACCGGTATTGTGTTCAGTGTGAAATTGTGAAAAAAAAGTTAAAAAAATAAGTTATTCGTTTCCTAACATTTCAATTGGAAACCATCAAATCAATCACGTGTATTGTGCAAATTTTTATCTACTTTATAAAAATAAGTCGGGTTTTCCTTCCTGACGCTATAACTCCAGAACGTACAAACCGATTTCTACTGTTTTGCATTCGTTGGAAAGGTCTCGGGCACCGTGAGGTTTATAGCAAAAAAAAATGCAACTTCAGGAAAAATTTCAACAGAAAAGCGGGAAAATCTTTTTTCACATACAGCGCCATCTCTGATACATAGCATGTACTACAAACCAATATTTTAAGTAGATGGCGCCGGTGCGTGATACATTGTTTGACAGCTAATCATTGTTCTTTGCTCAGTTAATTTCATGTGACAAACCGGTATTGTGTTCAGTGTGAAATTGTGAAAAAAAAGTAAAAAAAAATAAGTTATTCGTTTCCTAACATTTCAATTGGAAACCATCAAATCAATCACGTGTATTGTGCAAATTTTTATTCAATTTCAACAGCAGGCATTTGTCTTTAAGGTGGTAAGTTGAACTGTGTAAATTATAATGGATGTGCTTACTAAGTATCGAGTTTTTGGTGACACACGTTGTTATATGTACTCGGTGGAATGGCAGAAGCGTGGACTACCGCATGCTCATATCCTAATTTGGTTGCTGAACAAATTACATTTAAATGAAGTGGATGACATCATATCAGCTGAAATTCCTGATCCAGTCACTGATCCCCATCTACACGACATTGTGACGACACAGATGGTGCATGGACCGTGCGGTGCATTAAATCCATTATCGCCTTGCATGGCTGATGAAAAGTGCACAAAACGATATCCGCGACCGTTAGTTGCTGAAACAGTCACAGGGAACGATAGATATCCAGTTTATCGTTGGCGTTCAAAAGAAGATAATGGTCGAACTATCAAAGTTAAAGTTCAAAATCAAGAGATTGAGATCGGAAATGAATTCATTGTACCATATTGCCCGCTGCTATCACGAATTTTCGAAACACATGCAAACGTTGAGAGTTGTCATTCGGCCAAATCAATCAAATATTTGTGCAAGTACGTCACAAAAGGCAGCGACATGGCTGTGTTTGGTATTGCGTCGGAAAATGTGAATGACGAAATCAGCAACTTCCAAATGGGCAGATACGTCAGTACTAATGAAGCACTGTGGCGATTATTGTCATTTCAAATTCATGAAAGATATCTCACAGTTATACATTTAGCAGTGCATTTGGAAAGTGGCCAAAGAGTTTACTTCACTAAGTCTAATGCGGCACAACGAATGAGAGACCACCATCGACAACATTGACTAGCTTCTTTGCAATGTGTGAAGCAGATCCATTCGCAGCGACGCTGATGTACGTTGAAATGCCCAAGTGTTACACTTGGAATCAATCAACAAAGAAATTCCAACGTCGAAAACAAGGAACCCCAGTTCCAGATTGGCCACAAGTGTTTTCCAATGATGCACTAGGTCGCATGTATACTGTTCATCCTAGAAATAATGAATGTTTTTATTTGCGACTGCTGTTGGTAAATGTACGTGGACCAAAATCATTTGCGCATTTGAAAACTGTGAATGGCCACCAATGCCAAACATATCGAGAAGCATGTCAACTATTGGGTTTGCTGGAGAACGATTCTCATTGGGATTTAACACTTGCGGATTCAGTTGTTTCATCAAATACGAACGCTGTTCGCAATTATCATCACCACATGTTTTCCTTCACAGCCAATTCAGTTATGGAACAAATACAAAGAAGACATATGTGAAGATATCTTGCATCACTTGCGCATTCAAACGAATAATCTTGACATCCAAATAACCGATGAAATCTACAATGAAGGATTGATTCTGATTGAGGATCAATGCTTGATTATTGCAAACAAGCTACTGATTGAAGTAGGAATGATTGCGCCAAATCGATCGATGGACGATGCATTCAACCAAGAATTAAATCGAGAGCTGCAATACAATGTTGATACATTGCAGGAATTCGTTCGAAATAATGTGCCGTTGCTGAATGAACAGCAAAAACAAGTATACAAAACATTAATGCAAGCGCTCCTGGACGCACCTGGAGGAACAGGGAAAACATTTGTTATTTCATTGATTTTGGCCACTATTCGATAAAGATGTGACATAGCTTTGGCGTTAGCATCGTCTGGAATTGCGGCGACTCTTCTAGATGGCGGTCGTACTGCACATTCTGCGCTTAAGTTGCCACTCAATTTAAACACAATTGATACTCCAACATGCAATATTTCCCGATCCAGTGCAATGGGAAAATTGTTGATGCAATGCAAGCTCATTGTTTGGGATGAGTGCACAATGGCACATAAGAAATCACTTGAAGCACTTAACTTCACACTGAAGGATCTTAATAACAACATCGTTGGCGGCTTGATGATATTGTTGGCGAGCGATTTTAGGCAGACGTTGCCAGTAATTCCACGTGGAACGCCTGCAGATGAATTGAATGCTTGCCTGAAGGCATCACCTTTATGGAATAACGTAAAAACATTATCGCTAACCACTAATATGAGAGTTCAACTTCAAAATGATCAAAGTGCTGCACAATTTTCCAAACAATTGTTAGCTGTTGGAAATTTGTAATCGAAATGAATTCATTACTGTTGTGAAATGAAATAAAATTTTTCCTTTTCAAATATAAAACAAAAAAAAAATTTTCTTCATCTTTTAATCACCAAACGAAATGTTACATAAAATGAAGCCATCTGGTGGCGAAACGGAGTTCGCCGGGTTTGCTAGTACTCCTATATAATAATAATGGATTATTTATTACTTTGTTGAAGGATGTCATTGTTTTTATTTTCACTACACCGAGTCAGGTAGATTTTCATTAAAACTATTGAAAAGTCATTGAAATAAAAATTCAAATCCATCCTAATACTCTTCTAATAATCTTTTTGGAGAAGTCTGTTAGGGTGATGTATATAATATGATGTCACATTTATAATATGATGTCACATCATCTAATACGGTGTTGTCATATGTCATATGTTGTCATATGTTTCATCAACAAGGCCTTAGGAAATATGTTATTCTTATTTATCATATAATTATTATTAAATAATATATTGATATTAATACTAGCTCCTTTTTGAATTATCATTAAGAATATTTTAATCACTGTAAAATGAGTTTAACGACGTTAATAATGTGTATCGTTAATGATACGGCGTTAATCCAATTATTACTTTTTTATGATCCATTAAATTTAGAGTGCAAAGTACCTGTTCTAGGCATTATGCCTAGTATTGTATTTTATTCTTATATTTTATAGTATTACGGCAGCAATGTCAATAAATATAAAAAAAATAATATAATAATAAATAATATAGAAAAAATTATGGTGTTACTGTAAAATATTTATCTGTATGTAAAATTAGCCTCTTAACGCTCGGACTTTTTTTTCACAAAATATAACCATAAATATCAGGTTTTTTTTATTTTGTATTTAAAAAGTTTATATTGTTAAAAAAATAATGTAAAAAATAGAACAACAAATAGTTTTATTATTTCTAATATAATAGTACAATTATTTCTAATCAAAATAAATAGAAATTGACATATCATACGAAATTGAGTAAAACTGAATTTTTCATTTTTTATACGATGAAAAAATCATTTTTCATTTTATTATAAATAGAAAAAATTATTTTCATTTGTTTTGTTTTTTATAACATATTCAATTATAATCATTAATATATTGTTTCAAAAACACCTACAGAAAATTGCAAAAAGTTTTACAAACTATAAGAAAAGAAGCTATATGCAGAAACCAGTACAAATGACAAGTAGCAACTGGAAAGCACGATTTATCGTATGTAATACTCTAACGTTGGTGCATTAGAGTATTCACACCGCACGCGAGCGGTGTTCGTTCAAAATCATTAACCAGTTAAAAAAAAATTCTTGTTCCCACAAACAATTGTTCTTGTTCTGCTATAAAATAAATGTCCTTTAGTTCACTTTTTTCTGTTAATATTATTATTTATTATCAGGATTGCTGGACGATTTGGCCTATCCTGACCGTTTTAAGTTTGAGCTCATTTGTTATTTTTTTCAAAATTTAAAAATGTTCGTTCTACACTTGCATTTTCTAATAATACTACTTTTTGTAGTACTTGAACTTCCTTGCTACGCTCGATGATCTTCAATGACAATAAGGTAATTTGGTAGAAACTACAAACAGAAACAGCCTGTATAGGTGTTTCATTTCTTCGCTAAGCTCCGGACATATCCATTTTTTCGCCTACTGTTATCTGCACATTGTAATCGGCAAGAACTCCTAGCTAATTTTATTTGAGCGATCTTTGCTGCCTTGTTAATAAGCAAATTATTATTAAAAGCCTATCATGAATTGTATGAAAAATTAATTCACTGAAACTAAAAATGTTAATTAATTCAAAAACAAATCTGGGAGAACTGTTGGTAGTAGAACGGGTGATGCCAATGGTGAATCTTATTATGAAAAAAAAATATTACGCTCATAACTTTGTTGGAAGAGGAGGTGGAATATTTCCAACAAGGCTACATGTGAGCTCCTGCCAGAGACATGTCATCGATGAGCTTATTACGTCACGAGATGTATTCTGTCCGAACCAGGGATGTCAACGTTACAGTCAGTCTCAACTTCTCAATAGTCCTTTCGGATTCTTTGATAGCATTTCTATTGTATCATACGTAACCTGCAGAAACGTTTATTTTACCTTAAGGTTGGGTTTTTAGTGGAAAATAATGTATCTCGCTATTGGAATAGAAAAAATAGTAATAAATGCCTTCCTTCATCCTCTGCAGCCACATGAAAGAAAACACAGCCTATTGAATATTTTTAAACTCCATAACTCTTCATATCAAACATCTTTATCAATTAGTTCATATCCTTACAGCCCTATCGATTAAAAACAATAAACATATCTAGGGTCACCTGTGGCCTAGTGGTTAGCATAACAACCTTCTATAACCAAGATCATGGTTTGTAGTCTTGCAGGAGACCTTAGGATTTTGAAAGGCAGTAAAATATTCTGCTATGTATTGATGCAGGCGGCACCATGAAAGGGATGCTGAGGGGGGGGAAATGTGTCATGTCGGGACACATGAAAGGGAATATGTTTGGGACAATAAACAGACCCTTGGTCCCCTTATGGATTTATGGTCCAAGATAGTGGAGAAGGAAGGAGAGGGGGAGAGAAGAAAACTCTTGAAATAGGAGGCTGAGGAAGGGACTCAGGGGAGAGACACACAGCAAGAAGGTACTCGGGAGGCGAGGCCGGAAGGAAGAAGACGGATACCCCGAGAGAGAAGAGCGGCCGAACGAAGCGGGTGGAGATGTCGAGGAAGAAGTCCGACCGGTAACCCAATCTACCCCTGTCCACAGATAAGTTTAGTTTAGTTCCTGTAATGTATTTTATGGCAATCCTATTTATACATATTATTAAAATCTGAATCATTAATCTTGTTGAAATTAAATGAATAAACGATCCTTATTGTAATTCTTTTGATGCTTACATACCAGATACACTATTTAGTTATAAATAACATATTGAAGGTAGAATAGATAAGTAAATTGGTAAACACAAGAATAGACCTTTGGAAAGGAACCCAATTATGATTAAGGAAAATAAATAATAATTTGAGTACTCATCCTAAATGAGACTCTGGCATCCCAAATATCAATATATATATATATTCAAGATATATTTAAGAGTAGAAACATAGCAATTCTTACCTGTGCCGTTCTTCGGAAGGGACTTTAAACAGGAGTTCCGACCCCGTGCGATGTCAGTTACTTGTCAAAGATCCCTATTATATTTTATACCTGGATAGGCAAAATTTAGGACTACCATTTTAGCCATAGCAGTAAAGTGATAATAAATGAATAAGAAAACAGACATGTCTCTTTTTCTTAAAGTTACACCCGGCATTCCTCAGGGATCCTAATTCTTTCCACCCTATTCTATTCTTATATACTGATGACCTCCGTATGTTTATCCCATCGGCCTACCATGATGTTTAAGGCAATCAGCTACAAGAGCAAACCATGGGCAGAGAACAACGGATTGAGGATGAACTTAGAAAAACCTAAGGTTGCTCTGGGCAATTCCAATAATCTATTGCATTGCCTTCCTCTTTTTCACCAACTTCGCCAAGAAAGCCTTCCTATATACTTCCAAACCTTTATTTGAAATTTTGGAATAATATTCGACCAGAACCTGTCTTGGAGTAACCACTTTTCCAAATAGCCTAATGATACAATTGCTATTGTTAAACATTGAAAAAAACATTTCGTGACTATGTCATAAAAAAACACACCAACTCCTAATTTCATCAATCATATTTCCCCCTTTGCATTACGACTGCCTAGTACACTCCAGAATTTCTAGTGTGCAGAAGACTGAAAATTTCTAGATATTGTTTCACTAGATTCACAATATGCTCCTATGACGCTAGATAGTTTGCTGAGTTGTCACGACTTAATAAAGTTTAAGGATTACTTACCAACTTACCAAATACTTACATTCTAAATATCATCACTACTTGTTTCTCAATCCATTCTTGAAAAGCCAGATCCCATCCATTCAGTCTTTATATACTTGATATTAAAACTATTTCAAAAACCTTAATCCTTTAAAAAACCCATTACCATTTTCAATGATCCACAATTACAAATTAAAACCACTTACATACACAACTTATTAATCAAACCTTTTTGAAGTAATAAAAATAGAAATAAATATCTACCTATCTATAAGTGCAGATGTGTATGGAAGTTTATATATTAATTCGTGCTGTCAATTCTTTTATTTTGTCAATTCTTTTATTGATATAGATTTTTATTTATTTATTATTTAATTTTCATTTGCACCTGCACAATTGCGCATACCGCAAATTTGATCGAAGTATGTCTCTTAGCGTTTCTACATGATCATCGAGTTTTGGAATAAAAGTATCAATAGTTGAGTAGGTCTCTTGGCCAATGTCTTATTAATCTTTTCTTATCAAGTCCAGGTAACTGAGAGTAGGAAAGCGGAAGAACGAGTGGGCTTGGGTGATATTTGTTATGAATATATGATTTTATAGTGTGAATGTTCTTGTCGTTGTGTATAGTGTGATTCGAAATATAACATGGTGCATTAATAATTTTTCTGAGAATTTTGGACTGTGTTGTTTGTATCTTGTGTATGTGAACTTTTTTTGCTGAACCCCAAAGTTCTGCTCCATATGTCCAAATAAGTCAAGTGAAGATCTGTTGTCCAGAAGATGTGATAGTTGTTTGTACCGTCTAGTCAGTTCTTGTCTTTTTAATTTTGTATGTACGTTCCATGTAAGTCTTTTGTCCAAGTATAGTCAGAGATAACGTACATAATTTTGACTGCTGGACACGAAGCTTTACGTAGAGAGAAGCTTACGTGGCTTGATTTTGAGGCATTTATTCTGATTTTCCATTTATAGAACCACTTTTCTAAATCAAATAAATGATTTTGATATAATAACTGTGCAATGCCAAACAAATTATACACTATTATTTAATTTAAAAGAATATACTATTATTATTATTATTATTATTATTACTTAAATATAATAATAGTATAATGTCAGACAAATGTTACTTAAATTATACGTTTTTCTAATTCTTAGTTGACTAAGTGCCAGAGGATAAAATTATTAAAATCAATTATTCATTTGGACGAATTAAACTTAATTTAAAATGTAAATAAATATTCAATCACATATGAATGTATATCTACATATATCTTTATAAAATGTATGTTTTCTTAATGAAAAATCGTTAATAATATTAATTTTTGCAGGTAAGTGGATATACGTGACTGCGATGCACTTAAATACGTTAAACGTAAGTAAATTATTAAGGTATAGAGATATTAATAAACCTAATCTACTGAAAAATCAATAATAAAGAGAATGACTTCTGACATTCGTTACGGACCATATTGTTATCTTCAAAAATATATTGTGAAGGCAAATATATATATATACTTTTTTAATATATAAAATGAATAATGTACTAATATATCTGCAGAACTATGTACTAACAGGTAGTCAAATTTTGCCCAGAAAGAGTTAATTGTACAGAAGGAAGCGTAATCGTGCCATTCTCGTAGTTTTTACGCACCACGAGTATAACACAATCTTCCTTCCCTAAGTACGAGGAACTCATTTTGGAAGAAATTCGACTATATCACCTATTCAAAGAGGATGTAGATATTTCATAGCTTATGTTATATATTAATTTTTCTAATTAATAAATGATACTTCAACCACTACATATTTTTATATTACATATAATCTTATTTAATAATAATAAAAATTATTTATTAATAAAACATAATTAATTAAGAATACTTCAAACATTACATAACATTTATACTACGATTTATTAAAAAATAACGATTTTAGTTTACATTCATATTTATAATTGCCTACACTAAAACAAAATATATTTCAATTGATTTTAGTGGATATGTATATATATTTATAAATGTTGGTAGATTCGAATATTAAATTTGGGGAGTTGAAATAAACTGAGATGCTCTGCAAAAAAAAAAAAAAAATATTATAACAATATTTTTTTTTAACTTCTTTTAATTATCATATTATTACAGTCTTACCTGTAAAAATAGAAACGAAATTAAAGTGAATATTTCACACACTATTTATAAAATCCTTCACCCGGTTATTATTCTTCCCGAGCTGTTAACATAGTAACCATCAGTAACATTCAAAAGAAGATGGTGTAAGTCAAAACCAATGTTTCTGCAAAACATGTATATTAAAATAAACTAAACTAATAGAATCATAAATGATATAAGAACAATAACAAAAAAAAAAAAAAAGGAAAATAATTTATATGAAACTTTATACTATAATAAAAAGATAGGAAGAGAAACAATGATCTTCCTGAATGATGACATAAAAGTTTAATAATTAATATGAACACATGTAATGCCTACAAAATAATTATTTATTCAAGGAAAAATATAAATATAAGGTAATATCTTAATAAATATTACAACCACTATTAAAAACAAAAAAAAACTCTATTACATTCAGTATATGATAGGTATAGTTATTTATGCACCTAAGGGCTAAAGAAGATCTTTATTCCCTCAGCTGTAAGTTTGTACTCGAGCGAATGCGAGGGTACAATTCGAGTTTGTTCCCGAGCAAAAGCGAGGAAACAATCAAGTTTATTCCTGAGCGAATGCGATTGAAAAATTATCTTCACTCACGAGGCCAAGCCGAAGGAGTAAAGTATTGTGGGAATAATGATCAATTTAGTCCCGAGGGGCATACAAGATTTTATCTCCAGATGGGATATATAAAGGCAAACTATACGCTATAATATTTTATATAATATTACTTTTTTACAATAAATCCAAAAATTTTAATTTTGATAAATTAAAAATTTTAATTTTAATAAATAACAGATTTTAATTTTACAATTTTAATGTTTTGAAACAACAGCTGATTTTAATGGTCGGTGTGACAGGGAATAAAGTTAACTTTTTG
The DNA here is from genome assembly GCA_037127475.1 of Arma custos. Taxonomy (NCBI): domain Eukaryota; kingdom Metazoa; phylum Arthropoda; class Insecta; order Hemiptera; family Pentatomidae; genus Arma; species Arma custos. Next base: position 84,783,778 of record CM073764.1, on the reverse strand, counting down.
ACTCAATTTCTAATGCACAAAGAGAAAAGACGTACGTCCTAATTAATTGAGCCAAAAACACATATGTTTTTGTAACAACTGGAGATAAAATATATTTATATTACCGAAAGACTTATTACTGGCTTGTAGGGACAACATATTTCGAACGAAATTTTATTTTTATATTAAAATAAAAGCACGGGATAAAGTAATAAAAATATAAAATATTTTTAGAAATATATTATCTGTAGTACTATTTTTAACTCTTATTGAGAAGGGAGGAAGGAAGTAGAAAAATTAACGCTTGGCCGGGCACTGCGGTTTTTATAGCATCACTGGGGGTAAGCCGTTACGAAATTGTTATATTTTACATTACCGACAATGTTATGTGATGTCTCTATATGCCAGTAATCTGAATATGTTGATTTATTAGTTTAAAAAATACGTTTATTTGTATTAAAATTAGGATTTTTTCAAAATAACAAAATGAGTTATTCTAGGTTCACTATTTCTACACCTTATTGAATTAAATTTGCAGGATCAAAATATTTATAGATTATTATTAAGTTACGCCAAAAAATATATTAATACATCTTAACTGTTATAGATTTAATAAAATTTAATTAAGCGGAAGAAATATTTATAATGCACTATTTATTAGTATATTATATATTAGTGTCTTAACTGTATGTTTATGTGTTTATTTAACATCACTTTATTCTGTTATGGCTAATCGGATGATGCTACAGTGGAATTTATAATTTTTGCTAACCCACTTATAATTATAATAGGAATCATTAAGTATTATGTGACACCAAACATGCTAGGGGACCCCATTTTACGTCCCTTCTGAAGGACGGTTTAACCAATGATTTCTTACGCTCTTTAAAAAAAATCTTAGAACCACCTGCGGGGCTCCAAACTTGTGCAAATTTTAATGGTTTTCATTTTAATAGTAAAACACAGAATTAGTTTGAAATAGGTGCTATTAAATAGAATATGTAGCTCTGTGAAAGTTTTGATAAAATTGATAAACATGTGGATAGAAATAGAGCGAATGAATGAAGGAAGAAAGTAATACTAACAGGATATTCTGTTACTACTATCTTCCTTCTGATTATGACAGAAAATTAAGGCCGAAACATTGGAACAAATAAAATAACTTAAACTCATTTTTTTGTATTAGTTAATATGTTAAAATTTTAATATATTTATCATTATATTTGGATGAAATGTAAGTAACTAGCCCACCTTTTTCGAAAATTCTAGTTTCTATCTTGTAAGCCTTTTCATCGTCGAAAGAGCATAACAGATACAGACCACGTGGGACGAAATTTGAATTTGGCGGTAAAACAGCGCATCCCCGCGGAGAGCCGATGAACTAGCGAGTGCAGCTAGGGCCCGGATAGGTCGCGCCATGATCCCCGTTTTCCCGCGGAATCAATAGCCGCCAAAACCTTCCTGAGACCACGTCATTGAGGCGTGCCTGAGGGATGCGGGCCAGCGGCTCATGGGACAGGACTGGTGCATGAAGAGGAAGAATCGCCCAGTCAAGCGGTATTTTATCTTGTCATATCTTCTGCATGGCAGTACTCCGGAGGAATGGGTCCTTGAGTGTACCCTGGAGTTGTACCGGAGTCTGAGGGTACACCGGTCCATTCAATGGATTAATCGACTCCTTTCGATCCTGCATTCCGATCCATACATTCCAATCCTCTCCTGCATCAGATAATTTTATACCAAAATGGACTGCATGCCTCTGATTCGGTATTTGTTTACAGAATGATCCCATTGCAATATCTTTGCGTTTATCCATTAATACCTTTTATATTTTAGTTAAATGAATCAACAAGCTTGAAATAGCTATTCACAAGTCTTTGTTTAAACGCTTGGAAGTGGACAATGCAATAAAAATGAATCAAAATTCAAGACAATAGGTGTTCCTTACAGAGGAATTAAAAACTGTTCTAATTAGCAATAGTTGATCATTTATAATTGGAAATGACACAATCATGATTAGATTTACATAATTCAATAACAGAGTTACTATTGTTATGAATATATATATTGTTATGAATACATTGCAATGCCTTGCAGTTTGCCAATTAAACCTTCGTCATTGGCAACTTAATTTGGAAGAGATAATTCTCTTTAAGTAACCTCCAATTACACAAACACCCTGTGCCAACACAAAGTCATACATCCATGTTGTCATTAGTGTTAGTGTATGAAGGTTAGCAAAGGATAGCAATTAGGGAGGTTACCCCGGCAGCGTTATCGACTCCAGCACCCCCTAAGCAAAGTATTAGCCTTTCTTACCCTTCTGCTAACATTCACAAAAAAACCCAGCAGCTTTTAAACGAATCCGCTGAGTGATTTCGAAAACAAAAACTCGACCAAAAGTATTTTATCTGCACTTAGTCTCTACAGTACAAATAAATATTTACTTGTGCAACAATCTTATCACCGTACTACACCATTCACGAGTATGCAAACAATAACATTGCAGTTAAAAATGCATTGTTAAAAAAGTTTCTTTTTAAGATTATTTATAAACAAATTTGAATCAATAATTAATTTACAATAATCTGGAAATTAAACTGAGCACGGTCTACATAAATATTGTCAGTAATTTATTTCTTCCATTTCTCAACGATTTTTTCCTTGTTGACTAGGTTATAAGGAAATTTTTATTAATCATGAAGAAATTAAACTTCATTCAATATCTGATTTCAATATTAAAACGATAGACTGATCTATCTAAAGTAATTTTATAAAACTGTTTCAGATTAACCTTCCTAAAATTAATATTATATCTCACCAATGAATTGAAACAATGTAATCTGCGACATCAATAAGCGTCAATGGTATAACAATTGTTATTGTTATTACATCATCTGAAGTTATTAATTAAATATATTCATGGTTTATACAAAAGTTGAGAACTTGATAAAAAAAAAGTATAAAATCCAAGTTCGACTACACTAGCTGTGTTCTAATTAAAAAATAAGGCTTCATTTATTTCTACTGACAATCTGTAAATATTTATTCAATTACAGTGTTACGTCCCATTATTATTATATCCAATTATAATAAATAAACTTAGTTGTTGTTATTAATATCATTACTTTTTTTTTGGAATAATTCAAAGACAAAATTAAATATTTTGTACCTAAATGCAGACAAATAATGAAGGGATGAAATGAATAAAAATAGCTAATGTGCTTAATATTAGTCAATTTTTAATTAATTCTATTTAATTAACTATTTTAAATTTATGTCAAGAAATCTACATATTAATCATTTATAAGACTTTTCTCCTTGAATAATATTAGTGGTCAACTAATATTAATATATATATGAGAAAGAAAATTGTCCGGGTGGAGGTAAAAAGTAATCTCTTAAATAAAGAAATAGAACTGTTTATTGTACAGCCAACGTTTCGACCACATATTACAGGTCCTCTTCAGGGCTTATAACAATACAATAATGTAATAAGCAGTTTTCCTTATTTAAGATAATTTTTTTTTATCTCAACCCGGACCATTTTTTTTCCTCTCAACTTTTATTTTATTACACATTATTTGAAGGCTTAACAAATAATCATTAGCGTTAGTGAAGGCCTGAGGTTCCGGTTAAAAGTATTTAACATTCCTCAGTTAAAAGAAATTCGTTTGTATAAATTAGAAAGCAACTTGCAAAGAATAGCACAGCATATGTTCCTCGTATGTACAAACTAACTCGGCATTCATAATACTGCTACACATATAACTAAAAATGATGGATGTTTTGGTTATGTACTATAGAGTGCTGAGTCGCTATGCTAATGGTCCTAGGATCAAATCCAGCAGAGGCAGATAAATGATTTAATCAATTAACAGCCGGGGACAGAGCTACCTGGAGCTCTCCCAGCCTCTACTATGTACTGAACCCAAGACCTTCATGGATTGTTGTGGTACAGATTATCATGCCAAGTTACTGGGTGGCATTGTGACCATAACACCTACTTAGTTAAGTTTTCCAGCTCAACTAAACCACTTAATTCCTCTTAGAAACTATCCATTGATCCTAAATTGTCAAATCTTCACAACCTATTATATTAAATATTTCCATTAACGCTTTTGCATCCCTCTGTTAACTGTTTGATTTAAAGCAGACATTCTTCAGATTTAAAAAGATTAACAAGCATTACTACTTTACAGTAGATACACGACATTGAAATCCTGTCCAATTACATTTCCATTAAAATATACAATTGAATATTCTAATATTTAACATTTAATATTAAATTCATTTCAAGAGGTACAATTACGTAGCGTTTATGTAACCTGTAGTCTAGTGGTTTGGCGTAACAAACTACTAAGCCCAAGATCGCGGGTTCGTAGTCCGACAGGTGGCCCTAGGATTTTTAAAGGGAGTAAATTGGTTAAAGGACAATTGATATCAGGAGGTAAAAATTTGATTAATTGGGATAAAAGATTTGAATTTCTTTTTCACTTTGAACAGACAGAAAAATTACAACGCCATTACGTTACGCCGTCCTTCGGAAGGGACGTTAAACGGGGACCCCGAGCCTGTACGGTATCAGTTACTCGTTAAAAATCCCTATCCTAATTAAACCTGGATAGGCAAAATTTAGAGCTCTCACTGTAGCATCGTCCGATTAGCCATAGCAGCATAAAGTGACGTTAAATGAACAAACAACGTAGCGTTTATGATAGACGAAACACAACTTGTAATGTAAGTGCGTTTAAATGCAGGAAATGTTTGTTTTTTTAGTCTGACATTTGTCTGTAAATTTGTAGTACTTAGTAAGGAAAAAAGTGCTTAACAAGCTTTTGAGGTGTATAACGAGGAGTAAATGGGAGGATTACGTTGATATACAATGACGTCTGGGAGACGTTCTTCATTTCTTAAAGACTTGGAGGCTTTCAAGACATCAGGAACGTCTCCGGTAGTTGTCGTACATCATTAAATTATTCAATGATATATTCGAGTGTCGATTCTGTTTTGTTTAAAATTTTCCTACTGTTGTTATTCAAGTGATGCCAGTTGATTTTTCTTGCGCGTCAAATTCAGTTTTATTTGTATGTCGAGGAGTTGAGAGGGACTTTATGGATTTGGGTATGGGTGGTAATCCGTGGACGAAAGTTCGCTAACTGGGATCGGTGATCGGCGTCGAACCTTCAGGTTTGCCAAGCATTTTGTTACAACTGACTTAACCAGAGATTCTAATTTGGTTCTCTCAATTGCTATATACACATATTGATTTTTTTTTTGCAGTTGATCGTCTTCGCCGCCGCTTGGTATATTTGCCCTGAAGATGGCCTACATTATAGGCCGAAACGTCGGAACACAATAAATAAGTTACACTTATTAAGGTGTTTTTATTGACCGCACCCCAACTATTTCTTCCTTACATTAGAAGTTACAGTCAACCAATTCTTCTCTAACATGCTATATACACACTTCGTTCATAGGTAACCGACCAAATAAAAATCCATAAGATTAGCCTTGATGTAACCCCCATCTACTTTTAGTGACGCTACAAAACGCTGATACCTGGACTGGATTCAGACTCCCCTAATGACGGATCCCTCCCTGGAGGTTGAGATACCTGTAATTGAGGGCCGGTTCAATATCCCCGTCCCTTATTGATTCCGCGGGTATGAATGTACTCCCTTCATTGGAGTGGAACTGCCCGGCCAGCATGAAGTGGGTAGCGAGGCAGTCAAGCAGATAGGCGTCCTTCCTCCAATGCATCTCCTCTATTAATCTGTATCCTCAACTGTAATGTTCTACATATAGCCAGTATATGATTAGTAAACACCATAATATCTACTGTATCTCTATTACATGCATCTATATTCTATTACCAATGATAATCTATTATAAACCATTTTTTAAATTTATTTAATTGTTACATGATATATTTTTTTTATATATTTTATTTGAAAAGAAAAGATATGGCCAGGACCGGGACTCGAACCCGGGTTTTCAGCTCTCCGTGGTGACGCCTCAAACATCTCGGCTTCGTTTCTCGGCCAGCCTTATCAATTATTTTTCCTGATCCTATATCTCCGTGTTCTCGCAATTTAGATATAGGATCAGGAAAAATAATTGATAAGGCTGGTCGAGAAACTAAGCCAGGGTGACCGAGATGGTTGAGGCGTCACCACGGAGAGATGAAAAACCCGTGTTCGAGTCCCGGTCCTGGCCATATCTTTTCTTTTCAAATAAAATATGTAAAACATTTTTGTATGTACAGAATTTATCCAAGTCGTGCGGAATTGTCTAACCACACAGCGCCGAGTACTCTTAAATATGAAATGACCTGATAAACTTACTTCCAGTTTGTTTATTCATTTAACGCCAGTTTACGTCCCCATGGCTAATCGGGTTGTGCTACAATGAGAGTCCTAAATTTCGCTTATACCGCTATAATTAGGCTAGGGATCTATTGGTATATCTGACACTACCCCTGAGTCTGGGTAGTGTCAGATATACCCATTTTACATGCCCTCCAAAAGAATGCTTAACTTAATCCATTTTAATTTATCCTTGAGCAACTTGATGAACTGCCAACCCAACACCTAGAACATAGAAAGTTGTTATGCTAACCACTACACCAGGGTGAGTACCGCAGGGGCGGTAAATAAGTGATTAACTCTAATTCTGTACAGATAGAGTAATTTTTATCGAGAGAAGCGGAATCTTGTCATTCTCTTAGTTTACCGCTTGAAATGGAGTTATAATAATAGCAATGCCTGACTTACTCGATTATTCACTACGGAAATAACACGATTGCGCCTAAGTTTTAGAACTCATTTTTGAAAAAAAAAACTATTTAACCATTATTCACCGGATCTTTATAAGGCGTTTGGGATCAAAAGTATGTAGCTCCAAAAATTCACTTTTTCACACTTTTAACTAGTTTAGTCAAACAATTTTTCGCCCCCGAAAATTCAGGTTCAGAACTGGACTAAAACCATGAGAAATAATGCTACAAAATGGTACATCTATATTCATAGATGAAACCATCGAAACTTTGAAAAAGTGAATTTTTAGAGAGCTATTCGCCTTTAATCCTGAACTTCTAATATATCTAGAGCCTCGGTGAATAATTGGTTAAGTCTAATTTTCTCCAAAATGAGTTTTTTGAAGATAGGGAAATGGAATCTTGTTATTTTCGTAGTGAATAAGAGGCCAAAAACAGTTAGTGCTTCATTTTTCATTTTCAGAAGCCAAAAATTACGACAAAGAACTGATTCCATTTCACTCCATGCAATTAACTATCTCTGGACAATATTCACTGGGGCTGCAGATATTATATAGAGAGACGTTTTACGCTCCAGAAATGCCATTCATTAAATAAATGATTCCTACAATTAATGAATTTGTAAATATAAATACATTAAAAAAAAACACCTCTACCACTGCAACCGGTGAAGGGTTTAGTATTCTTGAACAACGGTTGTGTATGGAGGTGATTTGTCCTAGATCACGCTCAATTTTCACCCTTACTTTCGGTATCCACTTTATAGAGGATGGGTGAGCCCCAGGAAGGTCCTAGATCCCACATAGCCCATCTACGACTGCTAATGGTTTGGAAACTCAGCGCTCTACAACTGAGCCACTCCGCATCCTATATAAATAAGCTTCTATGACTAACCTAATGAAAGGTCCGAATTGGTCCGGATACTATTAAATTATTACTTTATTTTAACGTCACAAGATGGGTTTCCTGCCTCCATAAAATGCTTATGTATCGTTGACAAGCAGTAAATCCTGCCGAGGGAAATCAGAGCAGCTCACCTGAGATCCTGCTGCGATTCCAGCATATATTCCAGAAGTGGAGTCATAAATCCTATTCCCTGCCAGCCTTTTCTAGCCGGTAAATTCCCTCGCAATGAGAACTGAATGAAACACTGCTTCATTTAGGAGCTCTCCCTTGGCATTTCCATCATAGTCGCTCTTTCCAAGCGAAATCTTTTTAAAATTCTTGCAGCTACCTCTCTTCTCTACCATAATTTTATAAATGAAATCTTTTCTAGAAATTAATTATTTAAATAAAATATGTGAGGAATCCTTTATAACCAAACAAAAAAAAGGATATTTTTCATTGACTTAATGCTCTGAGTCAATTCAATTCAATTAAATTACTGTTATGCATATATGTACTTAAAAAAATTAAAATAGTCAATTATGAGGACTGACGACAGAAGTGCAAATTCAAAACTCTGTAATAACTGTGTTCTATTTTGAATTTCTGAATCATTTATAGTCGGAACTATCCAAATGTCATAATTATTTACTTTAAATTATTAACAATAGTCTGGTTTTCACATATATATTGGTACTCTGAGTAACAATTATACACATTTTCAAGTGATTTATTTATTAATGGAAACATCATGGGCTGGACATGCTCAATACAATGTATCGAAACAACTTAAATAAATACTACTTAGTATATGTTACATTATTTATACCTTGTATTTGTATTCACATAGATTTTATTTTCATTTTTAGTATTATTATCATTGTTAAGTTCAACAATACTTAGATATTTGACTATGACAAATAAAATCTTTTAAGGAAAACGAAAAGTTCAACCAGTTATTGTCGTTTGAAGTTATTAATTAGTAGTATCAATTGCTCAACTATAAGATTTTTAAGTTAAGTATAGTTATTCTTACATCAGTGGAGATCTTACCTTTAAACTAAAGTTCATTAAAACAAACGGTATAACATGCACAAGCTGCTATATGTGCGCCTGTCTCGCAAAACACGTCTCCAGCATATAGCGCGAAGACCCGGACTCAATAAGTTTTTCCCCAACCGTAAGTCACTAGACTCGGCTAAAGAAGTTAACATTTTTTAATTTTTAATTTTCCACTTTGACTAAATTGGTATAATAGCATGTGTTCAGCAACAGTAATAGCATGTAGCACGTATAATACCCCTTTCTCATTGCTCTAATTAAATTTTTCAAAGAGATTGACCCACTTCAACAAGCAAACACGTGGTGAAATAGTGCTATTATATTAATGGGATTACAACAACTATGCTATATTGCATTTGTTTTTTAAAAAAGATTTCTGATTTCCCTCATTTCTACGGCATTAATGTGAAAATACTTAATTAAATTAATACTTTATTACATTGGGAGTGGGATAGCTCAGTTTGTAGTGTGCTGAGTTGAGGGGTCAAATCTGGGTGTGGTAGATAATTTATTTAAGCTATCAATATGTGTGGAAGGACCAGTGGGACCTAGAGATGGGCACACGCAGTCCCTTTCAAGTGGGCTCCCTAAATTGGGGAAACCCTGGAAATGAGGCGTGATCTCTGACAAATCACATCCCTTTACGGTCTAATGATCTAAGTATCGTTGAACTTAACAATGATAATAATACTAAAAATGAAAATAAAATCTATGTGAATACAAATACAAGGCATAAATAATGTAACCATATACTAAGTAGTATTTATTTAAGTTGTATCGATACATTGTATTGAGCATGTCCAGCACATGATGTTTTTATTAATAAATAAATCACATGAAAATGTGTATAATTATTGTTCAGAGTACCAATATATGTGAAAACCAGACAATTGTTAATCATTTAAAGTAAATAATTATGAAATTTGGATAATTCCGACTATAATTGATTTAGAAATTCAAAAAAGAACACAATTATTACAGAGTTTTCAATTTTCACTTCTGTTGTTAGTCCTCATAACTGACTATTTAAATTTACGAGCGTTGTCTCTACCTTGTACTGACCCAAGAACCTTATTGGTTGTAGTATACACTTTTTTTTTATAACATTATATTAACTTAGAAATAGCTATCATGTAACTTATTCTGTTTTTATTATTTCACAATGAAATAATTCCCTAAGCAGCCCACAAATAATTGAAAATTGAAATTGATAATTATTCCGCAGGTTGTCGCTCCGAATTCAATTTCAACAATTTTCCAAATAATTTGTTGAAACGTTGATTTCTAGATGAAATTATCACCTAAATATTCACATTTCCCACGGATACATTCACTTTTATACCCCTCTTAATACCGCGTGGAGTCGCTAACGACCCCAAGCTCATATTTTTGACTCTCCATAAGTCAAAAACAATGACAGAATCGAGGGTCTAGGGCATTTATCCTTAGACTATATGTAACACGAAGTGTAGAGCCCTAACGAATTTTATGCACAAAATAAATCGCGGTGGATTAATTTTTTTCCAAAAAACGATGATGGGGTCCCGGAATGTCCCCACCTAATAGTCACTGTTAACCTTACTCCAGACCTCCGAAGTAACAGACTGTGCCTTTTCAGGCTCTTTATATAATTTCCTAGAAGAATATTTGCAGTTAAAGTTTCAGTTGGCCGGTGGTGGTTTCCAATTACAGCCGTAAATATTTATTATTATAGTTAAGTATATATTTTCTGGATGTAGCTCAAGCTTTAGTGTTCTTTCGTTGGTTCTCTTTCTTATTCTTTTGCATCCTTTGTTCAGAAGCTATGAATTCTTTGATGTGCGTCAGTCCCTTGATATTTCTTAAATTAATTAGGTACCTACGAAACGAAAGAGAGAAATTGGGATAGATTTTTCAGAACTCTACTTGCAAAATTTCTGTCATTTGCTTATTATCGCAGCGAAAACATCCTTGAAAATGATATTGAGAAAAAGCCTGAAATCATTGCCCCTTAAAATGATACAAAATTAGTGGGAAATCTTGACAGAATGATGAGTATACCTGTCAGAGGCAAACTAAAAGGTGGCGTTTCGCACTTCTTATGAATCTGGTAGATATTGTTGCAGTAAGTGCATTCGTCTTTGGATCTACATCTTGAATAGAAAAAGGCTTATCAACAACAATTGTTTTTTGCTTGATCTCTGAAAAAAATTCGCTACACCCGTGATTCAGAAAAGGTAACAAGGTATGCTCAAGAAGAAATGACACTAAAGTAAACCTTGTTTGTAATGTTTGCAATAAATATATTTGTAAAGAGCACAGAACCCCAACATATTCATGCATTCATTGTAAGTAGGTAAATAAGGCTCTATCGGAACATGTTTTTTCCACTAAAATGAGTTATTTTCAAAATAAATAAAATTATACATTTTGATAATTCAAAAATGATTGCTATTACTTTTCTGCAGTCCCATTCCATCAAAATTATAAGCAATGACTCTTAGATGGATTATGTCATCGTAGCTGATGGCAGAAAAGATGGGGTCCTCCAGTGACCTTTCTGCTATTACATGCTATTAAGTGTAACTTGTTTTAGCCAGTTTTAGGAGGGATATACTAAATCTCATGGCAATTTGATTTTTGGAAAATATTAAAAGGGGAACGAATACAGTTATAACGTGTTTTAAATCTACCGGAAGCGACGACCTGCGGAATAATTAACAATTTCAACATTCGATTATTTGTGGACCGCTTAGGGATTATTTTATTGCGATATAACAAAGACTTTAGAAGTTACTTGAAAGGTTTCTCAAAGTTGATATAATATATTTATTTTGTTTTTATTCCTATACCACTACAACCCATAACGGTCTTGGGGTCAGTACATGGTAGAGACTGTTTCTAGAACGACGGTTGTGCAAGGGAGTGATTTGTGGCTCGATAATTTGCTCGGTGAACGTTTCACTGACGTATATTCTGAAGCTTGTATAAAGAAAAAATCTCAAAGTATATATTGATTTTAGACTCTTGGTAAATAGGGGGACATAAAGTATAATTAATATCTTGCGGGGAATAATGTAAAATGAAAGACGAGGGCAAAAGAAGGAAGTGTTGACAGAGCCTCAAAGGACTCAGTGTGAATAAGGGTCCGTATCTCTTCTCTCTTTTAATCTTTACTGGAACAATTTCATTGTGGCCTAGAACAAAGAGCATTTCCTAAATAAAAGAGTAGACTTGGATTACTCGGAAAAATGTTCTTGAAATAATAAGTATCGGCGCGCTCCATTCCGACTTCGTCTACTTACCCTTATAAGTCTCTAAGGGTTTCTAGGATACTTGAGTACACCCAAAGGACGAAATACCATTAGGTTCTGCGAATAAAGAAGTTGAAACTTCAATCGTAGGGTGTTCTATGCAATAAAATTCTTTCATCGCGTTTTCTTTAAAGTGCTTTATTTCTTGATTCATTTTCAAGAGGTCTCGACAAATACTTATATTTAAGTGTTAGGTTTTATTGTTTACAGACGCACAACATCCATGGTCATCAGAGTCTTCTCTCTTTTGGTTCAAATTTATTTCCACTTCACACACACACACACACACACACACATATATTAATTGTAATAAGTATGGCTTAATGGTTGGGCCAAATCACCTCTATGCACAACAGTTGTCCAAAAAACAGTACAGTCTAGAGACTGTACTAGAGACAGTAGTACACCATGTGCTGAAACCACGACTCTTAATTTCACCAAATTAGCATTTAAAAATACAAAATTCGTAGATAAAATATACGAAATAAACTCTGTAAAGGGACCAGGTCTCTTACAGTTTAATACTAGGACCTTTTTGGCAGCGGGTCAAAATCAACTAAAATATGAATATTAAAGATATATCTGTGTCATAGATATTTCCGTATTTAAACAGTCTTTTAGTCAATAATAGCAGAGCTCTAAGGTCACCCAATACAGCTGGTACTCAATATAGTGGGAAAAACCGGGCGGTTAAAGCATCCTGCACAATCGTTGTACAAGAAAGAGCCCAGTAACACGGACTGAACCCAAGACTCTTTATGAGTAGTGTTACATGTTGTTGTTTTTTTATTTCGTGGCAAACTGGGTCACTTGAAATTAGCAAACTGGTCACCACTGGCTTTATTTATTACCAGACGTAATATAGTTAAATAATGTTCAACCAATTTTGCCTTCTCTAAATGATACCTCACATCCTAGATATTTAATTTAGCTGTCGTTATCATTATCAAAACCCCAAAAAGTTGTGGGACAACAATCTTGCAACAGAGATAGCCTTCATCACGACTTTAACACTGATTAAAACCGGCAGATTAAAATGTTCGATCAAACTTAATTTGGCCTGACCCAACTGACACGAAACATCAAGCCCATTTTAGAAATTTGAATGCACAAGACAATCTATCATAGCTCTCATGGGCAGTGGATGTCATTCATGGTCAGTCTCAAAACCGTTTACCGTGTACATATTATTTTGCTGACCTGAAGATATTTTATGTTAGATATACGACTAAGGATTTGAATCAAGACCATAGTTCAAAATTTTGTATCTTGGCACAATTTAAAACTGTTATATTGGCTAGGTTTTAATAATGATGTTAACGGCTAAAATAAAAAGCTAAGGTGAATCCAGAGATCGTTTTTATCTGGTTCCTAAGGGTCAGGCATAACCGCTGTAGAATGGGAGATTAAAAATCATCTATACTCTTGGATATGTTTATTAAACCTACTCGAAACCAATTGCACACCGTGTTTGGCAATAACAGTAATGCGCAATTATCAGTTATTCTGAGTAAAATAGCCGTCGAAAACATAATTTGGCATTACTTTTACTGTGTTCGACTTATTTTTCACATTTTTCATATTATTAATCAACTAATTTTTTTTTAACTTTTTAAAACTTTTCTTTGCATTATATTCTGTTCTTTATTATTGAAAGCAAAATAACGATTTTATATTATCTCACTATTTTTTTAAATAAATGTTTATGCATTTTTTAATGATGAACTTTCATTTTACCTTAAATGTGTGCAATGGTGTTCAATCGCTCCTCGCAATAAAAATTTTCCGAGGAGCGAGCTGCACACCCGGTGTGCAATGATCTTATTTATGTGAATTCACTTAAGAATTGGGTGATTTCCATAGTTAACACTTTTTTTTATTAAAAATGAACAATATAAAGAGAAAACAATTTTTATTTAAAGTCTCGAATGGGTTACAGCATCCAATTAAAAAAATCAATCTATAAAAATTTAAATAAAAGTCATTTACGTAATTAATTGTATTGGGCGTAATGATCTAGGGGCTTTGAGTTTGGGTAATATATGGAACGAAATTTGTAATCCTTCGGGTTCCCTAAGCCTTATTATTATTGTTGTTGTTATTATTTATTACAATAATGTTGCTCTTATTACTATTATTACATTCAATGTAATCATTGCTATCTTGTCATTACATCAACTACCTTATATAAAAATCAGTTAAAATACACACTTAGTCCAGGTTCGCACGAGTATTTGATTTTTTCTCGTATATTCAAACTTTCATGAAATAATTGGCAATGTGAATTTTATCACAATGAACCGCTGGTAATTTATGGTGTGAGGAAAAATTGTTTATTTTAAATTTAGTAGCTTTGGACAATGAACAGTTTAGAGGCACCATATGACTAGTATGGTGATGATCTTGAGTAATGACGAGGGTTTCTAAATCAGTAAGACGGCCACTCTACTGATTAATTTTTTCATACAAGTTATAAAACACATTTGATGGAGTTCTTTTAATATCTCCGATAACAAAAAAAATTACAGATAAAAAATTCCAAGAATATTGTATATTCCAAGATATTATTTTTGAAATCTAGTAGGTTTCTGTAAATTTCAGGATTTCTAATATTTATAATTTAATATGTCTGATAATGTTTTTAAAAATATTTTTGAAGACATAATTACATCGATATCTAATTTTTACAAAAAAATCTAATTTTTCAAATACCTGTTATTTGTAAATCATTTATTAAAATGAATAAAACCTTTTTTCCAGTCATTTTTTTTTTTTAAACGTTTCGACTTATTAATTCATTTTCAATTTTCTTTTCATTAATATATTCTTACTACTTATAAGTCCATTAATATTTGAATAATTTTACTCATAAATCTGTACATTATCAACCTAAATAAAAAGAACAATCCAATAAATGCATAAGCTATAAAAATATGTCCTAAAATACTGAAATAAGTATAGATACCTTTTAATAGTTGTCAATTATGTACTCCAGTAACATCCACATGAACATTAAAACGAATACCTGTTATTTGAGAGTACCTTATGGATTAAAAAAATAACATTTTGAGCAGTAGAACAAAGCTATTGTTATGATGGTATTTAAAGTCTGTTATTAACCATTTTTTTAAAGGCTTGAAATTGTTTTGATTTTAACTTATGTCTTTATTCCCACGAAACATCAAGTATAAACATGATACAACTCAAAAAGTGTATTTATAAAAAAAAAACATACTAGATACGGAATATCAGATGTATCGTTCCTGAATAAAGGAGCTTCAACCAATACAAACGCTTTATTCAAAATTGCAATTTTTTTAATTATGTTGTTCTTTTGAAGTAGCTATATTTTCCAGTAAAACTCGTTTAGAAATCAATGTCTACATTAAAATAATAAATTTATTTCATTATATTCCGCAGCCCATGGAATATTCTATGACACTTTGTAACCACTAAGTAGTCCTTTTAGACAACATTATAACAATGAGGTGACGTAGCCAGCAGTACATCCCACTCAAATGGTTTACTCCATCAAGGATAAAATACCTTATAGAGGCTGAGTGTACCCCGGAGTAACAAATCGAATCCATGGTCGATCCACGATGATATGACTATCTGATGATTTCCTGTTGATGAGTTACCTGACTCCAACCTGATTACAGAGAGTTAAATCTCATCGCCTAAGCTACATTATTCCATATTTTTTTATTAGTTATTAATTGTATTGATTGGATGAAAGTAAATGGAAGAAATTCCTAAAAGGTTATATAATTTGCGAGAATGGACCATATAACCCCTATTTCTTTGCTACCTTTTCATTGCAGCGAGCTCTTTCCACCACCCCCTTTTCATATTAAATTCAAAGAATGGTATTTCCCCAGGGTGGTACTTTGTAGTTCTTTCATCGTTGTTTAATTAAAAATTTTCTGCTACATTTCGCTGGATCGTTTCACTGGACGAATATCCCGATTTCTTTATAGCTTCAGTGTTCCCTGTTAAGATAAATTTAAAATACTTATTGGCTTAAAACAAATATATTTATTATAATATTAAGCAAATATGACCTCATACGAAAAAATTTTATTATTGATTTTATCGATAGCGGCGTTGCCTAGCGACGGATCGAGGAGTCCTGCTCGACCAGTTAAATTATAAATATTTTTAAAAATGCACAGTGAATCATAAAGACGCCGTTTCTGTTTTCTTTAAGTCGTTCCAAAAAATATAGCAGTGTATATAAGATATAAGAAAGGCTAAGTATCATATTATAGTTATTATGAGTATTTTATATATTACGATTCTCTGTCATCACTGACGGAAGTGTTTTTTCATAAGCCAATGCGATTGAATTAAATTCTAAATTGCAGAGCATAAATTAAGCCTCTATAACGAAGCAGATGGCCATTCGAAGTACAACTTCACGGACTTCACAGTGTGTCCTGATGAACCTTATTCATTGGGACTTAGCCTCGCTCTGGTATACTTTATCACCCTACCGCCTCCCACTTTTATCTGATACAAACTCGAACAATTCTCCCACCTCTGACTAATCATTGAAATATTTCTGTGAATTTGTTTTCGGGATTATTTTTCTTTTTTACTGCATTACTATCATTTGGCTACTCAATATAATTACTTTTATTTTATATTTACTAAGGAAAAAGCAGGCGGTAGATTACAGATACCAACAGAGAAATAATTAGAGGAATATGAACAGATGTTATTACATAACTATTGTATTCATCAGGTTTTAGTTGTAAACAAATCCTGTATTATGAAAAAAATATGAACATGAAAAGTGTAAATCGTGTTTTATGCATCCCAGAAATCAATAATCAACATCTAACTCGCGTGCTGATATTATTTCACCTTATCAAGGCCAAGAATCATTCAATTATTTATTAGGAGATATATTTTTCAGAAAACCTCCTCGATTGTCTTCTAGCTCTGTTTTGTTCCGTTGTACACGTGGAAGGAGCCAATTCTGAAGGATTAGGAGAAAACTGGAAAAACTTATTAGCTACATAATACCTCATATTATTGATCATCCATTTTGTCTCCTCATTCCGTTCGTCATATACTGTCTTCTCTTTCCATACAATCCATCTTCCTCTACAACCGTTCTCCTAGAAACGGTACAATACTTATGTTGTAGTGAACCCAAGACCATTCATGAGTTGTAGTTGTACAAGTATCACCCAGTTTTATTTTTCAGTATTTTAATGCTGAAATGGGATATAAACACCCAAACATGAGGCCCGAATTTTGGTTTTATATTAATTCCAACTTTCAAAAAACAAAGTAACTGACTTCAACGCCGTTATTGTATTATTTCAATAGTATTGTGGATATAAGCCTTCTGAAATAAAGTTCTAATTCCTAGAACAATAAAACGTCACTTGGATTGGAATAGGCTTGATGATTGGGCCGCTAAATGATTGTCAATAGTTGAAAGACTGGATGGCGCCCAAACCTTATTCGATTATATCGATACAAATGCTAAGTATCAAACCTGAAAACAACACTTTTTCAGTATTCAATCTACATCATTTGCTTCAGGGATTGATAAATGATATAAAATGTATATATATATATATATATATATATATATATATATATATATATATATATATATATATATATATATATTAATATATCTGCAGCCCCGGTAAATAAGTGGTTAAGTCAAGTTTTGTCAAGAGTGAGTTAGCTGTTGTCAAGGAAGTGGTATCGTCATTGGCTTTAAATGGAGTTTTAGTACAAGCAATAAGTCCATTTGAATCCAATGTCTAACTTAACTCCTCATTTTCTAAGAAAATAACACGATTCCGCTTCGTTAAGTAGAAGAAACTAATTTTGGAAAACGTTCGCTTCAACCACTTATTTACCTATATTTTAATTATTTACGCTATAACCACTTATTTCATTATTTTCAACCACGAGACTGTAGATATAGTTATCTATCAGGCACAAAAACAATCTGTGAAGACTGGTAAAACCCATTTGACGACACGCATTGAGTTTGAATGAAACTTGAAACCGTTTTTTTTTTTTTTTAGAGAAGGGATAGTTTACTGGAACTGCTAATGAAAGGAAGAAATAGTTGGGGGTGCAGTCAATTAAAACACCATAATATGTGTACTTATTTATTGTTTGCCGACGTTTCGACCTACTACTAATACGAAAGGCTATTACTGATGGCCATCTTCAGGGCTATGAGAGAGAAACAAACAGAACAAAAATATAAAAAACGTTGCAGTAACAAGAATATAGTGAGATGTAATGTAGAAAATTAAAATAGTGACTAGATATGATAAAATAATGAATAAATATTATAATTAAAGATAACGAAAATGACTATATAGTCGAAACGTCTTTGTAAAAAAGAAAAATTATGACTGGAAAATGGTTTACCTCATCAATTAAATATTATATAAATTAGTCCAGTTGAATCCATATTATAAAGATAACGAATATTAAAATAGTTACAGAATATAATAAAATTAAAGTAGTTACAGATTTAATAATTAAAAAAACCGAATATAAAATACAGAAAATAAATGTAAAGAAAGGAGAAAATGTAAACATAATATAAAGGGAAAGAAAAATGAGGTGGTAAACAGAAAGATACAAAATGAAAAGATTAAAATATAACAAAAGGGGTGGAATATGAAGGATTTAGAAAAAAATAATTTAATTATAGATATAAATTGTATGATAATAGACTTCTAGAGGTTAAATAAGTAAAATGTAGCCAACGGCCATACCACGTTCAACACACCGGTTCCCGTCAGATCACCAAAGTTAAGGAACGTCGGGCGTGGTTAGCACTTGGCTGGGTGACCGCCTGGGAAAAACCGCGTGCTGTTGGCATCTAACTTAACAGTTAACAGTGCACACATACTGGCAAGATAGGACTTTGACAATGAAGTCTTAAAGCCAAAAAAACAAAAAAAAAAAAAAAAAAGTAAAATGTAATAATACAAGAATATGTAGAAAGAAATGAATATGGTAAGTATCTTGTAGAATGACAGTTAGAAATGTAAAAAAATTGAAAATATAAGTATGGGATGTTCACTTTTGATGCTTTGAATTTGAATAGACGATATGAAACCATAGAACGCTGATTCCATTTCTGTTTATGGATGGTTACATTAACTAGGAGTGAACAGGAAGTAAAATCCAAAAGTTTGCTGATTGCATCCAAAAGATCTTCAGAAGACCATCAGCTCAAATATTTGGCTAAAATCATTCCCACATTTTTTAATTTTTTTTTAATTCACTATTAATGTTGATTTCTCTGTAGTTATTACCAAGTCCCTATTGTACCCTTACCTGGAACGGGGTCGCTCAGAGAAGGCGCCGAATGTCCCGGGTTCAAATCCAGCTATGGCAGATAACTTAGTTAATTTGTTAACAAAAGTGGATGGTACCATCGGGATCTGGTGATCCTCTGGAGCTCACCCTCCCTGTAAAGTGGATGTACTAAATCGAGGGGAAACTGACAAATAAGCGTGATTTAAGAAAAATCGCTTCCCTTCACAACTGTTTTCTTGTAACATTACGTCTCTAGCAAATATTGAACCCAAGACCCACCACTGGTTGTAGTGGTATAGCTTTTTTTTTTATCGTACTCATACATATTCAATCGTCCAAAGCCCCTATAAATCCTCCACATCTGGGTCTGTGTACTCAGTAACTAAATGCCCGGACGAGAGGACGAGAAGAAGGGCCGACGGACCGAAAGCACATGCAGAGTGGTTAAGAGCTACCACGAGGGGGGTTTGGGAGCTATAAATATTTGAGGAGGTGGACCACTCGCCCCGGCCACTCAACACATTCTCGCTCGTCCTTTCTAAGAGGAAAACGCTTTGCGTGCTTCCACAACCCGAGCAAATCTGCCCATTTCCACACTTAATATTCATATTTATTTGACACATATACTAACATTCTAATGCATACGAACTGAAACGTATTAGCATTCCATTATCTTCCTCTCTTGTAACATTGAAGACTTTAGTACAATAGAAATATACAAATCTGATAGGAAAAAATCAACAGAAATAGCTCACATGGTTTGGGAACACAAGAAGATTGTGAGAAGAGAACATAAATAACCTCGGCGAATACAGGAATTGCTGTTACGAGAAAGAAGAGAGAGGAATTGAGAGATTTGGAAGAAAACAGGAGCTTTCACCGAGATAATTGGAAACTGGGAAAGGAAAGGAGATCAATAACAAAATAAATCCGTGATATTGATTGTAGCATCCTAGTGAAGGAGTGAACATAAAGATAAAGAAAAGTTATTCGCAATGAGTAAACCTGAAAAATTATTAACGATAACACTATTTGCTGTTTATAGGTCTCTGCCCATCGACAATTACATCAATACAAACAATTACAAAAACAAACGTCCCTATCTCACATGCCTCAGAAAAGAAATCCACACGAACACTTACTAAAACCAGTTTGGATCTATGTATAGCCAATTCAAGGGATCGCTAAACAGATTCACGGAAAGCGACTACAAAGATTCTTAGGGGAAGTACTTATAGACTTGTCACAAAAGCACCATGGTATGCCAATCACAAAACTCTCCATACTGGCTGAAAAACACCGATTGACGAACACATACAAACGTTTTTCAATAAAAAATACTGATACCTCTGCTCATCTCAGGGAACAAGAAGGAGAGTAAGACTATTATAATAGGAATTTAAATCAGGCCACGGGAGAGGAATCGAAGGGTACTGCTCTTATTCATTCCTCTAAAGTCATTTTGTAGTAATTTTATTGAAATGTATTCTGCTCATTGCCATTTTTACTTGGCAGTACTTGACAGATGAGGTTAAATATAAAAAGAGGGGAAAAAAACAAAAAAGGAGACCTATGTGAAGCAACCTTCGAAACCGAAATCCGAAAGACCGGATAACCCGAAGGTTCGATACCGATACCACCAATCTTTGCTTATAAACTTCCGCCCACGGGGTGCTATCCTAATCCAATCCTCCAGACAACTCTTGATGCAATCCTCTCACCTACGCCTCGATCTACTCCTCAGACGTTTACCAGACGGCATAAAGCTTTTTTGGAATTCGTTCTTTACCGTGCCCAAGAATTTTACAAACCCATTTTAATCATTTTAATATTATTGACCGGGTGCAGGCTCCTTGATTCCTCGTTGTGTAATCTCTTAATTCTCCAGTGGCCTCACCATGTTTTGGTCCCTATATTCCTATCCCTATTTTCTAATATCATAAGACGTTGTTCATCCTTCTGAACAACATGAATTATATTTATATCTAACCTACTGTATATATATATATATATATATATATATATACTTTTACTTTACTTTTACAGGTTTTTCCCTCAATGGGTTGCCTGGTTAAGTCAGAGCGTCCCTCCAATTTTCTCTGTTCCACCAGTCTTCCTCCTTAAGTCCCCGGCCGGCCATCTCCTCCTCCACGCAGTCCTTCCACCGGGTTCGGGGTCTTCCTCTTCTTCGTCTGCCTGGCTGTTCCCACAGCAAAAGTCTCTTCGGCCATCTACGTTCTGGCATTCGCTGGCAGTGTCCGTACCATCGCAGCCTGTTCCTTCCAATCCTCTCCGGAACTCCTTCAGTTGTCTCTAACATCTTCATTGCTGATTCTATCCAGGCGGAAGATCCTCAGGCATCTCCTCCAAAAGTCCATCTCTTCAGCTTGTAATCTGGAGTAGAGTCCCGGGTTCAGTGTCCAGGTCTCTGAGGCGTAGCTGAGGGAGGGCTCAACAATGCTTCTGAAAATACGCCTTTTGTTGTCCGTTGAGATGACTGTGTTCCAAAGAACTGGGTGCAACATTCTAGTCACTCTTCTTGCCAGGCCAACTCTCCTCCTAACTTCGGGTTTCGACTTGCCGTTACCATCTATTGTTGACCCTAAGTACTTGAAAGAGTCCACCCGCTTGCATATTTTCCCGCTAGTAAAAAGGTCTGTGGCTTCTCTGCAGTTCACTGCCAGGTATTCGGTCTTATCAAAATTTATTCGTAGACCCCATAGACTGTATTCTTTTTCCAGGGCCATCAGCGGCTCTTCCAGACCATCTCTGTTATATGTGACCACTGCCTGGTCATCGGCAAAGAAAAGAGAGAAAAGCATATGTCCATTTATGTCTATGCCCTTTCCTCTCCAACGTGCGCTCCACTCCTTTACAGCCTCCTGTACATAAATTTTAAACAGGGTCGGGGACATACTGCATCCCTGCTTCAGGCCCTTTGAGGCAGAAAAAGGCTCAGATAAGCGATCAATCTGTACTCGTCTTTCCTGTACAGACGTCTCACGGCATTTATTAAGGCATCGCTAATGCCCGCACTCTTAAGAGATTCCCACATCTTAGGTTTAGGCACACTGTCATAAGCCATGTCTATGAAAGCTATATGCACAGCTCTTCCTTTCTCTATTCGCTTTTCTATGAGCTGCCTTAGGACAAATATGCTGTCTGTGCAAGACCTGGCTGCAGTGAAACCAAACTGTTCCTCTGGGGTGACAAACTCCTCTTCTAATTTTTGCTTCAGAATTCTGCCCACTATTCTTGATACCGAACTCTGGGCACAAATACCTCTATAATTTCGGCATACAAATAAATAAATAAATACATAAATCCGGTCTTAAGGTCCTTTGGTAGCTCTTGCCCTTGTATTATCAGATTTATAAGCTTTGTAAGGGCTTTTAACAATGCAGGTCTCCCTGCCTTTAACAGCTCTACTGACAAACCTCCAGGTCCTGCAGCTTTCCCACATTTTGCATTTCTGAGTGCAGCAAGAACTTCATCTTCTTTTACAATAATATTTCCTTGTGCATGATTCTTAGTTGGATATGAACCGGACCATTCTGGCCTTGTTTCGGTCAGCAATTTCTCGTAATGGTCCACCCAGGTCTTCTCACCTATCAGAGGAATCACGTTTCCCTTCCATTGTGTCCTGAGCGTTTTCAGTACTCTCCATGATTCGCGTATCTTATTGTAGCCCAGGGTATTATCAATCCTCCTACAACAGGCTTCCCATGCTTGGTTCTTGCTTTCTGCGGCAGTGCGCTTTACCTGTGTGTTAAGGCTTCGGTATTCTCTCCAATCGTCTTGGCTTCCGCTACATAACCATTTATTGAAGACCCGTTTTTTCTTGCCCACCATTTCTTCTATTTCCATGTTCCACCATACTTTTGGAGGGTTAGTTTCTATCTCCCCTAAGGCTTCACTAGCTGCTTCATGAATACATTTTTTAATGTGCTCATATAATTCTACAGCATTGCTCTCCAAATTGTCGCTAATTTTGGCTTCCAGGCGGCGTTTGTAGAGATTGTTTATGCTTTCATCATTGAGCAGGAGAAGCTTATACTAGCGTACATCTAAGTGTGTGGATTTGGCTTGCTTCGATGCCATCTGCTTTCTTTTCCACAGTGCTATGTATTTGGCTCTTACCCAAAAGTGTCACTACCACATTCCATACCGCGCAGGACTCTTACATCTGCTACTGGTAGGAGGCTATGCTGCTTGGTGATGCAGTAATCCAAGATGGAAGGTCTGAATCCCGGTTTACTCCAAGTGAAATGATGCTCCTTTCTGTGTTGGAAGAAGATATTTTGTATTTTAAGGTCAAATTCCTCGCAGATATCACGCAGCCTGACACCATTATAATTTATAGCTACCTCCCCGCATGTACCCACTACCGGATTTCCTTTGGCTATATATAATTTGGGATTTCACTTTAGATATATATAATATCTATATTTTTCCAGTTCCAGTCTATTCATTTATAATGAATATTTTATATTAATTATAATGAATTCATTCATTCAATTCATTTATAATGAATATTTTATATTAATTATAATGAATACGTGATCAGAAGGCTTTATAAATGTAAACACCAAACTACTGATTCCAGACTATTCATTCCACAAAAATATGTATATGGTATATCAAAAATATATATCATACCACAATTATGAGTAAAGCAATAAATAGATACTTATTTCAATATATTTTATCCCCGGTAATCAAAATAATTTACATACGAATTATTATCGTCAGTTTATGTTAAATATTTATCCATTCTTCGTTGTTTTGTATTGAATGTTCTACATCATTGTAATTGTCCCGTGTAGAGATACCTCATTCTTCCGTCCTGTAATTTCAGGAATTTCCATCGTTACTTCTCGACATCTCATACTGAGGGGAAAATGGCGTGTCGGAAAAGCATTTTTGGAATTCCCGCTTGTCCTTGGCTTCTGTGATCATTCCCCTTTACGATACATGTTCAACATAGTTGTATATAAATGTCATTTATAAACTAATTTTACGAATTTTTTAAATTATATTATGGTAATGGATTCATCAATGCCTTGAGTTTTCTTACAAATTAAGTGTTAATTATCAATCATTTAATATTGATATTTAATGGTATTAACTGACATGGTTATATATTTTTCTTAGAAATTTATAATTAACAAAGGAAGCTATTGACGAGGACAATTAAATAAGAGGTGTACATTTACTATTTAGATGACTGTGAGAGATCGAACCGTCCCTTTGGTTATAGTCTATGAACACATTCACTGAAACGTTCGAGGTAGATATCTCTTCGAGTTATTAATAACAGTAATAATAAAGGAATGTTACATTAGGAGCATAATAATAGATTATGTAATTATTTTTAAAAATTTAAATAACCATCTACATTATGGTTCCTTCAGCAGGGTGCTTCGATACGTAGTGTGCTGAGACCTATAACTGCACAGAAACTATTTATTCTGTCATTCAACTCCCTGCACAACTGTTGTCCTAGAAACAGTACAGTCTCTATCATGTACTGAATCAAAGACACTGTATTTCACCAAATTAGCATTTTTAAACACAGAAGTCTTAAATATGGACATATAAAATTAACTCTGTAATGGAATCATGTGTCTTTATAACAGCATAATTATTTTTTATTAATTACATTTGTATGTGAAGCTAGTTAGGTGCATTCAGTCATTAATTAATTTCCATCGGGTATTTAAATTTTTAACCAAATCAGAATCCGTATCCTTATTTATAAGTATTTGCTATAAGTATCCTTGTAAACAGCGTATTTACTATAAAGAACTGGAAAAAAAGTTGTTTTATAATAATGATTGAGCCTAAAAAATACTTTTTGTGTATTTCTTAACCATAAAAAAGGAAGAAAAAAATAATAAATAAAACATACTCATAGATATAAAAAAATCAGAAATAACGCAATCCTCCCAGCTACGTTTCAGTCTCAATCTTTCTGTTACTTGTGTAAAATATCCTTCTATAAACATTTCAACTTTTTTTTAAGATTATAGATTTATTTAGTTTAAAATAATATATTTTTTAAGAATACTTTAAATTAGTGATAATTATTTATTAATTGATATTATGTAATAATATAATTATTCTAAATCTATCTGTTTATTTTTCTGTTGATATTGAACTGTTAATTCACTTCATACAATATTGGTCATAAATGATATATATATTTTTTTTTTAGATTAATTTATTGATATTTGCAACTGTAATAATATTACATCAAGTAAATTTGCTGATATTAACAAATAACATGAAAAAAAAAAAAACACTTGTGGAAAAACTACCCATCGGTAGCACTCCAATAAAGTTCTATAGTAGAAGGTTTCGAGGCCTTCTTCTTTTCAGACGCCTCGGAGTGTTATCAGGAATAGTATGGGAAGCAAGTTAAGAGACTAGCGGATTCACGTGTGTATGGAGCTTGTCATGGAAGGATAGATATCTAGTTTAGGCCAAATCAGCAACATATGGGATATTAAGATCATGATGGATGAGTTTGTTTGTGACCTAATAAGGAGCATTGAGGATTTTATGAAGGATTTTGGATTGTAAGGATTGGATACGAGTTCAATTGGATAGTTTATTAGAGCCCAAAGCTCAACTCTGTATGTCCAAATAGGTGTGATAGCTGTCATGTAAATGAGTCTTTTGTAATTAATTGGGAGCTTAGAGCGTTTGTCTAGTAAATGTTGAAATAGGAGAAAAAGTCGAGCAGTTTCTTGTCATTTCAGTCTTGTATGAGAAATGATATAAATTAATAAAAAATACTCATGGCAATTGACAATTCCATTGAAATTTAGTTTTTAAAACTAAAAATTACGTTACTGCATTTGAGTACTTTATTTGCATTAAACCATTGAATCATTTAAATAATGATCAATAATGCACAATCTATGCAGCTAATTATTGTGTGACCTTCTTTTGACTATAATCTCAAAAAAATCCTTTTTATAATAAATTTTCATTCATTATATTCTGTTTTTGTAATTTTTCCCCATTCCTGTAGTTCTTATCCGTCCCAAAATCTCAACCGATTCACCAGCTAGCCGATCGTAACAGTGCATGTGACGTCCTATGCGATAGAAGAATAATGACCATCATGTTTTTGTTCATTTTTTTCTTGTTTTCAGACGTGATTTATTTGGTGTTATATCCAGGTTGATATCGAATGATGAAACTCTATCCTTAAAGAAAAACTATGCATATATGAGAGTGTATTTGTGTATTTATGAATGTATTATTATTTCCAACACCTTTATTATTTTATATAAATTATTCTTCTAATATTCCAGGAGCTGGGTAGCTCAGTGTAGAGTGCTGAGTTGTTATTCTGAATGTACCGGGTTCCAAACCGGCTGTGGCAGATAAATTATTTATTTTCTTAACAGTCATGGATAAACAGTGAGGGATCTAAAGATCCTTCTGGGGCTCATCCAGCCTATATAATTTGTGTAATATATATATATATATATATATATATATATATATATATATATATATATATATATAATTGTGTAACCTCATTTGTGGGAAAAAACTGGTGATTGAGGGTGGTACTGTTTAGAACCTTCATATGGTGAAGTGGTACTAAAAAAAAAAAAAGTTGTAAGTACTCAGAGTTTTAAGTATGTGATCATTTTTAAAGATTTCTTAGCATTATTATTTTGTTTTGCTTGTTCATTTACCATATCGGCCTTAATGACTTAGAAACGTTTACCGCCTTCATCAACTACATCCCCTGACCTCTGTATTCAGCAATTGTTCCGATTTTCTGTTTCTGTTTCATCGGCATGTGTTTACTATGCCTATCAACCCCTAGCCAATTACAGTGGCAGTTGTGGTTAGATAAAGTGGTACGCCCTGATGGATCGCTCAGAACTGCATGACAGTTTCTCTCTTCCTCTCAACAATCCCACTTGCCTTTTGTGTCAAGTTCTTACAGACAAGCTTGTCTAGTTAAAACGCGAAATTCTTCATTATTGTAAATAAAATATCTCAAATGGAAATAAAATGGTCTGGATGGGGGTCAAAGAACTAGGTCAAAGAACTAGTTGCTCAAAGAACACGTGAAGTTGCTTAAAATATTGACAATTTGATTCCCCTTTTTTTCTAAACCCAACTCGTTCCAGTAACCACGGGACGAACAAACAGATCCGCAATCCAGTAAAAACCGTTTCCTCTAATTATTTTTTATTTTTACATTCGTTGTTCACAAAACATTTTTTTCGGAAAAAAATAAAAACTGGGCTAGCGGATATTATTTTGGTTTGTCTAAACTAATTCAAAAAGCGTATTTAACGTCCTGCCTTTGATCGCAATAAACAAATAAAATAAAAACAGAAAAACCCACATCATGAACAATTACTGACTCAGAAGAGAAGCGAACCCATACTTTATTTTTCAGAAAACATTTTTATTCCTGAACACACTAGAAGTGATTTGACCCTTATTGACAGTTAAAACCTCAAATGTTTATAACCAAAATAGTTTTATTCATAAAAAGGCCAATGATGAAAATATTCAGTGAGAGTGTTGAAAAAATTAGTAGCATACTTTATAGTTATCAGATGATTTCATTTCTCTTATATTTTAATTTTTAATAATTAAATTTTAAATCTCTATAAATTCGCGTAAGTCATAAATATTTTTGCCAACTGTTTGTTAATTCATATATCAATTTACGCTGCTACTACGATGCCGCATTAGGAGTCCTCAATTTTGCCTTAATTTAAAATCCTAAATTTTAATAAGTATCCGGCATCGTAAAAGCAAGGAATCCCCATTTTATGCTACTTCCAAAGAACAGCGTAACTACAAAGCATCATTTTAACCACTATACCACAGCGTTCTAAGGGCTATCCTATCGAGAATCAAACCTGTCCGTCAAGTTACACAGTACTTGGTCAACAATATGTAATATTTTAACACATAATACCTTGCGATCATTCAGAAAATAACTGTTTACTTAAAAAAAAAGTTCAGTACATGACAGAGACTGTACTGTTACATGGAAAACTGTTCTGGAAGGAGGTGACTTGTCCTAGGTCACGCTCAACCGCCAGATTTTTTTCCTTATTTAGAGTACCCTATTTTTATAATATTTTATAGAGGCTGAGTGAGCTCCAGGAGGGTCCTAGATTCCATATGATCCATCTCCCTCTACAAACAGACTAAATTAAAGTAATGCCTGTAGCGGGATTTGAACTAGGATTTCCGGAATGGCAACTCAGTGCTCTACCACTGATCCACTCCGCTCCCTAAGTTCTGTTTACTTAACAATAATAAATATAGAGGAGAGGGATAATTCAGTGGCAGTGCTCTGAGTTACCGTGACAAATGCAACGGGTTCATATCCAGTTGTGGCACACAAATCATTTAATCTGTTAATACTCTCGGATGGACCCTGTGGGGTCTGGAGAACCTACTGGAGCTCACCCAGCCTCTATAAAGTCAGTAACCTTTAAAGTGATTAAAATTTAGTGGTTAAGCATGATCTCGGACTAATCACCTCCCTGTAGAATGTCTATAATGTACTGTACCCTAGACCTTCCGAGGGTCGTAGCGGTAAAGATTGTTTTAATAATTATAAATATTTAAATAAAAAAATAAAGGAAGGCAATTAGGGAATAAACAAAAGAGTTAAATATTTAGCTGAAGCAATTAGGCAAGAGCCGGCATCGCATTACCTTCTGCTTGCTTAATACAATGAATGTAAACAGGCACAATGAAAGCACCGGGGCTGCTTTTATGTTTTAGCCCTTAATGTTTTTTTCCTCCAGTATATTATTTAAAAAATAGGGTCAGAGGAAACTGAGAGTAGGGGAAAAATATTTCTTCTGAAAAACTATCTTAGCCTTCTGTAATAAAAATCACTTAAAAGGGAAAATTCAGGAAGCCAATTAAAAACAAAAAAAAATTCATCAAGCCGCTTGCCCCGATCAAAGATAAAAATACCCGAAGCTCACAGATCATCAAGGGATTTATCATTTAACTGGAGAAGGAAAAACCGATGGAAAATCTTTGAAAAACTCATCCCTTTTATAAATGCCATCTTTAATGGCCACAGAAAAAATCTCTTCTATCTTATATTTTATATCCTTCAGCATTTTCTGTATTTTTCGCATAACATCGTCTTCTGCTGCTTAAAAGTATATTTAAATAAAAATTGGTTTTCAGTCCTTCGCTATAGATTAGATTTATTTCTAGGTTGATTTAGGATAAGGTTAACATCGATAGACATGCTTCGTGTATCAGTCAGATAAATATTTACTTAAATATGTTCATCTCTCTTATTCTAAAGGGACCTTACTCCAGAATAAAATTCTTTTTCTATTCTATGCTAAAATGAGGTGGTCTGTTATAATAGCCAACATCCAAATATGCATATGGATATGCACACTAAGAAATAGATAGAATAAGACAAAAAATATATAGGTAATATGTTTCCTAACAAAATAAAAATAAATACATTTCTTTATTAAATAATTACTCATCACATATGTATATTAATCTCAACAACACCAGCAGGAAAAACAACTATGTAGTGATAATGGGAGATTTCAATGGGCGTGTTGGAGAACGAATTGGAGGGGAAGAAGCAGTATTGGGAAGTTATAGTTTTGGACGAAGAAATGAAGGAGGAAATAGAATAGTGAATCTGGCTCTCTCACAGAACCTCAAGATAGGAAACACCTTTTTCGGTAAAAAACAGAAAAATAAATGGACATGGCAGTCACCTAAAGATCAGAAATTTGAAATTTATTATTTACTCATTAACCATATAAAATATCTTAAAACTGTACATGTTATCCAAAATCTTGATTAGGAGTAAACTATAGAGAGAAATAACTAACCCCACTTCCCAGTAGGAATTGGTCTCCAGGGAAGTTAGACCATCACTCCCTGAGGGGAAGGCCTACAAGAAATTAACAAGCAAAAATTGTATATAGTATCAGTAGTAAAATTGTTTTAATTTTTATTATAATTCCTGTTAATTTTTTGTAATAAAGGCTTTATTCATTCATTCATTCATTCATGTATATTAATATGGCAGTACCTAGTTATTTATATATTTATTTAAACACTCATTTTAGCTACAAGGGTTATGACGCATTGTTATATTTCATAATATGCGTACATGATAATAAAGGAAGTATTTAATATTGCAATATTCACATATTCCCGAGCTATTCTGTAATAAAAGTAATTATAAGGAAAAAAAAAAAATCAAACACTTGAAAATCCCGATCTCCAATGAAATCCCGATCACTACAATGCTTTAACAAATAAGTTATACACGTCTAAGTTTGGTTTCCTTTTATTTCTTTTTTTTACTAAACAGACAAATTATAAAAGACAAATAAAACTTAAATTATACAATACAAATTAAAATTAATGATAAACAGTTTAGCCAACTTTTGTAAATTTTTTTTCAAAATGAGTAGAGTAATTAACTAATCGGTAACAAGATAAGGAGTTTGTTAATTTATAATCACTTTACGCTGATATGGCTAATCGGACGATGCTAGCTTTTGATTCAGAAATTTTGACTATCCAGGTATAGTTATGAACGTAGATGTCTTAGATTTTTTAATACAAAATACCGTATTGTTTTCATTTGATATAGTCGAATCATTTATAAAAAAAATAGTAATAATTTTGAGCCATTCCTTCAAAGGAAGTATGGTCATTAGTTTATTTTTATTTTCTCATTTCTCAGCATTTCCAGTTTGCTGCGATTCATTATTTCTATAAGGTCTACAGCAAACATCCTGGCGCACTTGACTCATCAGTGATCAAACTCGCAGTTCCAATAAACTCATGTCAAGTCTGCCTTTGCAAGTTGGCAGGAGTTCCTTATTTGTCGAGGATGTTGATTTCAACCGGTACTAATAGGAAAACAGCGCTCTCTTATGATTGCTCATCGTTTTTCTTACCTGACATTTCCTGTCTTTCTGTAGATGTCTCAGATCTAACGGAGATATCTGATGAACAGTCACTAGGAGTTAAGCGATGCCCTCAATCAGTCCTTTATAAAAATAGGTCATATTGGATTTGTGTGACGATGTTTATTAGCAAATCTGTGGGTTGAAAAGAGAAGACGAATTGCTAGTGTTTAAACGGCCGTTGACAATGTCGTATAATATTAATTAATTTTTTTCCGGATGCCTCTTATTGTTTAAACATCAAATTTAATTATCGTAGTCAATTAATTAATTTCTAGGTTGTTTTCTTTTTATTTATTATCTTTTTAAATTAACACGTAATGTTTTTTAAATACATAAATTCCAATATACAAATTAATGTGAATGGTTACACTATTTGTTAAATATCTTTTTAATATGGATAGAATAATTATTAAATTATTGATGGAAACATGGAGTTTGTTCGTTTAACGTAAATTTATGCTGACTATTCCGATCATACTACAATGGGAGTCCTAAATTTTGCCAATCCAGGTATAGTTAGGGATCTTAACGCCTGACACCACACAGGCATTTTACGTCTTCTCCGAAGAACGACATTGCTAAGAATCTTTTACTCCCTTTAAAAAATTCTAAGCCCATCTGCCGAGCACCAAACCCGAGGACTTGAGCATAATAAGTTGTGATGCTAACCACTACACCACAGGTTATCCCAGTCAATCAGCAACGAGTCCTATTAAATGAATTTATCAAAAAATTGTTCTAAATACATAAGGGAATTAAGTATTTGTTTCAAGGATTAGACTTTAGATGGCTTTTAGACCGATCAAATAACCATCTATGGTTCTTGATTCATTCTTTACTTCTCCAGAACTTAAGTGTTATTTACTTATTTAATGTCTTCCCGAAATTAATTCAGTTAAAATATTCTCTCTACTTAATAAAAACAACAGTTCTTTAAAAATTATTGATAAATAATTGGGAATTGATAGGGATAATAAAAGTAATCTGAATAAGACTTTTCAGGTAGAAGCTATCAAGATCATTCCAAAACAAGTGATCGTGATGTTTTTCAAAAGAAGCAATTATATGATAACGAGTTTACAGATATGTAAACTGATTATCTTACACTCAGGATGAGGAACGAATAATAAACGTAGAGAAAATCAAGAATATAGAGAACATTTTTTTTACTAGCGCTTAAGATCTTAATGCTTAGCTGGGATCTTCTTAATCCTAGGCTATCAGTCTTCCAGCCAACATCAATTAGATTTTTCTTTCCCTTTAAAGCTTTTTTTTTTAAAAATAAAATCCCGTAAGAACCACTAAGTTAATGAACATTACACCATCTTAATTTAAATAATCCATTACTAAATTCTTTTTTTTAACCAGTATTATGTTGAAGTAATAATCGGATATTTAAAGTAGATGACAATAAAAAACTGCACCTCTACAACCTATGAATTGTTTCTATCCAGAACGAGGCTCTACCAGAGCTCTCTGTATTGAGTTGGTTGAACCCCAGGAGAGCATCCTGAAGCCATAACTTCTATTCACGTAATTCACAGTAACGGAATAAAAAATTATTGCTCCACTCAGACTCGCATAAGAGGCAGTGCTTTTATATTCACCTAGCTACTTCACTCCCAAAGAAAATATAATGTACGTTTCAAAATTAAAGTGGCTTTCTTCGATTTATTTTCGTAATCAGAATAAAACACAGATTGCCCAACTGTGTTTAAAATGAATATTAATTATCGATCCTAGATGAACCCAATAACCAATTTATGTTATCCATCCTTCTTCAACTTTTTATGACATGTTCATAATGATTTTCATAATTATGTTCACCTACAGCTATGGTAGTTAAATTATTAAATCTGTCAACAGCTGCTATATATATATATATCCTGTGGGATCTGGAGACCTTTCTGGGATTCACCCAGCCTATATTAAGTGGGTATCCTGGAGAAACATGACGTTCGAGTGTGAGATCGAACAAGTCACCTCCATTCGCAACCGTTTTACAGTCCCCAACATGGGTTTTAGTAGTACAGGATTACTTATTGAAAAGGAGAAATATTTGTCCATGTTGAATAAAACGTATCGGAAAATTTAGTGATATAGGTGTATAGCATAGTATACCATTATATAATACAACATTAAATATGTATTTAAAATACCTTTATACTTTCATAATTACTTTTCTTAATTAGTAAAAAGGCAATATTATGAAACCGTGCATATTCAATTTTCATTATCCCGCATGGAAAACTGAAGCCTAAGAGAGTTGTTTCACAATACATAATTTACAAAAAGAAATACTTAGAATTAATAATGAACATTAATTAAATGTAAATAATTCATGTTTATAAGCTCCAGATACAAATTATTTTAAAAACTAAGCCAATGTTTTGATATATTTTATATTCAGCATTGATAACATTTAACTAACGAGAGGAGTGGTTGAGTGGTAGAGCGCTGAGTTGCAGTGCCGAAAATCCCGGATTTAAATCCGTATTTGGCAGATATTATTTAATGTGCCAACAGCTGCGATGAATCCTTTGGGATTCAAAATCCTCCTGTTTTTTTTTTTTTCATTTTACCAATTACCTCTTCCTTGTAAAGTGGGCCCTAGTGCATGGAGGATAAATGGCCTGCAGTTGAGGTGTGTTTACATTATGAATAGTGAGTTGCTAATTCTCGATCAAAATCTTCCTAACTAATGTGCCAACAGCTGGGATGGATCCCTTGGGATCTGAAATCCTCCTGTTTTTTTTAGTTTACCAATTACCAGCATCTTCCTTGGAAAGTGGGCCCTAATGCATGGAGGATAAATGGCCTGCAGTGGAGGTGTGTTTACATTATGAATAGTGAGTTGCTAATTCTCGATCAAATTCTTTATAGCTGATGTGCCAACATCTGGGATGGATCCCTTGGAATGTTCTTTTTATTTTTCGCATTTGTTCATGATTTACAAGATTTTTTTATCCACTTGTGATACTTTTATCGCAGATTGTTCTAATCAAAATTTAAAAATACGACTTTCGTAAAGAAATACCATAATTCACAGTATTTTTTTTTATTTTTTGGAAATCGCAATTACCATATTATTAAAAAAATATATTTGAAAACATTTTTATAAGTATCGAAATATTTTATTTTATAATTTATCATCCTTTATTCTGCCAAATAAATAAATAATATACCATGATGAATGTTATTTGTTTTTAGTTATTTATTTATTTTATCGAATTCATACTTGATAGCTTTATTTTTATTTACTACCATTTATTAATAAATTGAAACATTATTCAAATCTGTAAATAGCTTTGTCAGATGAATCTCAGTTCCTATCCCACTCCTATTACACTCAAATATAAGCCTTTATTTAGCATAACTAAGAATATGCAGCAGGGTAGCTCAGTGTATGGAGTGCTGAGTTGCTATGCTAAAGGTTTCGGGTTCAAATCTTGCTGTGGCAGATAAATAATTAAATTTGTTAACAGCCATGGATCAACCCTGAGGGATCTAGAGATCCTCCTCGGGTACAACCAGCTTCTGGAATGTGGATACCCGAAATATAGGGGAAATCCTGGTGGTTGGCCATTCTCAAAGTTCACTATCTGCCATGTACTGAACCCGAGACTCTTCATGAGTTTCAGAGGTATAGCTTTTTCTTTCCTTTTTTATAATATTAAAGTATCATTTTTTAGTAAAATAATATTTAATTGCCCAATAAGACTACGCCTATCTTTTCCTATCTAAACAGCTCTCTGACAATTAACTCCACTCACTTACGTCACGAAGTGTATAAATCCATTAAGATGGTTGTTAGTACTCTTTTGCTTCGCCTTTATCTCGATTACATGTCATTATCCGTTCAAACAGATCTCAAGTTCTTGACCCCATTCGTATTGTGTTATATCGGGACGTTTCCTTAGGCAATTATTTTCTTAAAATGATGATCTAAACGATCCATGGGCCTTTTCGGGCGAGCTTGCATTAGTGAAGATTACTCGTAGACAACTAAAAATAAAATTGATGAGTACTTTTTCAGATCAAGGACTCGCCATTTTAGGCATCATCATTCTACTAAAGCCGTCTTCAAAACAAACGCAATTTCACAAAGGTCATAAATCATTCTTGCTCAATACCACAATTTGTAATCATCAAGAAATCATTACATCAACCTGAAAAATGTTGAAAAATTAAAAAAAAGACAATTAAAATCATTATTTTAAATCCATAAATCTAGAGAGTTTCGGAGGAGTAATAGGAAAGACTTGATGTTTGAAGTGGTTCTAGATGGCCAGTTAAAAAAAAAAATAAATAAATAAACAATGTGCCTGCGGAAATTTAAACAGTCCATAAATTTAGTTTTATCAATCGATTATGATAAAAAAAAATGTTTTAATTTGTTTTGTTTTTTATTCTTTGCATTCTATTTTTAATGAATTAATTCACATTACAATATATACACGATTTAAAATACATATACACTTTTATATCGGCTTTATATATTACACTTAGGGTGTTTTAAAGATTCAAATGCCTATAGTATCATTTATATTGTGGCTTTTGGATTTTGAATTTTATTTAATCAATCCACCTAATAATAATAATAATAATAAACGTGTTTATTCAAATATATACAAACATATAAATACAATTATATTCAGTGCAACTAATAGATGGTTGGATTGGATTGGACGGAGTCCATCTGTATAAGTTGGTCTGTAAATTAGTGTAAATAAAATATAAATTAAAATAAACTAAAATCTTATAACTGAAATTAACTTGATTTAAATCAATCCTAAACAAATATATATTTACAAGTGAAGATCAGTAGTTAAATTGCTTAACTAAAATGTCCTTATGTCTACTGGCCTCTACGTGATAGTTATATAAAAAGTTCTAATTCGAAACGTTTAGGAGCTCAACCAATTCCTTCTTTTCTAATGTAGTTTTGCCAAACCATCTGACTCTGAACTCCCTTAAGATAGAACACACCGCCACATAATGATACAGGTCCTCTATTTCCCTTTTATTACACATAGAACACAAATACCTTTCTTCAGAACTAGATTGTTGTGCTTTTTGCCTTTGATTATTTTTAAATTCTTGTTCAAATTTTCCTAATAACAAATTTACCTTTTCTTTGTTTAAATAATCGAAAGCTCCAAATTCGGACACGACGAGACTCCTCTAATCAATCCACATTAAAATATATCTGCAGCCCTTGTTAATAAGTTTAATTTTGTTCAAAATAAGTTTCTTGTTCTTAGGGAAGCGGAATCGATTCTTGTAGTTTGCCGAAGTCAGTCATTAGCTAGAAAATAAGTTATTGCTTATATTCTAACCCCATATTAAGCCAAAAACTACATCAATGACACGAATTGGCTTCCTTCAATACAATAAACTCTCTCAGAACAAAGTTCTACTTAACCAATTAATCACATTCGCATCAGCTATAAAGATCAAGAATATATATACACTCTATTTATTGCCCTTGGGTATTTGAAGGGTTATTTTTCTGGCAGGTGCATGCGAGAGATTTACTGTGCCATTTTAGAGTAGATATGGTGAATGCAGATCATCAACTTCGATAACTATCCATTAGTTTTTATAAATTTTGTTCCAAACTTATCTCTCGAAATTTAACAATACTTTTTAGATTATAACTCATATAGTTTTTTAGATAGTCTCAATAGGTTATGAATTATTTATTGAATTTTGACGCATTCAAGAAAATTTCTCGAAGGTTTTACATGCTTGAAAATAAATATATCGTATAGATAGATAGCATTTATCGATCATCATGGATGATTTAAGCATGGCTAAAAAGCTTTCATCTTTCAAGCTGAAATCGCCACAAAACCTAGTGAGCCACTTACTGCAGATATTTTCTCCTTCAGCCTGAGTGGCAATTCAAATTTCACAATAGCCTACATGACGGTGTTTCTCTTTGAAAAGCAAAAATCAAATTGCATAATAAAATAGGCTTGATCTGAATTTAAACCGATCTATCCTTCAGAAGTATAATACAGCAGAACATGCCTCAATGATAAAACAATTTATTACATTTTTAATATATCAATGATATTAAATTGAAAATATTTCCTTAAACAAAAATAAGCGATTTAAATTATATTATTTTTGAAGATCAAGGTAGTCTCATTGGAGAAATGATAGGGTCAAAACAAGCCCGATTTATGATTGTCGTTAATATATTATGGTCTCAAAATAATAAATAAAATATTTTTTTTTTAAATAGTTTACATTCGTTGACAGTAATTTAAAAAATGACATACATTTATCAATTCTAATCTTCTTCGCTTCTAACCTTATTTAAGGCTTTTTTTTTCACATTTCCCCCTGCCTCTTTCACTCTCAATGATTCAATATATTATATAATAAAATTCAAATTATTATAATTTTATATAAGAATGAAATTATAAAGAAAATAATAATTATTCCTTTCATTCTAACCACCTGAGGATCACTTATTCGTATATTCGCTATTTCGCTTGAACTAAATTTATGGCGTTTAAT
This sequence comes from Arma custos, assembly GCA_037127475.1. NCBI lineage: Eukaryota > Metazoa > Arthropoda > Insecta > Hemiptera > Pentatomidae > Arma > Arma custos. Next base: position 84,745,952 of record CM073764.1, on the reverse strand, counting down.
TTCTTTTCTTTCGTCTGTTCATTTTTGTCTAGATTGGATTTCTACAAGCTTTCTTTGGAAAATTACTTTTTTTAAAGTTATATCATTGTAATATACCTATGATTCCAATGTAAATATAAATATATATAGTTAGGATATTGTAACAAAATTTGTTTGTTAGAGAATGTTATTCATAAAATTTATTTTGAAAGTTAAGGAAATTTAAAAGAGTGATTATCCCTATCGTTAATTTGAAATATTGGTAATGATTCCGCAGGGTGTCGCTTCAAGTTGAGTCCGAACAGGTTGTAACATTTCATTCGTTTCCCTTTTAAAGTTTTCCAAAAATGCAAGTAACCATGAGCTTTATGGAAAAGAGCATGGAAAAGAGAAGGCAATTATGGGAAATGTGCATACTCCGGTAATCATTTCATCTAGAAATGAACATTTCAGCCAAGCTATATTAGATGTATTATAATTTATTTTATTGTTATATGGTTTAATTTTTTAAAATAATTTCTTTTCAAATAAAATATTTGGAAATATATTATATATACTTCGAAACATTAGTTGAGACTTTTGTTTCTTGATGAAATGATTACCCAAATATATTCATTACACCATATTTCCATACTGAAATTCATGATAACTATAACTTTATATAAGTATTTGTGAAAAATATTGAAATTAAAACGAATAAACAGTCAAAACTTGTAGTGACTCAAGTCAAAGCGACAACCAAAATATATTTGGAAGTGGTATAAGCCTATTTTTTTATATTAGCGATATCTTAAGGTTTCCATTTTAATTACTTTAAAAATATGGGCAAATGGACACATATTTTTATCACTTAGAACTTAGAAAAGAGGGATGTTTTAAACCCTATACACCTCTTAAATTTTATTATGAAATCCCTAAAATAATTTAAAAGAATGACCGATTTGTTCGTACAAATGGACTTTTATAAATTTTCATTTGAATTTTAATCAAATTCAAACGTGTAATTGCTCTCTCGTTAATTTGACATATTTTTCTTGACTTTACAAAAATATTTGGATCTAAAAATAATAAAAAAATATATACATTTATTACAACTTCAGGGTCATTTGTATCTTCGACATTTGACATGGAGGATGAGAGGAAGAAAAAAAGTTTCAAGGTTGCTTATCGGATTCTTAATCAACATACTAACATATGCATTGTTATCTCATTCGTGAATAAAAATAAACATGGAATAACTGGCCTCGAGACCACGTGGTCTGTTCACGTCACCGTTCGCGCTAACGTTTGGCGAGATGTCATCGGGAAACAGAAGACAGACAGAAGGAGAAGAGCGCATGCGCTGGCTGTCCCACCGCCGGCAGTGTACCAGTGTACTCTGTGCTGTCAGCCTTGCCTCTCTCCTCTCTGTGTAAGTATCTAGGATCTTGGATATCGATAGTATCTAGCAGCATGGATATCGATAGAAATCTAGGATATCTCGGAATCCAGTAGGCACTCACCGCTTATATCGATCGCCGAATATTTGTCAGTGAACGTTTGTCAACTCCCAAAAAATAATTGACATCTACAGGGAAAAAAACACGTAGTTGTCGTCGACAGAAATAGGCGTGGATCATTAACTCGTTTTCGACTAATTGTCTAATTGATGGTGATTACTTGTGAAATCGAATCAACTGCGAACACATTTGTTACATTTCAAAATACATGGATTTGCTAACATTCATATATTTTTACATGAATGAGAATCTAATTTCAGCAAATATGTTATTAAATTGTGTATTTCATGTGAAAGTTAGGATGATTACAGGAAGAAAATGTATGATTTTCCAAAAGGAATTTTATGTGGGACGTAAAAGAAAACCATGTAAGTTAATCTTAATATTTAATAACACTACAACATTAAAATATTCAATTTTTTTGAGACCAAGCAAATGAAAAAACCGAGGAAAACTGTTTATTGATCTAAAATAATTAACTTTTATTAAATATAACCTGTCCCTTCATTTAACTTAACCTGGCACAGGTCATAATAGTGTATAAGCAAATAAACCCAAGAAAAACGCTTATACACACAATCCTAATCTTTTATCTAAACTTAAAAATCTAAGAAAGAAATTTAAACTTTTTTTGTTGCATAAATTTATTTTTATATGATTTATATAATAATCCACTATATATATAAATTGATCATAATTTTATCATTTTATACCATTGCTACACTAAAATATTCAGTAATATAAAAACAGACTTTATTTACTTTTTATTGAGAGCAAGAAAATGAAAAAATGGGAAACAAATATTTTTTATAGTAAATATTTAAATTTTATTAATTCCCTCATTAAGCTACATAGATCATAGTCGTGTATAAGCAAATAAACCCTGGAAAAATACACATACAAATAATCGTTTTATCTAAAATTAAAAATCTAAGGAGGAAATTTTAACTTTTTCATTACATAAATTTTATTTTATTATGATTATATATATTAATCCACTATGTTAGATATTTTTTAACGAAATTTTATAATTTCTAAAATTTATTAATTTATTTTGAAATCCCTCTTATCCCAAGGCAGAAAAAAATAATAGTATATTTTATAATTTAACGAGTAAAATAAATGCAAATTGTACAATTTAAAATATATTTGCATTGCACAGTCCTCTTCTGAATTCCAGACATTTCACAGTCCCTGTGAATAAGTGGTTAATTCAAATTTTCTCCAAAATGAGTTTCTTGTACCCCGGGAAGCGAAATCGCGTTTTATTTTTCGTAGTGAATAAGAGTCTAACTCAGACATTGGCTTGAAAAGAAGTTATTGCTTATATTATAACTCCGTTTCAAATCAAAAACTACGAGAATGACACGATTCCGCTTTCCTCAATAGAGTTAACTCCCTCTAGACAAAATTCAACTGCATTTATTTACCATACCTATAAATATAAAATAATCATATTTCGTACTATATATTTTTAACGTCATTCTAAAACTGAAAAAAACACACATTTTCGGTAAAATGTATAACTTTTTTAATGTTAATCGAACATATTTTCAGTTGAAATCTACAGAACCATTTTTTGAAAATTTTATATATGCTAATTTAATGCGGAAATTTCAGTATTGTTCAAGTAGGTTAATGCATTAAAATTTTAAAAACACTAATTAAGAAGATTAAAAAATATTAATTAATGAAGAATGTAATCATATTTATTTTTTAATTTACATTTTCTATGTAGAAAATTGAAAATAATATATTTCACATCTAAAATCCATGAAAATTATATACATTAAAACATATTTGAATTACTTAATCAAAAAAATAAAATAAAACTAACACGTAATGAATCTTTAAAATAATCATATTTTATACTATTTATTTTAATGCATTTCTGAAACATAAAAAAATTAATGCATAAAACATACATAATCAAAAACCCATTTTCGGTAAATTAAATATTTTTTTTGGTTAGTAAAATATGTTTTTAATTAGAATCTACGGAACAATTTTTTGAGAATTGATTTTTTAAATTCGTTATTTCTTTATTTTATAATGAGAAAATATTCCTAAAAAGAAATATAATAATAAACGTTAAACGTTATTAAAACGTATTTTTACCCTTTACAACGAACTTTGCAAAAGTATTCCACTAAGTTTCTTCCAATTGTTTCTTTCCAAAGAGGAAAATCTAAACTCGCGACTTCTTCATGAACGGTGATTCTCCGATTGCTCGTGACTTTTCAACAAATCCTTTTCAGAACAAAAATACCGGATTTCTATTGAAAAGAAATAACTTCGAAGCGCTAATTAGAGACTTTGTATTGTATTTTTGTCCTGCTTAATACTTATTCAACTTCTCGAGCTAAAATAAAGATCACTATTGTTCGTAAGATTATTTTAATGAGAAGTTTAACTATCGTAAAATAACGAAAAACAATTTATATAACCATGAAAATATTAAAAATATTTGTTTTCGATTATTTTTATTTATTTGCATTGAGTATTTCATATTTGCATTACTTATACCTACTTAAATATAAAATACTTATTGCACTTATCTGAAAGTACCTTCGGGAAACTTTTTAACAGAGTGATGCATTACATCTTGATATTATATTTTCATTAGATATGAATGAAGATGTCAAATAGGAAGATGATTTATAGACTACTCAATTTTCATTAGATAGGGACAGCTTCAAAAACACCTGACGTATATGCATTTTTCAATATCTACTTTGATGAATATAGTTCCTGCGTTATTTTCCTATAGGTCAGAAACAAAATTCTTTAGTTCTTTCATTATAATATCAGTTACCGGTTGAATGAATAAGTAGTGCTTTCGTTTAAGTAACAAGAACTTAGCTTAAAAAGAATTCTGTTTGGCTGCCGGGTACGCCACAAGGAATTCCTTGCGACTGCCAAAAAATCTGTTTGTTTTTTTTTTGGCTCTTCTATTCACTATGATTATCAAGAAATGCTTATCTTTGTTTTAATCAGTTGTTTCTAAATAAGAACTATAAAACAACACGTGTACTGGAAATTTAAAACATCGCAATTAAAATTAGATTTGAATTTATTAATCAATGAGTTATTTTCTGCTAATTTAAATAATTTCTAGAATTTTAGAATCAATATCAATATTCAAGATCAGCCATCATAGGCTTCTTGATGGATCTCTCTGAGCAATAATCGACTTTAACGTTTCTTCACCAACGCTGTAGATATAAAATACTTATATTTCATATTAGATATTTTTTTAATGTCTTTCTAAAACTTGTTTCTCTAAAACATTGTTGGTAATTTTATATTTTTAAGTTAATGCAACATATTTTTAATGAAAATCTACAGAGAACTTTTTTAAAATTTTAAATATATTATTTTTGCAGATTTATTATTATATAATAATCATAAAATATGACTAAAGAGTTAAAAAAATAAAAGTGAACTGCCAAAAATCCGTTTTTTTTTTTCAAGTTTTTTTAATCAGCTGTTTTTAAATAAGAAACAACACAGGTATTGTCAACTTAAGACGTCTCAATTAATACTATATTCGAATTTATTAATCTGTGAGTTATTCACTGTTGATTTAAATATTTCTATAGAATTTAAAAAACAAAATCAAGACAGCCCATCTGAGGTTTCTTGAGATTTGGATGTATTTTCATCTCTTGTATATAATACTTTATAAAGTATTTTTTAATTATACTTTTTTAGTTATTATGTGAATAACCAAAGTATGTATCGCTTTGGGCGAGGAGTAATGATTTTACACCTTTACAGAGTAGTGGTTTTACACCTTTCAAATAATTTAAAAACTAAAAAAAAATATTAGTTTTAAAGTTTATCTGAAACAGCAATTTTATGCAATTATATGTAAAATTTTACTGAAATTTAAAATTTAAATTATTATGTCGAAAATTAGTATTTTATCAATATAGTGTAGTGTAAAAAAATTCTATTAAGCAAACCATAGGCGTTGATAGCCTGATGGTTTTACAATAAAAACATGCAAACAATAAAAAAAAAAATTAAAAAAAGGAATTATTGTTTTGAATCATGTCAAGATCATTAGAAAAGTTTAGACTTCCAAAAAAATGTAATAACATTAACCATCAATCACTTTTAAGATCATGTGTGATCATATTACCTGGAGGACAGTGACATTAAAGAGGATGATTTGTAGCAGCCGTCCATTTAAATACAGCCTTGTCGAACCATAAAGTCAGAAAATAAAGTTCTTTTTGTTTATTTATCTTAGTCTGTATATTTATTTAACACCCTAAATATTATCCTAAAGTTATCATGTTGAGATAAATCATGAATTTTTTTGCGTATGTCATTAAAAATTATTATTATCTATTTTAAATTATTGTACATAAAACAAGCGGAAAAAAATGTTTGCAGAATTTGGGAAACAGTGTACCAACTTTTTTTATCATGTTTTTAAACAAGCTCGCGGAATGTCAAGAATGTTTTCAATTTTAAATGCCATAATGTTCAAACTCTCGCAAGTTTATAATCTGCAATAAAAGATTTTTATTGACGTTCCCCCAAAATATCTCAGCTGTTTACATCATGCACTGTAAAAGTAAAAATATTTTTAATCAGAATAAAAATACCGGATTCAAAATAAATGACTATGAAACACTGGTTAGAGACTTTGTATTGTACCTTCGTCCTCCTTGATGGTAATTTAACTTCTAGAGAAAAAATAAATACTTATAAAAAAGTATATAGGACGGTTAAAAATAATTTTTAAAACATTACTTTTCTTTATTTTTAGTGCAATTTTCTTAATATTTTTTCTTAATAAAGAATTTTTCATTTTTCTTAATAAAGAAAATAAATTTTCTTTATTAAGTATATTTTCTTTATATAAATATATTCTGCGAATATAGCTATCAACCAACAATCAACCAGACAATGATGTCTGATATCCCCTTGCCTTCTTTATCTCGTTTTCCAGTTTGCTAAATCTGAGCATAAAACTGCAAATGCAGCTAACTGCAGTTAAAGTCCCAGCACAGATGTAAGGCAGATGTAGACAGTTATAAGCAGCGTTGGTTGAATGATTTTCTAACTAACGGAAGCCTTGGTGCTGCACTAAAATATTGCAGCAAACTGAATGTATACTGGCTATTTCCCTTTCAGGCATCTGTGTTATAGAGTTAATAAATTACCTAAAAAAATACATATCATGTGAATAAGTATATCCATATTATAGAGTACCAAATGAAAACCCAGCAAACATATATATGTAAATTATATTCATAATTGTTTTAGATATCTAACACATTTTCAATTAAGAGGGAAGGTTATGATATTGTTAACTTTATATAAATTAAATGAAACATAGAAAGGGACTTTTATTCTATTCTATTGTTTTAGATAAGTTAAATGTTTCTATTTTTACCTTTTATGTATTTTACTCTAAAACTTATTATTTTAAATAAACTATTGTTTCAGCAATCGTAAATTAACTTGATATATTAAGTTATACTTTCTTGTGAATCACAATAGAATAGAATACAGTAGAAATATTTCATAATACATATTTCTCTAGTGGATTTATCATTGGACTTGGTTGTTCAAGAAGTAATTCTATCCACCAATTTCATTGTATACTAATTTATTATTCATAAGTTTATGATTTATTCAAAATTCTATATGAAAAGTTTAACATTTAAATAAATAATTTTCAGGCAATTCTCTTAGTACTTAAAAACAACGTTAAATGTGGGTCACATTTGTTGTAATAATTAGCTTAACGACCTTGTGTGTCAAAAATCGAGGGTAGCAGCCCAGCAGGTGGCACTAGGATTTTTTTAAAATCCTTAGTTATGCCGTCCTTCAAAAGGAACGTAAAATGACAGTCCCGTAAATGGTGACTTATAGTCGATAAAGATCCCTATCCTAATTAAACCTGGATATGCAAAATTTAAGACACGCAATGTAGCATTGCTCGATTAGTCTAAGCAGCCATAAGGTGACGTTAAATGTATTAAAAAACAACGTTAATTTAATTATCAAATTCCTATTACAAAAATACTAAAATTAATATTTATTGTTAACTTCTCTCTAGATTGAAAGAAATTATTAATTATTAAATGGCCCTGTCCTTTATGAAACCCTAAGCAAATATGTCCTCAATCACCATATGAAGGCTATTAGCGTAATGAAAGGACTTTATTTGCGTGATGAAAGCATTCACCTAAAATTCACTTCAATCATTCAATAATCTTTTTCCCTTCTTTTAATAAGTAAATATTTGAGGTATTTATAAAAGTTTTCTTCTAAAACGTGCAATTAATATTATAACTATGGACGATAAAATTATTGTCAATTATAGTCAATTAAGTATTTCCAAATTAAAGGTTAAAATTAGGATCCCCCAGAGAAAGATTTTATCATGGATATAAAAGATTAATTCTATCAAATAAAATTAATCGTGAATTCAGTATGCAGTTTATATGCTTAATATTTTGTAAAAGTATAATTAATGACGAATAATTAATATCTAGCTGTGTTTTGTCGAAATTGTCTCATCAAATATAAAATGACTTCTAGCCGTCTGTTTAGAAGTTATTCAAGAATTCGTTATTGTTTTGATTTTCATCTGCCGCTTTCCATCTGCGGGTTTATCTCGAATTATTCCCAAATCCAAAGATCGTACTCGGAGTCACGTAGTTATTACGAACTACGCCATCTGCAAACATCGAGGAATGTCGCAGAACATCAACAAAGTAAAACTTCTTAACTTCAGCAATCAAGATGTTGAAAAAGGAATGAACATATCGTCTAGATATGTTGAAGAATTGTCTGTTAAACGCTTTTTATAGATAGTTAAATGTAATTGAAAAACAAAACACAGAATTTGCAAACCGAGCATACCCAACAGTTTCTAATTTGTAATGAACTTTTAACTGTAAATTGACGGACAGACTCCAAGTGGTAATCGACCAACTATAGCATCACGGCCTACCAGAAACCATTATTAAGTTAAAATTATCTTCACATTTAAGAAATATTAGATTAACAACAAAAATTAAAATATATACGTGGATAAATTTAAACTCTATATGTCTACAAATAAAGCCGAACGGGGTAGCTGAGGGGTAGAGCGTCGAGATGCTGTGCCGAAGGTTCTGAGTTCAAATCCGGCTATGGTAGATACTTTATTTAATCTGTTAACTACCGGAAATAGACCCTGTTGGGTCTACATACCCTCCTGTGGCTCAACCAGCCTCAAATTTGGTACCCTCAATTAGGAAAATACCTGGCGGTTGAGCGTGAACATATCACCTATTTTTAATATTAATATATTATATAGGTAATATTAATAATATATTGTATATTTTTATACATAATATTTATAGGAATATTTCATTTTTTTTTCGTTATATCTAATTTTTGAGCTAAAGCACAATGAAAAGTAAGCATAGTAAAATATAAACAGCCTTAGATGGACCCAGTGGTATCAAGGGAACCTTCTGGGGCACACCGAGCTTCTTTTGAAACCTGATGGTTTAGCGTTATCTTGATCAAATTACTTCTTTTTACATCCGTATTAATCTTAGATACAGTTCAGTCTCTACCTAGTGCTGAACCCAACTTCTCATTTTAATAGTATTTTGCTTGTTTCACACAAAATGTATTCTCTAATCTGGATGACCGTGTGGTTTATCTATTAAGTTTTATGTTTTTGCCTTGCTATACGAGAAAGGTTGTATGTTAGAGTGATACTACTTGACTATAAAAAACATAAATATCAATACATTAATGCACATCGTTAGTGGGGTCCTTATTAACCACTTGAGATCCTTTGAGATATAGGTCATCTATAACAGAGGACGTATTTTCTTTTAAATATTACCAGGAATAGACTACATATTAGTCTGTCATTAGGGAGAGTTGGCCTAAGGGCCGATAAATAGTCTAAAAACACGTATCTCCTTTATTCATAGAAAATGTTATATTCCTCCTTCATCAAAAATACATATTTTTTTTAGGGAGCGGAATAACTCAGTGTGTAGAGCGCTGAGTTGGTATGATGCATATTCTGGGAGCATACCAGGCTGTTATGGATAAGTTATTTAATATATTAACAGCCGTAGTTAAATCCTGTAAGATCTACAGACCCTCTTGTGGCTCATTCAGTGTTTAAAAAGAGGGTGCGCTTAATTGATAGAAAAACTTTATGTTGAGCGTATTCTCGGGCAAATCACCTTGTACCTTGTACAACCGTTGCCTATAAAACAGTTCAGTTTCTAACATATATTGAACCCAACGTGGTGGGATATCTCAGTTGGTAGAGCACCTCGACGGAGATGTGGGAGATCCGGGTTCGAATCCCGGCCTTGGGCATATCTTTTCTCTTCAAAATAAAAATACAAATCTTTAAAATTATAACAATTAATAAAAAAATAAAATTTATAATAATATATAATGAGGTAAGTCAACAAGATCCTAATTAAAAGTAATGTTCAATGAACATTCTTCGCCTTGTATAAATCGCCAATTGCGAAAACACGGGGATATGGGATCAGTGAAGAGAATGGATATGCCTCACCGAGGTACAAACCAGGATAGCTCAGTTGGTGGAGCACCACAACGGAAATGTGGGAGACCCGGGTTCGAATCCCGACCCTGGGCATATCTTTTCTCTTCAAAATAAAAATATTTAATGAATATATTTTATATTACTATATTTTTATAATCCATATTTTTGTTATTAGGTACTTTTTGTTTTTTGTTGTATGCTTTTAGGTTATTCCCTGTTTTTGTCTTAACTTTGGTCTATAATTATTATCTACACAATATGCTTTTTTTTAGATCGAGCCTTCTAATACGCAACCCAAACAATAATGGTCTTATAAATTTATTGCACGTCGGAAATTTATTTTTTAAATATAGCCAAAATTAAAGATGAGTATTTAATTTTTATAATATTTAAAATATCACTTAAATTTCTTTAGTATAAACCTTGCTCTTAATTATATACAACAGTAAATTTTACTATTATTGGTGTTAAGTGAATATCTCTAATGGTAAAGAGTTTCCATTATGGCCTAACGGGTTAATGGTTAGGTCATGTTAATAAAAGACAACTCAATTAAAGCCATAAAACACCGGAAGATTACGTACTCTATCTGATAAGAATGAGTCGACCCGCCTGTAATAAAACGGTTTTATTATAATTGAGCGGCATGCCAGTGTTAGGTTTTATTTTTGCTCGGCTGCCTTTTGAGGCCAAGGTCTGTGATGCTCTGCTTCTCTTCATTCATACTAGTGTCGAATCAGCAAGTCTTATTGATGTGAGTATATTTTCTTTTTAGGCTGCTGTAACATATATGTTGTTTATACCAGACCGGTTATTTTTGTCTTTATAGCAATTATTTCTAATAAAATGTATCCTGAAAAATTCAATAAACATATTTCTCAAGCATAATCTGCAATTTGCTAATATACTTGTACATAAACTAACCTCAAGAAAATTTTTAGGTATCTATGATTTAAAATTTTATTTATTTATATTTTCCTAGTAAATTAATTAAATAAAGCATTATATTGGAGTGAAAATAGATGTTTTAAAAAAAGTTTGAGCCTGAAAAATATCTTACAGATGGTTTTTCAATTCAACGAATGACTATAGGTACTTCCAACTAAAAATCACCAAAAATTCATTTCACTAAAGATACCACTGTATCTTTTAAAAAAATTATTTAATCAATGAAAAAAATCATGAGTGCAACAGTTCTTGCTGAAGACTATTTTAAATGCCATTAAATTTTTTATGGTGGAGCGGAGTAACTCAGTATGTTGAGTGATAAGTTGCTATGCTGAAGTTACCGATTTGCAGTGTTCTCCTAGTGGCAGATAAGTTATTTAATTTGTTAACATCCATGATGGAACCTGTAGGCTCTTCAATCACTCCTGGGGCTCGGCCAGCCTCTATAAAGTAGGTATACGTAATCGGGGAAAAACCTAGTGGGTGAGTGTGATCTCACCTCAGTTAAATCACCTCCCATCAAGACTATTGATCTTTTAACAGTACAGTCTCTATCCTGTACTGAACCCAATACACTTCCTGAGTTGTAGTGGTACAGGTTTTTTTTATTTGATTTAAAACTGCGTATTTTTTACCCATAGACTATAAAACCTGTTGCATATCAAGGCATGTCTCGTTCTTATAAAAATTGTTCCACCATTGGAACGGTTCGTAAAAGAACGAAGCCTATATTAATGTATATGTATTGTATTATCGAATATATGATTTCAATCCAATATTTTTAGGCCTTTCTTTCCAATCTGAGATTTCATTCCTGCGTTGGTTTGTTCTAATTATAGTTTTTGTGGTGTGATTATGTGATCACGAATTTTAAATTATAAGATACTAACTAAAATTAAAGATCCAAATGCATGACAAGAAACCGAATTAACTATATCTAATAGCATCAGATAGATTATTTTAAATTATTCTTATTTAGTAGTCCTTTCGAGTCAGTTTGCTTACACTCATTTCAAATAATTAAAGGCTTTACAGCATTTTGTAGAAAATATCTTTCAGATTTTTTAACCACTAATAAGATGAAATCGTTTGACACGAGATAGAGAAATAAATCAAATGAAAAGTCGAAACAATTTTTTACACTTTTTTCGTGTAAGTTTTTGAATAATTGGTAAATCGTTTAGACAGCAAAAACCCATTCATCCGTTCACGATATATTAAAGGAAAACCGACTGAAAGTATAAAATGTGTCATATCAGTTTTCCCTTTACCTATTACACCTCTGAACCGCCGGAAAATCGTTTGAATAATCAAAACGTATTCAACTGTGTTTATCGAATAAAAAATTAAAACGAATTGAACATTCGCGCTTTTAGTTGTCATTTAAAGTACCAAAATATTATTTTCCGTTAGCCTCTTGCATTGTCGTACACTAGATGAAATCATGAGAGCATGAAAATAATTAATCAAGATGACTCTTTGTGAGGTTGGAGAGAAAAAAAAACTAGTTCTATACTGGTGATGTGAACGAAATATTCGTTCAGTTCTGAGTTAGAAAGAACGATTCATTTATTCATAGATGAGTTTTTCCATCACACTTGTTTCACACCAGCTTTACGGATCATTCCAAACATTATTGCCTGTAACATTGTACTCTGTAATGCTCCCTAAAAATTTACTACCACTTATAGACACCTAGGGAAATTTTCAAAGTGGAATTTCATGACTACAAAGCAATTTTTTTTTTTTTTAATTTATTTATTGATATCTACAACTGTATTACAGTAATACAACAAGTAAATAGGCTAAGTGATATATAATGACATGATAATGACAAGTAGAGAAACTACCCACTGGTAGTACTCAAATAAAAGTTCAAGTAAGGAGGTCGCGTGGCCATCTTCTTTTCAGACGCCTCGGAGGATTATCGGGAATTGAAGAGGAAGCTAGGTTTGAAACTAGAGGGTTTGAGTGGTAATGAAGTTTGTTATGAAAGGATAGATACCGGGTTCGGGCCAAATCAGCAACAAAAGGGACATTAAGGTCGTTATGGATGAGTTTATTCTTAACAAAATAAGGAGCATTGAGGATTTTACGAAGGATTTTGGACTGTAAGGATTGGATACGAGAGGAATTCGATGGCTTAGTAGAGCTCCAAAGCTCTACTCCGTAAGTCCAAATAGGTCGTATGATGGTCATGTAGATGAGTCTTTTGTAGTTAATTGGGAGCTTAGAGCGTTTGTCTAATAAGTGTTGAAGTAGCCTGAGACGTCGTGCGGTTTCTTGTCTTTTCAGTCTTGTATGAGGATTCCAGGTTAATCGTTTGTCAAGGTGCAACCCTAAGTATCGGATCTGTTCTACAGGCACCAGAGAGATTAAAGGATACTGTAGGGCAGGAAGTCATTGGTTTACGTGATTTGAGCGATTTTTGAGAATTTATTTCAATTCTCCAGTTTTGACACTATTCTTCAAGATCAGTGATATGGGATTGGAGGCTTTGGGATGCAATAACTGGATTGGTGTTGACTGATAATACACATGTATCATCAGCATACGTGGTAAGGATAGTATTAGGATGAGTTGGGATGTCAGATGTATAAACTGTATATAGGATTGGACCAAGGATACTACCTTGAGGATCAAAGCAATTAAATTTCTCCCTTACTATTCATAAAAATAAGTTCGTTAAGTAAATTAGTTTACGTGAAGAAACAATATTTCAATTGAGAAAAGCTTTGTTGAAATTATTTTTTACAAGTTTTAAGTGAAGCTGTTTTAAAATAGATTTTACATATTTTTTTGTATTAAGTAGTGCTCAGTGTCTAAGGGAATTGTTTACTAACCGTTATATCCTAGGCTGGAAGATAAATTAATTATATTTTTAAAAACCATGTGCCAACCCAGTGGGATATGAAGACCCTCCTGTGGCACTCCCAGTCTCTATAATGTTCGTACACCTAATTAATTAGATGGGGAAAAATTGTAGAGAATTTTTCCAAACCACCAAGTTTACAGCCTATGGTTCAGCAGCCACTGGATTGAGCCTTCAAGAGTTGCAGTAGAGGTTATGGTTTTATGCATATTTTTAAACGTAAATTGGGCCCCTTAAATTTTAGAAATTAAAATCCAATATTAAATTAGACGAATTTTATAAAAAATTAAAATAAAAATTCATACAGATTAACGAGTTCTGTGAGAGTAATGAGATATCTGTTTGTTTTTTTACTTCCAAAAGTTAGATGTCCACCGGAACATATAATTATATTTTATATAAAATGCATTAATAAAATAATTTCCTTATGTTTTTAAAAATTATTGTCATCAAGTGTAGTTGTATTGGGATTTTTCAATAGCAGAGGGGATAAAAAAGTAATAAATTAATAAAAACGGACTGCTACCCGTATTAATTTTAAAGCTATTCTGAGTCAATATATATATATTGCCCAAATACTCCCAGTCCTTGGACAATATTTCTACTTTAACACTTTAGCATGCTACGGGGTTCGCGAGTAATCGGCACCACCTGATATATATTTGTATTATATAATTTATTATATAATTGATTTAAATATAAATAATTACTTATATAAACATTTTATATTGACATATTTATTGCGGATAATATTTCAACAAGACAAATATCGCTGATAGAAAGTTCATTTCAACGCCACAATCTTGTTAAATTTGTTCGGGATTCAACGTGTTAATGGTAACCTTTAGACTAAAATATTCATCAATATAATTCATAATATGTATTTTAAAATTTATAAATGAAGTAATTAGTCACTTTTAAAGTTTAAGTCATACGGAGTTTAGTAATCAACTCATTGTTTTTTTACTCATTATTCCAAATTGCAATAACATTATTTAGCTCAGAAGTCAGACATGTTATTCAGGAACGGAGGTCAGGCAATAAATTTAAACTTTAATTTTATATAAAGGGATTAAAAGTTATAATTGGCCAAAGTTCTCTTAATCCGTTGATGACAATCTGCTAAGTATTTATAACTGCGGTTTTATCCGTTTAAAACTTGTTTGTAAGCGAATTAACAAGTATTTTTAATGATATCAAATTCGCTAATTAATTTAATTGATTATTATAACAAAAGAATGAGTAAAATTAAATTAATCAAGTATTGAATATATCATTCTATAAATTTTTAAAAAAACCTAATATTGGCAGTATAGTTTTGCATAGTTAGCTGAATTAATTAATTTAAATTATTCTCAAAGCTAAATTTTTAATGGTAGAAGTTTTGTTCTAGTAAAAAAAAACAACAGATAATGCTATAGAATTATTGCAAAAAGTCCTTAACATATACTAAAAAACAAAAGTACAAATCTATAAAATATGTAATATGAAATGCCCGTCCGTAAATCATAATACGAGGATATTTGCTCCGTCAATACAGGAATAAGACTGTATAATATTTAGGTATGTTTAATTGATTGAAGTGGTTGAATAGAGTTATTAATAATTTTTACAAAAAAGTCAGCTACTTTTTGGTAATTTTTAAGGTTAGGGAATAAAGGTAAACTGTTTTATAACTATTAAGAGGAAAGGTCTTAAGCAAACAAGAAAAAACTCATTAAAGTAACTTCGAGTTTATTATTTTTAATAATCAAGCATTTTAATCGGATGAAGAAAAAGGATTCTAATTCCTTACCGCTTTCATTTATTTTTTATAATGAGGGAAAGGAATAATGAGATGTAGGGGTAGTATTGGTATTTATGTTTCGGAATCGAGACCATTGTGTGTGGCAGATTAATTATTTATCCTATTATACCCACCGTCCGATCTTATTGTATCTCTACAAATGTGGGTGCACATTACCTGGTGGTTGAACTTGATCACTACCAAACCACTCCCTCGCACAACCGTTGGTACTACTTTCGAGTTTTATTTGTTCGTTTTTATAATAACAAAAATACTAATAACAATCAGAACCGAATTAGTGTTAGTGGATTTATAGCTAACTTTATCTCAGATTGAATTATTCAACTAAAAACTTTAATACGTTGTGCCATCTATCGGGAAGGTGAGCTAGGCAAAATTTATGACTCCCACCTTAGCATCATTGGATTATCCATGGTAGTATGATGAGACGTTAAATAAATAAAAATTTTGTGGATAAAATAGCTTTCATAGTTTTTTAAAGTTTTATTTTTTATGAAAATAAGTTCATTACTTATTACTTAATAATATATTTAAAATATATAACCAAATTATAATAATATCCTAAAATTTGGTTGAAGAAAACTTCAACTTTGGGGAAACTCTCAATAAAAAAGAAATAATAATAATATAAAAATTATGGAACATAAAATAGTGATAAAAAACAGTCAAGTGTATTAGTATTAATGAAATTCTATATACGGAAAATAAGGAATAATGGAGAGGTATGTTAAACATTTAAGTATTGTGGGTTATTTGTTCTTGAAATTAAAACATTAACAGACTACAACTAGGATATTTTAATTGACTAACTGCTATAGATGTTCTATTTTTTATGAAAATATTGAGAAACTTTTAAGACTTATATACTAATTCATATTTATTTATTACTAGGACTCTCAAAGATTGTTGAGCTGGGTCACGATGTAGTATCCGAGTCTTATAAGATGTAGATATTTTTTATTTTGTTACTTTAGAAAACAGCTAAGGCTTTAAAATGCATAACTCGTGTTGGAAAGTTGTCTGATATGATCAGATATTCTTGATTGGGTTATACCTATTCGTAAATTTGTTAAGGAATAAACCTTTGTACATTATATGTAAAGAAACGCTATAAAATATATTCCATTATTATAGGTGAAAACTGTTTGTATAAAGAGCAGCTATAAAGAATATTCCAATATTTTAGGTGACAACTAATGGTTCACACATGTTACTTCAAGATCAAGGTATATTTATCTTGTCAAAACCCTGACTTCTTACAGTTGGAAGAACGTTTTGCGGAAATTAAAATTATGGTATAAAGTAGACAATGGAACACGAAGATGGTCCCAGTAACGATCCGAAAGATCAATAATATGCGAGGCCTGATTGCCAGGAGTATCACGCTAGGAATTTTTTATTTATTTTTCCGCGTCAAATAAATTTCCTTAAAGTATCCCTTTACAGTTCATCATTTTTCATTTTCATCATCGTAATGCAGCATCCCGAGCAGGTGTGAAACATATATTGCAGTCCGGTTTAGACTATTTCTGAAGAGAATGAATATTTTTTAATAGATAGATTACCCGGTTCATTTGTTTATAAAATTTATATTTCAACCTAAGTAATTTATTCAAGAATCTCAGTCGTTCCGCTAGCTTCAGTATTCATACCAATAATGTTCAGTAGTATTACTAATAACTCAGGGGATGTAATTTCATAATTTCTGAACATTTAGTTAAATAAAAATATTATAAAAAATAAATCTGGAAAAAAGGGCGCCAAAAATAATTATACTCTAATTCTGCCAGTAGTGGAACAATGTATAAAACAACATTTTATTTTCAATTTTAAAACCTGATTTAGGTGGTCTAAACACCCTAAAACAGTGGCAAGATGTTGTCTTATCCCAATTGATTTATGTAAGATAAAACAGATATTTGTTTAAAACAACAAACAACCTACTATGCCCAAGATTGTAGGTTCGAAATCCGGTTGGTGGTGGTCTTAGGATTTCTTAACAAGAGTAAAAAATCCTTAGTTATGCTTTCCTTGGGAAAGGACGTATTATGGGTTAATTAATTCCCATTGCGGTTAATTAAAGAACCCTATCCTAATTCTAACTGAATAGCAGCGTAAAGCAATTTAAGTATTGAAAAAACAAATAATTGTATTATTTCCTATGATATATTTAATATATAGAGGATGCTCGCTCATTCAAAAAAATTATAAATAAAGAAAAACATTCAAGTTCTTGGGTGGGAATTATGAGTGTAAAGTTGTTTAAGAAATACGACTGAAAAAAACCTGAATAACTACAGGAAATATTTAATTGTTTTTTTACTAGCAGAATTAATTAACTATCAGTTTTTACCAGGTTTATAGGTACATGTTTATGAAACAAATAATAACAAATTACAATGTATAGATATAATGAATACAGTATAATTAATGTACATTAATTGTTACCAATTATAACTCAATGTTTGGCAATTAATCTGCAACTATTACTAAATATTACATAATAAGCAGTTGTTACTAAACATTAATCATTAAATAATTATCAGTATGCATTAATTCATAAGCAATTATTGCAAGTCATTAAGTAATATTACTGGAGGTAACTATACTTCACAAGAATTGTGTGACATACATCATTATCGTACTTTTTCATTTATTTGCCTCAAACTCAATGTCTGGAAGGAAGAAGGTAACATTGAGATTAAAGCTATCCAGTGTTGAAAATGTTCAATTCAACTCTGAACTCAAATTCAATGATAGATCTAATGTTGTCCGTAAAAAATATAAAAAAATATCCGAGTTAATGCAATTTAACTTTATCAATTTTACTAATAACCATCAACTTTTACTGAGAAACACCAATGATATTATATATAATAAATAATTTTAAATGTGACCGAATTATATAAAGATGAACAAAATGTAATAAACGGTGAATAATTGTATAATGAGTAATTTAGAATATATAATAAAATGGATAACATATTTTGCAAGTAAATTTTCAGCCTTTAAGGAAGTGGAAACTGGAGTTAGTGGGGAAAAATCTCTCAAGTAATTTCCTTGAAAAATTATAATGGAAAGCTGCAAGATGGAGTGAATTCGTTCAATTTTATCTGAATCCAGGGAGTAAATTAGGGACTAAAAAAGGGATTTTATCTCGCTAACCTGCAATGTTGTAACCTATCTCTGTATGTAACCTCAAAGGCCATTGGAAAATAGTGATGTAACTGATAGGCTTTAATCTCGCTACAGTTAAAACTGTTCAGATGCGGTCGCAGTGCGGCGACCTAATAAATACTAGGTAGGCCACTTTTAAGGTGAAGCTTATCGAATATTAGTTATGAGCCCTGCAATACCACATTAATTAAACTTTATTTTCTATTTTTTTATCAGAAATATTTATTTTTATTTACCTTGGTTCGTTGCCGATAGGAAAATTCGCTTTCTTACCAACTATCTTTTAAAAAATATTTTTCAAATCGTGGCTTAATACTCTATAATTTACTTCTTGAACTGCCATTCCCAACTGTTTTTTATCTCTTTTACGCTATTTTGTTAAAATTGTTTGGAGTTAGTTCATAATTAATCTCAAAATACTTCAGCATTCCCTACATATGCTATATTATATGCATGTTTAACATTAATTTTAAATTATTATTATTACGCAGGTTGTTGCTTCGAGATGAGTCACACGTTTTAACTATTCATTCTTACCCTTTTTTAATATTTTCCCAAAATACAAGTTATCATGAGTTTTAGTATGGAAAAGAAAATTTAATTATGAATAATGAATAGATTTCAGTAATCGGGGTTCGAATCCCGGCCGGGGGCATATCTTTTCTCTTTAAAATAAAAAGATTTCAGTAATCATTCCACCTATAAATGAAAGTTATATACATACCCATTTATTATACATAATCAATGAATATTTTTGTTTTGAAGAGAATTAAAAGTCATGTTCAGTGAGCATTCTTGCTTGTGCATACATCGCAAAAATTGCGAGAAAATGGGAATATACTATAGGATCGGTGAAGAGATCAGATTTGCCTGTCGGGTAGCTCACTGGTTTAGAGCACTGCGACGGAGACGCAGGCGACCCGGGTTCGAATCCCGGCCAGGGCAAATCTTTTCTCTTCAAAACAAAAATATTTAAAAATTAAAACAATTAATTACAAATTATAAATTATATAAGGATGTAAGTCAACAACATCTTAATTAAAGTAATGTTCAATGAAAATTTTAAGTAAAAATTCTTTATTTAATCAAACAATTTTTTTTATTAATATCTCATTTGTTTCACGGTGCGTTCCCATATGCTTAGTACGATAAACTGAATTGGATATCAACCATAAAGCAATTATTTCCAAACGTAAATTAACAAGCAGTTATTAATGTACATTAATTGTTACCAATTATAACTCAATGTTTGGCAATTAATCTGCAACTATTACTAAATACTAAATAATTAGTAGTTGTTACTAAACATTAATCATTAAATAATTATCAGTATGCATTAATTCATAAGCAATTATTGCAAGTCATTAAGTAATATTACTGGAAGTAACTATACTTCACAAGAATTGTGTGACATACATCATTATCGTACTTTTTCATTTATTTGCCTAATAAATAATCAAATATCCTTTTATAAAATAATTTTTATTTGTAAATTTATACTTATATATAAAATATACAATACATTTTTTATTGCAAAACGCAGTGTTCCCTACCTATTGGAAAAAAGCTAAAATCCAACCTATCAACAAATCCTCTAACCCTGTTTCATTCAAAGACTACCGCCCAATCTCAATTCTCTCCAACCTTTCCAAGCCTCTAGAAAGTATAGTCCAAATTTCGTCGAACAGTCCAACCTCCTTGATCCACTGCACTTACCAAAATCACCAATGACATACATACCGCAATGGACGACAAAAACTAACTGTGCTTATCCTTCTTGTCTTTTCTTAAGCTTTTGATTCCTTGGACCATTCTATCCTTTCCAGTAAACTCAAATCACTGTTCTATCCGATGGTTACAATCTGTCCTCTCTGATAGATCTCAAGCAGTTTCCATACCCAGTGAACCCCTTTCCACTTTCCTCACTCTGTCCTCAGGTGTGGCACAGGGTTCCAGCATCTCTCCTCTTTTGTTCAACTGCTATATCAATGATCTTCCTAAATCCATTCACCACTGTTCCTACCATCCATATGCTGACCACTTCCAAATCTATTTGTCTTTTCCTCCTTCTGATCTTTTAATTGCGTTCGCCAGCATTCTGGAAGACCTAGATAGGATCAGTGCCTCTGCAAAACTGAACAATCTGAAATTGAACACAATGATAACTCAGGCCATTGTTTTAGGTTCCAATTCCCTCCTTACGTCCATCCACACCCTCCCAACATTAATCCTAAACGATCATCCTATCACGTTCAGCTCCTCTGTAAAACTTAGGGAATACCATCGACTAAAACCTTTCTTGGAAATTCCACATCGCCAAGATATCCCGAAGGTCAATTAGTATCCTGAAGTTATTCCATTGTTCTCGACATCTCCTTACACAATCTTCTCTTATATTCTCTTATCTTCCCCAATTTGAATATTGTAGCGTGGTATATAGAGGCCTTTCTAAAATGCTCGAAGAAAAATTAAAGAGAATAATGAATTGGTCTCTAAGATTTGTGCTTGGTACTCCGAGGCGATCGCGCGTTTCCCACCTTTATGAGTTAAAGTGGCTCTTCCCTCCCTTCCGAAGACAGTATTTCCTCTGTTCATGCTTATACTAATCGATTCACTCTCAACACCCTTCATATATCTACAGTCTCCTCCAATTCATATCCTCAGTTCAACCGTCGATCGTTCCATTCACGCCCGCTCCACCACACTGTGGAACTCAATCCCTCCTAACATCCGTCATAGTCCCTCACTATCGTTATTTAAATCCTTGCAATTCCACCACTTCCTAGCTTCCCAAAAATATGCTCTCTTTGCAAGTTAGTCATTTTCTTAGAATGTAATGTACAGAATAACTTATTGTGTTATTTAGTTGTTTTAATTTTGTTTTTTAAGAAGATGTACATCATTTAAAGAAATTTTGCATGCTAGCTCATGCATTTAACAAAAGTTATGGATTTATCTATTCTTTTGAATTGCTTTATATCTTGTCAAGATTCGTGCTGTTAATTTACTCATTTTTACTTTGTGTTTAAATATTTATTTTTAAATTGTTTTATGTCACTTTTTACACGCTTTCTGATTTATAGCATTTAGCCTTCTGGTCAGATAAACATTCTGTTTCTTTTTCTGTTCATATTTGATATTCTAAAGGGAATTAGTCCCAGAATAAAGTTACTTTTTCTATTCTATTCTATAAATACATAGTTAATAAAAACCATGATGCCTTTTGGTTTCAGTGTATGTTATGGATTTGTCCGAGATCCTTCTTAACGGTCAGGCCCCCCCCACACCCGATTAAGCGTAGTAACCTCTCTATAAAAGCTTGCGTCCCAAGAGGCCCTGCAGATCCCCAGGGTTCATATATAGCTGTTACCGGATTATTTTTAATGAGTTTTAGCACTTCATATACAAATTAATTTTTATATATTAACTATTCAGGACTAATCGTTTTAAGTGAATTTGAAAGTAACACTCCTGGATTTTTTAAAAAAGACTTTGTTGATACTCCGAGATCACTCCCAAAAACCAGGTTTTCCCACAATCATTGCTATCTACTTTATACTGGCTTAGAGAGTATAATGCTTCTGATATTTTTATTGCTTTAAATATTTTAATAGCGTTGACATCCTGAATTATGACCTGTAATCAAAAGATGGAGGAAGTGCGGCAAACACTGTCCCAGAAGAAAGGATCCTATTAGCAAATTAAATCATCCCGCTTCCCCCACCATAATTCTCCTCCCCCTCCCCCCCTTATCAGCTAAACTAGCTTAACGAGCACTTGCTTGTTAACGCTGCTTCAATAAAGGATGAAACTAAATCAAAATAAATTTACCTTCCATTCAAATTATATTAACAAGACTAGGAACATTTAGGATTAATTCTTTTTTCAGCTTTCCCATAACTCTTGGTTATGCCGTCCCTGGGATGTGATGTAAAATGGCGGCCTGCGCCGTGTTTAAGTACTCGGAAAAAAATCCCTGTCTTAATTATTCCTGTACAATTCAAATTTAGGACTTCCACTGTTCCGGTTAGGCGTGACGTTAAAAATATAAACTCAATTTTACTCGTTTTTTTTTAATTTTAAAATATTAAGTGGGCATTTATCATAACTTTAAATGTAACAACAAATTCAGGCCACATTTTGTTTATATTAAATTCAACTCCAATATCCGAAATCGGATCTGCACTCGACTAAAGTGTTTGTGCATGTAGCTAGGCCACCTCGAAGTCGATTCGCTAGTTATTCTCTCAATGACATCAGTGAAATTGTGACACGATGACAAAGTTTCACTCCTATTAAGCTATCTCATTGTCATGCACAAAGAAGCGCTTGTCCACTCTGTATTCATGTCACACTTACAGAGAGAAAATTTCACTTATCTTGCCCATATTCATCATTTATTTTATTGCAGATCGTGTGAAGATTATCACATAAACGAACCCATGAAGGGTCTGGGGTTCAGTACATGGTAGAAACTGTGCTGTTTCTTGGACAGCTCATCTGCTTGTTGGAGTCAATATTTGATTATTACTTGGTTTAACAAAAATGCCTATTACGTATGTTTCATCCTTCAATTACGTTCTTATTAAAAATATCATCAATATAAAAATCAAATGTTTCATTATGATCGTTATCATGTATATTACAATGGGATTTTCTTTCTTGGTTTTTAATTGGCATACCTTATTTTTTTTTTTTAGATTTCACATAATCTTTGTTAATCTGATGAATTTTCAAGGAAAACTAGAATTGTATAAATAAACAGTTTTTTTTTCGTACTGTTATCTAGGAATTTGCGGAGTTTAACTATTATTTACGAGATATAATTTTTTTTATAATTTCATAACATAAAAAATAAAAAACCTGTACCACTACCAAGGTCTGAGGTTCAGTACTTGGTAGATACTGTACTGTTTCTTGTACAACGGTTGTACTATAATTTACAACGGCAGGAATATAATTTATCCTAAATTGTAAGATCCTTCTGGGCTCGATTCGAGTCCTTCGGCATGCCAAATTAGAGCTCTACCGCCGAGCAACTCCGCTACCTTAAAATATGTTACAATTATATACTACCCCATTTACGCCAAATGGGACAATTTCCATTTGTATAATTGTTGGAATACCTCAAACTGCAATAATTAGATAATTGTAATTTTTCTGTTTGGTTGTTCATTTAACGTCACTTTATGCTGCTATGGCTAATCGGACTATGCCACAGTGGGAGCCCTAAATTTGCCTATCCAGGTTTAATTAGGATAGGGATTTTTAACGAGTACTGACATCGTACAGTGGCTCGGGACCCCCGTTTAACGTCCCTTCCGAAGGACGGCGTAACGTAATGGCGTTGTAATTTTTCTGTCTGTTCAAAGTGAAAAAGAAATTCAAATCTTTTAATTAAATATCCCAATTAATTAAATTTTTACGTAAACGGTGGAATCCTGATATCAATTGTCACCTATTGAATTTTAAAACCAATTTTCAGTATCAGTTTCGGAGGTTTTCGCTTCAAGTTAAGTAACAAAAAGCTGTAACTTTTCATTCGTTTCTTTTCTATTTTCTCAAAAATAAAGATAATCATGAGTTTAAGTATGAAAAAAGAGTGGGACTGTCTGAGGCATCATTTTGGCAATAATGTAATCTAAAATAAACGATCCAACATACATTTCGAAGTGTATAAGATATATGAGTGCTAAAACCTTCATTTCTTGATAATATTAATATTGAAATAATCATTTCCTATAATCACACTCTTTTTTCCATACTGAATTATTTTTATTTTTGGAGATAATTAAAAATATACCGATTGAAAAAATAAAACTTGTTCTTACTCAACTCGAAGCGACAGCCTGCGGAACTGATACCAAATTTTCTGGTAGTTTTTAGTCTGAATCAGTAAGTGAGTTAGTAAAAGACTCAAAACCTTATATCTTCTTTGCTTTTTAATTATCGTTTAACCTAATTACCTTTTAGGGAACGGAGTGGCTCAATGGTAGTGGCACTGAGTTACCACGACGAAAATCCTGTTTCAAATCTCGCTGCAGGCAAGACTTTTATTTATTCTGTTAGCAGTCGGGGATGCATCATATAGGATCTAGGACCCAGACCCTATAAAGTGGGTACCCAAAATAAAGGAGAAAATCAGGCGATTGAGCATGATCTAGGACTAATAAATATTATGTGTTATAGCATCATATGTTAAATACAGGAGTATTCTGCAGTACAATACACAGTCCATTTTATTTTATAAATCACCTTTGTATTTATTATTGCTTTCAAAACTTATAGATTGTTTTAATGTACAGATATCAGCTCTTCAATTTTCAATCCGTTTATTAAAAATTATTCGATCGAAAATGGTGGATACAAAATGCTTTATTTTGTGTAAACTATAATAAAGTACTTTATTATGTTGAGGATATGCATACTTCTTCCTGCTAATTCATTCAAAACTTTGTCATACCAGATAAGATCTTAGTAATCTTCACTTTAAAGTCTCCTATGTTTCTCTGTTGATTCATCAGAAATTACCACGTTAATAGTCTCTCATCTTGCTTAATAACTTTAAAATTTATACATACGCAGTCTTTTAAATCTCTGATTATCTCATATCACCCCCGCGAGAATATTTTATAATAATAATAATGCTTAGCGAACCCGAAAGCTCGATGCCGATACCACCAATCTCTGCTTACAAACTTCTGTCCAAAACAATCTTTGAGGTTATACAATAATATTCCTTAAAAAATATAATACCAATTAACTAAATAATAATTCGAATATTCTTTTAAAAAATAAATAAAAAACTATACCACTACAACGTGTAAAGGTTTGTGGGTTCAGTTTATAGGAGACTGTGCAGGTTCTAAGGCAAGGCCTGTGCAGGGAGGTGATTATCATAGACCAGACGTCCAAGTTTTTCTCCTAATTAAGGCTGCACAAGGTATAGTACAGCCTTGGTGAGCCCAATGACGGATCCCTCACGGTCCATCCGCGGCTATTAAGAGATTAAATAATCTTTCTTCCATATTCCATCTTCTTGGTTTGAACCCGGAACTTTAAATTATTTCAACACACTGAGCTACTGCATTTCCGAATATTCTAAGCATTATTCTTCACGCAACTTATAGTTTAGTTTCGTTTATGCCTGTTTAAGAATTGCGTAAATATATCTCCATTAGTTATTGCTAGACGTAAAAGATAATAAATTAATAGACTCCAGTAATAATAATAACAATACTGCTGCGCTATTAAGATTTCTCGCTCCGTATCGACAGTAATAGATTAGACTGTTGGATCTACCTCGTTCTAATTAACAAGGGACAATCAGTTCGGTTTCTCAGATCGATGGGTCTTAAGCGTCAAAGACAGATCTCGCGCATTGTTCTCGAATAATTAAACTAAATGTAAACTGAAGTGTAGTTCGACAACTCATATCGCTATCCAATTTATAATTTTTAAAACTTAATTTGATAGAGTTTCTTGATTAAAAATGGTAGTATAATCTTTAAAGAATATCAGATAATGATGTTCATGATAATCATCGATTTAATTTTAATTAATTTAATAAAACAACTGCAAAAAGTTAAGTTATGCACTACCATAATTAGTGTGACGACATGATCCTTTGTGCAAAGGGAGAACCCATTTTTTTTTTCCTGCTTGAGTTATATAATTTGTCATTTATAAACAAGGTTCATTTAAAATTCATGGCATTTAAATTAATCTTTTGCAATATTTTTTTTTCTTTCAAAGTAACCCTTTAAAGAACCGTTTATATATTGGCACATTCCATACTTGAGTATACTATGTGCCTTATAAATTCATTTTTACAATAATGATTAACCACAATTTGATAATTCTAACATATATACAAAAGACATTATTGCTTAAATGCTGTTACAAATTAACAAAATTAAAATTACAATAATTATATAATGATTATCTATGTTTTACATTGTATGATTATTCTTAAATGGATGTCAAATTTTCGAAATCAATACTATAAATAAATTTAGTGAATTCGGGTCGAAATGTATTGTATAGATCATGTTCAAATACTGGCCAAACTATTTCTCTTAATATTGTGGAGATAATTAATTTCGACCTTTGTCCTTCATACATAAAAAAAAAAACCATTAATGAAAAAAATACACCAATATAAATCTAAATAAAGCCAAAGTTAATAGTTTTTATGCTTTTTTAAACTTTTAATTAACCATATAGCAATAAAATTAACATATTTTTAACATGAAAATTTCGGTTAGTAACAAGATTTTTCCCCGGATTTCTTTTTTTAATATTTTTCGCCAAAAATGTTGCATTATTTGTCAATGTCAAAATATATGGATATTTTTTTAAATGCCCTTAAAATAAATTATAATGAGTTTTTTACAGTTGTTCATTGAATCCGATTGTCATTGACTGATTAATTTTATGATTGACTGATATAACATTCCGACAGCTTTTTCACAATTAAGTATACCCACTTTATAGGGGCAGGGTGAGCCCCCAAATCCCACGGGCTCATTCATGGGCATTAGCATAGTAAATAATTCATCTTCCATACTCGGTTTCGAACTCTGGACCTGAGCACACAATAACTCAGCTCCATGCATACAGAGCTGTGATGGTTCAGTCTGATATAAGCCCAGGGTTTATCTACACCCGTAGACAAATTAGATAATTTATCTGCTACTTTGCCTACCGGATTTGAAGCCGGCGCCTTCAAAACAGCAGCATAACACTCTGTTCACTGAACTTCCCAGCTCTACATTATTTAAATACATATTATATCATAATTAATTATTACATATTACATACTAATTTGTTGTATCCTTCTCACAACCAAACTAAATTTTATTTATCTATGTGCATATATGCATATTATTATTTCTATTAGTTATTGCTAGGTGTAGCATATAAAATATAAACTGTCCTTATTAATAATACACATTCGATACACAAGAGCTACCCTGCAGTTCTGTTGTAGTCCTTTAAAAAAAAACAATCTTTTAAAGTTCCTATATAATATTAATTATTCTAATCCCTTCATCATAAATAGAATATTTTATTGCCTGATTATGTATTTTATGTTCAACCAGCACTTACAGTAATATATTGCGGTTTCGTTTTTCTGCAGAAAAGAGGCAATTTAACGTCCTCCAAAGAACTCCAGTCGCAGCAGTTAAAGTAGGTGATTCGGACAAAAGCGTGCGTAGAAAAAATAATTTTCTCTGTCTGCGATCTTCCCATCAACTGCTTATTATGTACCAACTGACTCCACGCCATTGACCCCTTGGAGTGAGTTATCCATCAGAGGCTTCAGTAATGGGGGATTCGGTCGTGGGATACGTGATAGTATTTGTAGGAAAAGCAGGCTTTCGTAAATAGGAAGTACAGCAGTTACGAAATTAGGAACGTGGTGTGGAAGCGAAAGAGAACAACATCAGTTAAATGTAACTCTCCATCATTATTTCTATTAGCCGGCACTCGGGTATACTCCAAGTATTCTTCTAATATTTCTCTCTCCATCCTAATTGAAAATTTTATATTACAGTACTCGTTTATTTTTTTTTTTATGGCCTAATATACAATTTGAAAGATGTCTTAGCAACACTTTGGTTTTGGGTTTCGTGTTCATGTTTAACCTGGTAAATGAAAAAACACGAACTAAATTAAAACTAAAAGCTTAGTTCTCAGTTATTGAGCTTAGACATTATCTTCGTGTTCCATTCTGTCATACCTTCTGACGGAAATGATCACAGATGTGGCCTTCCTTTCCTTACAGTTTCTCTTCCGCCAATTGTTATAATACATAGGCTTCTCAATAAACCATTCTCTGGCATTCATTCCATTTAAACGAACCAACGTTTGATTGTCAATTAGACGAACCTCGATACCAGGCCATACACCGCTATTAACTTTTGATTTTTTCACGATTTAGTCATTTCCAACATAAATAAAAATTTGTGCCACTACAGCCCATGAAGGATCTGTAGTGTTGATCTATACATGGTAGAGTATGTACTGCTTCCAGGACAACGGTTCTGAAGGGAGGTGACTTGTCCGTGATCACGCCAGGCTTTTTCATCAGTTAAAGCTACCCACTCTATAGAGGCTGGGTAAGCCCAAAGAATTTGGTCAAATACCGCAGGATCCCCGGAACCTTCCATTGCAACAAACGCTCTCAAAAAACTTCTATATTATTCACGAGGTCTTCCTTACCGTCTCCTTATAACTTTATTTATTTCCTTTCCGTATTGAGGAGGACCAGATTGGCCCTACTGTGGTCAGATATCGGAGTCTAAGCTATCTGCTTCCGTAACTTTTAGAATGCATGACAGAGATCTGTGCTATCCAATCATGTTTTGACCTCCTCCATGATATCTTACTGAAATTTATAAAAGTTTGTAAAAATAATAAGTAAATAATAGCGTACTATTGCGTAATAATCTTAACCATTCCTAGGAATAATTTATACAATGACAACGAGATATAGTTAAGGATAACGGCGTCCTCATTTGAATACGCTCGGTCAAGACACGACCTGGCTAAGTCACCTGCCCTAAGCCGACCTGAAATGAAGCAGCCGCGACTTAAGCTTTCATTAAGCCGCCAGTAAGTAGGTTTTCCGGTCCGAGTCCTGTTCCAATCTGCCTCCGCCAATCCACTCTCTTCCTCCAATCCTACTCCTCGTCCATTTGTAGGTCTTCTCCTAACAGTCAATTGGTCCGAGAGTGGATTGGGTTGAGTCCGCCAAGGTTGTTTTAATAGTAATTTGTTAAGGTATCCAACATCAATTTTACTTTCCGTTCTTTCAATCTACCAGGTACAATAAAGTTTTCTATTGTTTCAAAGCTTTCCGTGTAATTACAAATTAATGTTTATAGTTGGAGAATTAAAAGGAATTGGACCACCTTCAATTATCCCATATTTATCCTTCCAGGTATATATTAATAATTTGTTCTACCTGTATTATTATTCATTCCTTCAGTGTTGATTCGGTCAATATAATATAAAGTTAAGTACCTCATTCAGTATTTTTTACTTTTACATCTACCCATGAAGGATCTTGGGTTCAGGAAATGGTAGATGCTGTATTGTTTCTTGAAGTCCGAAATCAAGCTCAAAGTTTTTCCCAGTTTAGGGTATCCACTTCATAGAGGCTGGGTGAGCCCCATGAACGTTCAGCACGGGGTCCATCCCTGACTGATTAAATAAAAAAAAATAAAGAATAAATTTAAATCAAATAATTTTATTAAAATTGTTTTTTTTAAAGAATACAATCGTACTAATTCTGTTCATTTTATGTTTTGTTATTACTTCGAAATTGACACTGTTAGAGTTCAGCTTTGTGCAACTACTGCATATTTTATTATAACTTGTAAACAAAGCAGTTGATACAAGTAATGTATAAGCTGTACTGAGTATTCCAAGAAAATTAAGGTAATTTTTTTTATTCTATACGATGTCTATAATTTCTTTCATCAATCAATAGCAATGTCATATAAGCCCTGAAATAATGTTATAAAATAGTTTATTTTCTAACCTGACGTGACCCAAATTTCATAATCAATTTGTAAGAAAGGTGACGGTGATAAACATGTTTACATTGCAATCTATCCCAGGGGGAAGGAAGTCACTCCGGCCTCAGATATTTCTATACGGGACTTAAATCCATCAACTGTTTCACAAAAACATTAGTGGTTTACTAAAACTTTCTTAGAAAATTGTGACAAAGGCGTGAAGAATTCATTATTTTTGTTTCCACTATACCTAAGTAAAAGAAAATAAATGAATTTTACAATAAAAACACTTATAAGAACAACTTAATTATTTAATATTGTTCATTACTTTTGTATTTTGCATGCGAAATCAATTTAATATTGCAAACTAAATTAATTTAAAGCCAAATATAAAGAAATATTGAAATTGGCACGTGGTCCCACGTTGGCGAAAACGAATGGAAAAAACATGAACTAAGTGACAATTAATTGCTGTATTAAAGATTTTTAATCATTTACCAAGTTTATTAATTTTTCTAAAAAGTTATTTTAATTGCATTTTACTTCAAAAAATGCCCATTCATTTCACTGCTCTTTTTCATTAGTTAAATTATTAGTAATTAATCAGCACACATTAAGTGGCGCCCTTGATTTGTCTCTATTCAGGAGTCTTTTGCTTCTGCCATATTTACCATATTTCATTATATAATTTTGAACTTATTACAGTTTTATGTATACATTATTTTTAATCATCGTTCGAATATTCATATTATATGTTCGGCATACGAATTTAAAGTAGATCCTTTGAAAATTCAATCGCATTCACTTTTAATTCTTTACATTTACATTAGTACCTAACCCCAAATTACGAGCTATATGCTAAAGTATGATTATAATTTTTAAAAATATAAATAAAAATATTTTTTTTTTAATTTCGAGGGCTCTATAACTAAATTAAGAACTCGGAAAATATTTTTGAAATTAGTTAGTATTAATACAAAAATCATAGTAAATTATCTTTACTAACGTTCTTCACCCTTTCAAGCTTACATCAATGATTTTAGCTGTACCATTTAAATATTATATGTGCATATATTTTCTTAAAGTTCTTATCACGTTATTTTTATTATTTTTTTAAGACGATCTAAAAAGCTTTTCCAAAAATATATACACTTTACTAGCTCTAGTTATTTTATTCAGTTAAACCTATCGATTAATCATAAAAACTTTGTCGTGTCCTTAGTAGCAGACTAGAACATAGCCATTAATCAACTGTTACGTACAACATCCCGCATCTGTACGACAGGCTTCTTGTGCATCTGTGTAGCAGGCCTATATGCAGCTAGTGCAATACATTTGCATGTGTGTTCATAAACATAAACCATTTGCTGCTGATTTAATATAATTTATATAATTAATAAAAACTAGAAAACAATTTTATACTTCTGTGATGTTCACTATACAAATTTAATTTTATTTTTACGAAACTTTTCATGACTTTTTACATACTTTCCTTTTCTAATTACTATTCGAATTTCCTCAGTAGTATGTATTGCGACAGTCGGTGGACAATTAGATACTTCAAGAATTCATTAATATTTACCAACAGCTCTCCACTTAAGTACACAACATCGAACTAAGAGCTGTCTGTAAACTAAAATATCTCGCAAACTGCTTGGAAATATTCAGTATTTCTCAATTCATTGGACTCATAAGGAGGTTTATAAATATATAAAAATATGTATTTAAATTTAATCAGTATTTGTCAAAACTAAACAGCCAAAAATGAAAGAATTTATGATTTTTTAAGTTATTTCTTTTCTCAAGTAATGATTTTTCTGACTTACGATCTTCTTCAGTTTTTACATTTATAATGCATTAATACCTTTGCATTTTATTTCCATGCATTTCATCCTGTTGCAAAAATATAACTGTTTTTACTGTGGTAAATATAATATCAGTGCTCATTTGATAGTATACTCTATTTTTATTTAGATTACGCAAAATAATTTAAAACCATTAGTTCTATTATTTTAAATAAATAACCTCTAAATATTTCCATTTTCCAAAAAAAAAAATCCAATAAATATTTATTTCGATTCTCTTTTGAAAGTCGTATAAATTAATTTTTTACTGCAGGATTTTTATTATCTTAATAAAATCTAATTAAATCTTTAGCATTTAAAACTTCTTAGCATTATTACCTTCATCATTAACTATTCCTTATTTTTTCACATTAAAAAAAATTAATATTATGTCTAAAAACAGACTCATTAACGTGAAAATCATTTAAAGTACTAAGAACATTAATCTCTTAAATTATAAAAAATAATGATTAAATTTAATAATAGTTTGTTAATACATTACGTGGAATTGATCAATGTTGATTCTTGGTATATAACCTTCAGTAGTATTTAATGTACAGCAATACTTGTGTTTTATAATTGAAAATTTTAATATTCAATAAACTGGTGTAAAATGAAGAAGAAAATTGAAGGATAAGATTCTGAAGCAGATATTTGATTAAAAAAATCAGATCTATTACGGAGGAAGAATGAACGTAAAAAAAGGAAGAAAATCGAGTAGGAAGCCCTATTATAAGTTTTGATACTCTTCTCGTCAGGAAAAACTTTTGATGCTTAAGGCTACGTCAAGTGAAGGGGATAAATAGGATTTTTTAAAACATTTAATGAAAATAAGATTTTAATGAAGTCATTTCGATGTAAAAATGTAGTCTATAAAATGTAAATCTTATAAAAATTAATTACATTATATCCAATAAAATATTGTGAAAGGCGCATATTAGCGAAGTGCTATCAGTTAAAATAAAAAATAAAAGATTATTCTAATATAATTAGTTATATTTTATTTGAAATTGTGTTGTTTGAAAATGTTATAATTTTTTTAATATTTTTAAATGTTTTATTTGAAAAGAAAACATATGACCAGGACCGGATCTCCCCGTGTCCGTCGTGGTGCTTAGCCACCTCAGCCATCCTGGTTCGCTTCTCGGTCAGACATATCCTTTCTTTTCACTGATTATATCTCCGTGTTTTCGCAATTTGCGTTGTATACACGGGGAGAATGTTAGTTAAACATTGGTTTTATTTTTTGGTCTATATATAACATTGACATAATTAATATTAGTATTTCAAATAAAATATTTAAAAAAATTATAACATCTAACAATAAAATAGAAATATATAAATTATAATTGGTTATATATTGACGATCATCATCTATGGTTATTCAATACTATAAAAATTATTAATAATATTGGAATATGTTAGCGATAATAAGATGTTTGTGAACTGTATGAAATGTATGTATATGTACACATATATACATACATAAATACATATATAATGTATGTTTTAATTGATTTTTTTGCATAAGACTTGCAGATTTAATCGACTTGTTTTAATCTGATTACATTTCGCTCTCATTAATATTTGCCTCTCTCATTTATTCTCATCCTATATATTCCATATATTCAGTATATAATACATATGTATTTCTTCCACAGTGGTCTTTTTCCAGTTAATTTCACCCCCATGAATCGATCTGAGCCACAGAGCTAATCTGTTTTAAATTTTATATCTTCTATTGGATATTATAGAATGAGAAAATTTAATTATTCTCTTAATTATTCCTGTTCTTACTGCCGAAGTTAAAATTGTATATATGCATTTGAAAAGGGTTTCTTTTTGATCAGCAAATATTAATTTTACAAAATAATAAAACTGTTCAATAATTATTTTATTATTCTTCCATAACATCCTTGTCATAAGAACTAGTGATATTGATAAATGAATAAATTTTTGTAACCAGACTGTTTACTAAATTTGGTAATTATTTTATTGTTAACGAATCATGGAGTATCAACAGATAAAATGGAAAAAACAATTAGAGATCGTGACGGAAAAAAAAATTCAGATCATCTTTAATTTAATATTTGAAACTCTGTTGTGAAAGAAGAAAAATACAAAAAAGATAGAATAATTATAAATCTATAGCATAATTTATCTATAAAATTAAAGTTATGTTATTATTAAATTAGGGAGTGGGGTGACTCAGTTGTAGAGCACTGAATTGTCATGCCGAAGGCCCTGTGATTAAATCCCGCTGGTGGCAAGACTTTTTTTTATCTGAAAGCAGCCGGAGATGGACCCCATGGGATCTAGGAATCTTTTGGGGCTCGCCCAGCCTCTAAAAGCGATTACCCAAAATCTGGCGGTTGAGCGCGATATAGTACACATCATCTCTCTGCACAATCGTTGTCCAAGAAACAGTATAACCTCTACCATATACTGAGCCCAATTACCTTCACGTGTTGTTGTGGTGGTACAGGTAATTGTAGTAAATAATTTACTTATGTTCATATGTAAACTACATATTACTTATATATTTTTATCATTACTATGTTATGAATAAATCGTTATTGCCATTATATAAATACAATCGTGGGTATATAAAAATTTTGAGATGAACCACAAAAGCATATAAAAAACTTGGTTAGTGGAAATGGCTGTGGCTATCTCTTTGATTGATAAGGGTCCAGTTTTGACAGATACTGCCAGGTGATTTATCAATGTAACCATTTCCTACAAAGTAAGAATAGAATAAATAACTTTCAAGTTTATTTCAATAAACTATTTTTATCGTTTTAATTTAAATCATTAAACTGCTTATTACAATTTAAGTTCAGAGGGCTTATATAAAAGATAATGAATAAATAAACTTAATATAATAAAGTAACATTAAATAAGCAGTCATGATATTCAGTCAGAATTAAAAATTCAAAACTCTGTAACAACTTTGTTCTTGATTGAATTTTTAAATTAGTTTATTTAGTCTGAAATTTTAGTTACTAATATATTAATAATTATAATGCCATTAATATATTAAACTACGGGTCTAATTGTGTTAATTTGCTAAAAATCTTCTTATTAAGAATTTAAAAAAAGCCACTACAACCCAAGGGTCTTGGATTCAGTACGTGGTAGGACTGTAATGTTTCTTGGACAACGGTTGAGCAGGAAGGTGATTTGTCCTAAATCACGCTCAACCTCTAGATTTTCCCTCCAATTTCCGTTACCCACTTTATATGTTGGGTCAGCCCCAGGAGGGTCATAGATCCCATACGATCCATCTCAGGTCGCTGACAGATTAAAAAAATAAAATCTTCCAGCAGCGGGATTTGAACCCAGAAACTTTGGCACGGCAGCTCAGCATCTAACTCTGAGCCAGTTCACTCCATATCCTAAAGGCTCACTTCAGATCTCTTACGCTCCAAATTCATATTCATATTCATATTCATATATATATATATATTAACTTTCACTGTTTAGATTGTATTTTTTAAATTATTGTTGTCTTTAGTGTTAATTATAATCAACAAAACATGGAATGGATATGCCTTGAATAATGACCGTATAATGTATTTACTCTGCCCCTTCTGTATAACCGGTCATCGGATACATTCTAAGCCGTCAGAGAAATCCCCCAACTTGTATTAACTCCGCAGTAATCCTACTATCCGGTTTCTGCTAATCCAAGCTGCACAAACAGCTGTAAATAAGGGCCATTGTCTATCTCCTGCCGCTTTGTGTTACATGGTGTATTCTTAGCGAAGGTTGAAATCAGTCAAGCAAGGCAAAAGAGATATACCTTCTCTCAATCATAAACACGAAAATTAATTACTACTAACGTTGGGAGAGTGGTACTTCAGTTTGTAGAGTTGCTATGTTGAGGGTACCGGGTACAAATCCGGTGGTAGCAGATGAATTATTTAATCTGTTACCAGCCATGTGCTATGTATAGTACCGGGTGGCATTATAAAAATAAATAGTGGAGAATGCAGATAGTTGGGGGTGCAGTCAAAAAAACCAAATAAGTCTTGGCTTATTTGGTGTTTTTTTCACTGCACCCCCAACCATCTCCTTTCTCCATTATATCATCCTCTATTTTCCTCTTTAAAAATAAATATGTTTTTACACAAATAGTGATGTTTGGTTTGCGAGAAGTAGGTCGCTCAGGTAGAATGGTCATACCCACATGGTCAAGGTGGGTGAATAGATAATAAAAGAGGGGGTCGAAAACTCCACATTTAGAAGGACTCTCTGAGAAGATCCGGAGGAGGAAGGACCACCGAAGACGCGGGTGACGGAAGTAGCGAACAATGCTGGGCGCAGAAGAGACGGAGGCGGCTAGGCCGAAGAACTACCTTTGGACGTAATCTACTCCTGTTTCACCGATAAGTCTTTATTTAAGTTCTGTTATGTATTTTGTGGTAGTTCTCTATTACATCTGAATCATCAGTGTATATACTGAATCATTATGAATCTTGTTTAAAATCGTATTAATAAAGTATATCTATTTCAATCCTTTTGGTTCTTACTTACTTACCCCAGATGCAGTATAATTATTAATAATATATTGATGGTATAATTGATTAGTAAATAGGTAAACACACAAACGGCCTCTGGAAAAGAATCCAATGAAGACTAAAGTTAGAATAATAAATTGCGTAATCATCCTAAACGATTATTCAGGCATCCCAAAATCAATTAGAATATTTAAAATATAATAAAGAGAATAAAACATAGCACACGGCTGGACTCTGTGGGCTGTACAGACCCTCCAAGGGCTAACTCCGCCTCTATAATGTGGGTATCCTATATTCTGATAAAAACCTGGCAGTTTAACTTGATCACCTCCTTGCATAAGCTCATAGTACAGCCTCTACTATATTCCTATATAGCCTTCTTCAGCCGAGCTTCTATTTTACTCTAAGGCCAAGGATGTGCTAATACCCTTTTTATTTGTATTAAAATTAATGAACGGATATACACGGGTTCATTCTTACTACAATACAGTACAGGTTAGGTAACATCGAAGGACCGCAAATTACGCAAAAAACGCAAAGACACATTTCGACAAGTGTTGAATCAAATAATTGTGTCTACTCGTCTTTCCTTGAGCCTTTTTCTAACGCAGTTTCTACCATATCTTTTTATTAAAGTTTATGTACAGTTTCTCCAATGTTACCTCAGTGAATTTCTTTCGATACCAATGACAAAAAAAAAAGACCGTTAATCATATCTGTGTCTCGAGGATGGCTTTTTAGTAACAACAAAACACTTAAGTTACAATAATTCAAATAATATTCCGAGGCTAAACTCGTACTTCTGGTCTCTATTATTAAATTAAGATACGACACTCCCAGTTCATTTATGAACGGGGCAATAAAGCATCCCGCACTTGCGTCATTTTACAGGTAATTATTATCTTTATGCCCGTATATTAAAACTAGCCAACTCCATAAAAACTTTATGACTCCCATAAATTATAACAGGTGCGAAATATTCCCTGTTTTAAACAGAGTTCTTATTAAACAAATTCCCTTCGCCTCAGTGCAAGAGTATAACAAGTTCTAGAAGTGAAAGAATTTTTTTAAGTGTGTCTGTTTTGGAGATACACCAATATAGCTCTTTTTGGTCTCAGAAAAATGAATTTTGGAGAAACAACCCATCAGTAGCACTCATCAAAAATTTCTCAAAAGTATTGTGGTTATTTTAAGTTTTAAGTTAAGAATTGTTAGATTAATAAATGCTAATCTGGACATTTTTAAAGTATAGGATAGTAAAATATAAGAAACTGCTTTTCTTTGTTTAATTCATTAATGTTCTAGGGCTCAAATATGTAAGATTAATACAGCGTCCAAGATCAATAGCTCTGCTAAAGATCCAAAATCAAACAATGCATTATGCTCCCGAAACTTAAGGGGTAGAACCAGACTAAAACCATGATAAATAAGACGGCAATGTGCCACTTTATAGAGGCTGGATGAGCCTCAGGAAGGTCATAGGTCCCATAGGATCTCCGGCCAGCAACAGATTAAATAAAAGTCTGCTATCGACATGGCAACTCAGAGCCTCTCAGATCCGCCTATATCATTACTGGCATATAACTAATAATCATTAATTTCTCTATGTCTCTACTATCTTTCCACCTGGAATTCCAAGTTTATTAAGTAATAATAGTAATAATCTTTATTTAATCTTTCGATAATTACCTATTATTTTGGGTAAATTAAATATTTCAAAAAATTCTGAAAGATAACATAAGGCTTTTGTTTATATGGAAGCATTTTTAAATTTGTATTTATATTGTAACTATACCACGTATGCTGATGATACATGTGTATTATCAGTCAACACCAATCCAGTTATTGCATCCCAAAGCCTCCAATCCCATATCACTGATCTTGAAGAATGGTGTCAAAACTGGAGAATTAAAATAAATTCTCAAAAATCGCATCAAATCACTTTTACCTTACCTCTTATACCTATGACTTCCTGCCCTACAGTATCCTTTGATAATATCCCTCTTGTGCCTGTAGAACAGATCCGATACTTAGGGTTGCACCTTGACAAACGATTAACCTGGAATCCTCATACAAGGCTGAAAAGACAAGAAACCACTCGACGTTTCAGGCTACTTCAACACTTACTAGACAAACGCTCTAAGCTCCCAATTAACTACAAAAGACTCATCTACATGACCATCATACGACTTATTTGGACTTTCGGAGTAGAGCTATGGGGCTCCACTAAGCCATCGAATTCCTCTCGTATCCAATCTTTACAGTCCCAAAGCCAAAATCCTTCGAAAAATCCTCAATGCTCCTTATTTTGTTAAGAATAAACTCATCCATAACGACCTTAATGTCCCTTTTGTTGCTGATTTGGCCCGAACCCGGTATCTATCCTTTCATAACAAACTTCATTACCACTCAAACCCTCTAGTTTCAAACCTAGCTTCCTCTTCAATTCTCGATAATCCTCCGAGGCGTCTGAAAAGAAGATGGCCATGTGACCTCCTTACTTGAACTTTGATTTGAGTACTACCAGTGGGTAGTTTCTCTACATTTCATTATCATGTCATTATATATCACTTAGCCTATTTACTTGTTGTATTATTGTAATACAGTTGTAGATATCAATAAATAAATTTAAAAAAAAAATATATTGTAACTAAAACCTTGGACGATGTGAACAAAAAAAAAATATTATAAAAGTTCATTTTTTATACTATTTTAAATTACGAGTAGGGGCAGCTCACTGTTAAAAGCTCTGAGTTGATGAGTTTTAAGTCCCCATTTGGAATAAAATTAATAAATTATTCAATATGCTAACAGTCATAGATCAACCCTATGGAATCTGCAAACCTACTTTGGGCTCACCATACTTTATAAAGTGGTAATCCATAATTGGAAAAGCCTGACGTGGTCACGGATTTGGACAACCGTTGGCTAAGAAACAGTAAAATTTCATGTACTGTAGCTAAAACCCTTCGCTCACTGGCGTATTACTATAATCCATTTAAGAATACAGTGGCCCTGTATCTGAGATATATGAGCGCTTGGTCGGATGTCCTGATTGCAGCTATCTGGCGCAGCATAGATGAAATATTTTATTGCTGGACTCAGTCCAAACGGGAGATCGTAAAGTGAGCCAGTAGCCCGTGTTAAGGCCCGCTGTTCTCCAGACCTCTCTCAGCCCCCTTAAGCCTTTACGGTCATG
This sequence comes from Arma custos, assembly GCA_037127475.1. NCBI lineage: Eukaryota > Metazoa > Arthropoda > Insecta > Hemiptera > Pentatomidae > Arma > Arma custos. The sequence goes on along the minus strand of CM073764.1, from coordinate 84,706,016 downwards.
CTTTATCCAGATAGTTTTCATGGCGCAGCATCAATATATTGTGCCAAAGGCTATTAAAGAATACTGTTATATTTATAATAAAATATGTAATTTATATAAGGTCCTGAAACACTAGGTTTATTCGGTAATAGAGGTTTATAACCGCAAGCATAAAGTTTGTATATTATTACCAATCTATCGTAAAAATTAAAACTGCATATAATCGCGTGGAAGGAACTATATGCACCTTGAACCACATCACCGATCCAACGAATGTGATCCGAACCATAATGATTGCGTTAGGATTGAAAAATGTTATAGCAAGTTCTTGAATCTGAATTCGCTTTCTAAAGCAATAGAATAGTCCTATCAAAAGGTCGAATAAGCAACAATCTTGATTTTTACAAAAGTAAAATAAAGAATAACAAAATCGTTTTTCTGTATTCGTTATCGTGAAAGTTTTTTTGGAAGTTTAAAAGTCTATAATACCACATTCTCATGTTTTATCCGGTTCGAATATTAGCAATATAAAATTTATTTTGGCAAAGTATTTAATATGTCACGTTCATGTGCTGTTGCAATCTTTCGCAAAACCAACGAGGTATTTTAAAGCAGACAATCGATTTTTAGATTTTCAAAAGTTTGCAACTGCCATCTTTCAGACTATTTTAATGATACAATGTAAGCTACTGAAGGTACCACATTCGATAGTTTCCGTTGTTCACTATAAAAAAAATAATCTTAAATTATAGATAATCAAGCTAACGAATGCGTTTTTTGACTAATTAAAATACATTTTTCGTTAAAATTCAGATAAAATCATCTTAAGGCAAAACGACACATATGTAGAATAGTGAAATACATTTGAAAAAACGCACTGATTTCGGTCGAACCTTGAAACAGTTTTTTCACCATTCTTGCATTCTTATACAGGAAATCATGAACGCTGCAATTCACTGCTCTACCCAAGCATAATTATTGGCTATCATAAGATTGTTCATCGATTGTAAACATACATTAAGTGAATACAAATATTGTAAAATGTACGTCTTCTTATTTTACATGGAAGTTGAATAACAAGAATAAACAATTTAAAACAATTCCGCCCTAATGCCCACGGGAGTAGGTTTGGCGAGAATCCATATCGGTTGGCTGCTTCATTTGTCCATTGCTAGTATACACTTTGCCAATTGTAATTTCGTTATAATTTAGCACACAGTTTCACTTTCAAATGGTCATTATAATAGTTATACCCTAACCATATTGTAATGTAGTTAAATATTAGATAAATTATGCGTATAAATTATGATTTATATATGACTTATGAGTCACTAAAAAAAATAGCTGATAACTTAAACGTTGGATTTTTCGTGTGTTAGTTAAAGAATAAAATCTAAAAGAAAATTTCACTGATTCTTAGGAACTTATCTCATATTCTTATTTTCAATGCTGAATTTACATATAATGTACATATACATATTTAATTAAGCCAAAATGACAAAACATTTATTGTTTAACAACTTGTTAATATAGAGCTTACAAAAACCTAATACTATAATATTTGTAATGCATCCTTCGAACATTAAGATTCGAATTAATAAAAAAAGGTCTCCGATTTTATGATATTACACTTATACAACGGATGCGCAAGGAGATGATTTATCAATTTATATCAATTTCAACCCATAATCAATTTCAAATGTGTAATTGAATAATTCATCTGCCAAAATTGGTCGTTATCCATTTCACTAGATCCTTCATATATATAACTGTATCCTATTACCCAGGCTGGGTAAATCCCAGGACGGTCTGTGAATCCCACATCTATATTTTAATTCATATGTTCAGCAGAGGAACTCAGCGCTCTACACTCTGTTCTGCCCCCTCCCAAATATTAACTTGGAAAATAAATTAAAAAACAAAGAAGAATCGATTCCGTAATGAAGCTGTTACAGCCCAATTGATAAAATTGCAAAAGAAAGACTCATTATATCTCGACAGTTTATCCGCTTTAAAAACAATTATTTTCCAATTACTTTCTTCTTTCCAAAGTTGAAAGAGAATACTATAATAAAAATTGCTTGATGTCTCTATTTACTGAATAAGTTCCTATTCTTTTTATACCTTCCCTAAAACGCCTCGTCAAAACAATCGGCTGTTATCAGTGATCTAATTTCAAGAATGTATTCCTGCTCAGCGATAACGAATATTTTGGCACTCACAATCTTCCCTTTAAATCACTTTAATCTTAATTTTTGCGTTGTTTTTTATTTCTATTTAACCGTGAGAAAATAGATCTGTGGCGAGAACTTTGTCTTTGTAAATCGTTGTAAAAATCGTAAAAAAAAAAATGTGAACCTTCAGATACATTTATGAATATTTAAAAAACTTAATTTATAATATTTTTTTATAAATAGTGATGTTTTTATAATGTTAACATTTATATTTTATCCGCCCTTATCACATAACTGACAATAAGCAATGTGAATAAGTTCCTAAGAATCAGTGGAATTTTTTTGTTGACTACTACAAGCTGTGAATTTTGTGAATTGTGAAAACTGGCACAATAAATTCGATCGATCATTGAATATGCACAGAAGTAATAAACTAAATACGTATAAATACATTAAAGCAAAATAAGATATACGTATGTGAAATAATATTCTAAAATCAATAAGTATTTTTTATTTTTTTTTTATTTTTAATTGACTCTCAGTCAACTGTCAACCATTGATCTAATTAATATCCCTGAAGAAGACCTGCAATATGGGTCGAAACGTTAGCTTTAACGTTTAATAAGCAGGTCTTCTTACGAAAGAGAATTTTTTCTCACCTCCACCCGGACCTTTTTCTTTGTCGAACTGATAAAAGCAGAAGAAAAATATATATACCTATTAAGTAAACCAAAATTGGTGATTGAAATAAGAAAGGACTTGAAAAAAGTCAGTCCAAATCTATCAGAGATCAGTCCAAAGAGATCTGGAATAAGATTTTTTTTTTTTTAAATCAAGAGATACAACGATAAACCTAGTAAAAAAACCCAACAATTATAACAGTGCTAATTCTTTCTTTTTAATGTAAATAAATTCTAGGTAAAATTCAAAGTTCTTTCTTTAGTTTTAAATTGAATTTTTCTCTCATGCATCACGAAACCAGAAAAAAATTAGTTTTTGTTCGATTAACTGCTACAAAGATACATTTCTTTGTAAAAGACAGTGTTTTTACCAATCCTAGATTATCTCGAAAATACCTAGAATAAATCATTGCGCCAGAGACACTAAATTGGCTGTTGTAAAGAAAAGAACAACCTTCAAACTTCATCCATTTACGAAACTTATAAATAAATTATTATAACTTTTCATTAACTTAATTTTGTTACCTCACAATTTCTGTTCAATTGTACTTTCATGGTGAATATAATCCATGTCAATGCAATATATTTCGGAATATATCTTCCAGACAAATGCAACTTATCGAGTGTAAAAAAACACATTATTCGATTTCGATCGTTTTTTTTTTAAGTTTTTAAAGACATCATACCATTATAATATAATGGTATGATGTCTTTAGAAAAAAAAAATCGAAACCGAATAATGTGTTTTTCATTATATCATAATGACATAGATAAATACGTTTGACAATACTCATTGATTTTGAATGAACAATATAATTATTACGTAACATCATATAATTAAACATGAGTTACTAAATTCTATAATTACTGTGGGGAATGAGAAGCATTTATTGAAAGTTAATTAATCCAATATCCATAAAAAATATTATAAATTAATAAAAATCTTGCCATATTCTGAACCTAAAAATTATATTTTTATAATATATTTAATTATATGTTTTTTACTTTCGATACTTAGCATTAGTATCGACGATATGTATAATGTAATGAATGTTTATTATTTTAGAGCATAATTTTAGTAAACATAATTTTGTTATTATATTAACATATTAATAATTTTAATCAAAAGCTTGAGCGATATACCCCATTCTGGGTCACTGTAAACCGTGAAGAGTACGAGGATGTTGAACACATTGGCCACTCCCAGGGGAAATAGTGAGGCCTTGTTGGCAAGTCTCGTACCGATTCCGGTCACAACCCTCACCACGTGGGACCTCACCTGAATAGATAACTCGGCTAAAGTGTCCATTGGTCTAAAGATATAAAAATTGCAACGTAACAAAATCTTTATAGCAATCCATTCCAGATATTTTAGGTGTGATTTCCAGATTCAAATACTGGTGTATAGGATAAATTATTTAATCTGTTAACAGTGATTGACTGATCGATCATGTGGAATCGGAAATATGGTCCAGAACCTCTATAAAATGGGTACCCTAAATTTAGGGGTTTATTCTCATAAGATAGGAAATATTACTGAGTTTAATTTATCAGAATTTAATATTGTTTTCTCTTTTGATTGAATTTGTATTGCATACGGAAATTTATAACCTATCATCAAAATCCCTAATGCAATATAGCTTCAATTTTTTTTCACGCTGAATGAACAAACTAGCGAGTAAAAAATTAGAGTTAATCAGTAATTCGTTATTTTACAACATTTATTTTTTATATTGGGAAATCATTAAATTAAATAAAACGTCCATCATATATTATATTAATCATGTTTATTGGACTATCTAACAGTTACATCGCCGTGTGAATGTTAAATACCTAAACATTTTTTGCGATATTTCTCTTCATTAAAATTTTCCCTAAATTGAAATTCCTTAATGCCATAATATATGATAATAACTTTTATAAGTAATTCATAAAAGACCTCCTTTTTTCGTCGCAAGCATGAAAAGAATCTTGCCAAGGACATCAAATAGATTTTTAAGGCCACTTCAGTGGCCCACTCATTGGCGTCATCAGTCATCTTCCACTTGCCACCTTCTCGTGTTTACAATGTCATGGATATAGTTACATTGTGTATAATATGTATATTTATATAATATCATCACGTAATCATATACATATATTAATTTTTTTCACACATTCGCGGCTACTAAACTAAGATGGGGGCAAGTCCAACCACCCAGCAGTTTTTATTAAAAATTTCAAAAATTCTGCCTCTCCTGGTTGTATCCAAGACCCATTATTATTGCGGATGATCCCTAGATGATCATGTAGAGCATTTTGACGTCGTTTTCTCTCCTATGCTCGTTTTACTTAGTGTAAACTTAAATTTAAGCTTACTAAATAATATATTTTCTTCAGAAATTTCTTGATTACTGCAATTAAATACGTATTTCTTAGAAATGATAACGATCTTCGTTGCTGTCTTACAATTATAGGAAATCTTTGAAGCAACCGCAAACTAAAAACTAATTGTAAACCGTCAAAAGAAACCAATCTCTGTGCTGTCATTGCCAGAGAAGATAGTGTCCTACTTTCTGATAAGCCAAGAGGTCTTCACTACCCAAGAAGGGTCAAGGGAAGGCTGTGAAAAAACCGACTTTTTTTCTTATCGCAAATTGATGTTTGGCTCCTCCTGATATCTATCTTCACTTCCAGTTTTTACTAAGGGGAATGCGAGAGGATCTCATCTCATGAAAAAATATATAGTTTATTAAAATAAAGTTAATTTATTTTCCTTATGATATCAAATAAATAGTACTGGTGTTTTTTTTTATAAATTGAATCACGATCAAATTCGTCATCATATTCCTCAAGAATAATTCTTTTCAATCCACTACACCGTAACCCTGTATTTTAAACTTTAAACAGCTCGTAAACAAATGGAATTTACTGGTTACAGTGCTTTAATATATCCCTGACTTATTACTGGGAAATCTTAATAACTGTATCTTAATTATACGAGCTTAATAAGTTTACCTATAGACATTTCTTATTGTCAGAAATAAATGCGGGGCAGCCATGCATACCCGCAATACCAAACGGTTGTGAGGGTTTAGCAGACTTAAGCGGCTGGAACATACAGACGCACTTCATTTTTAATTGTAATATTCAACAGTATATAGTTCCAAAAAATCAAATTAAAGTATAGTAGAGTTCTGACAACGGTTGTACAAGAAGGTGATTTATCCGAGATGACGCTCGACTACCAGGTTCCCTCCCAGTTAAGGGTACCCTACCTAGGTCATCTGTGGCTGATACCAGAATAAATAATCAATCTGCCTTAGGAATATTATTCAAATATTAATAAACATAAATTTATTCTGCGACTGATTTGATCCTCCTTTGAATAAGTTAGCGTCTATTTAACGTATTCAAATGCAATTCAGGGTTGAACCTGGAACCTATATAATAGCCCCTGAGCTACCAGGTCTGCAAGTTTAAAATGTCGTTTATTTCTTAAAATATAATTTAATTTAAAAAGAAAAGTATAATATATTTTATTCAAAGTACTGGCCCTCGCTTTCTACACATTTTGTCCATCTCTCGGGCAATTTATGGATACCATTCCAAAAGAATGCTTCATCTTTATTTGAAATCCATTCATCGAGCCATTTTCTTACATCCTCCAAATTGTTAAAGTGTTGCTCAGCCAATGAGTGTCCCATCGATGAGAATAGGTGATAATCAGAAGGCGCCAGGTCAGGTGAATACGGCGGGTGGGGTAGGAGTTCCCAACCAAGCGAAGAAATCGTTTCCTTAGTCAATCTGGCTGAATGTGCAGGAGCGTTATCATGCTGAAGAATGACTTTGGCGTGCCTGTGAGCCCATTCTGGGCGTTTTTCGATCAATGCGTGACTCAAATTGATCATTTGTTGTCGGTAGCGGTCGGTATTGACTGTTTCGCCGGGTTTGAGAAGCTCGTAGTAGACTACTCCCTTCTGATCCCACCACACACACAGCATTGTCTTCTTCCCAAAACGATCCGGTCTTGCACTCGATGTGGATGGTTGTCCTGGCGTTACCCATGATTTTATTCGTTTGGGATTCTGAAAATAAATCCATTTTTCATCGCCAGTTACAACTCGATGCAAAAAACCCTTTCTTTCGTGGCGTAAAAGCAGCATTTCGCACAAAATTTTTCGTTTTTCCATCTGTCGTTCGTCCAATTCATGTGGAACCCATTTTCCAACCTTTTGAATTTTTCCCATAGCTCTCAGGCGATCGGAAATGGCTTGTCTAGTGACATTCAACTGTTCTGCCATCATTTGTTGGATTTGGGTATTGTCTTCGTCTAATAAAGATTGCAATTCGACGTCCTCAAACTTTTTTGGTCGATTTTCTCGTTTTTTATCAGTAACATCAAAATCACCACGTTTGAAACTTTGAAACCAACGTTCACATGTCTTGACGGTTGGAGCAAGATCGCCATAAGTCTCAACAAGAATTAGATGACATTCAGATGCCTTTTTCTTTTGATTGAATAAGAATCATGACATGCCGCAAATGCTCTTTATTTGGCTTAAAATTAGACATTTTTAACACCAAGAAAGGTATGATACGTCCACGTAAACGACTTAAAAACAACTGACTTTTGTAAACAAATGACTAACAAACAAAATAGCGTTTAGAGATAAGCAAATCCTTCAATAGGCTAAGAGCGCATTCTATTGGAATTAAAACGACATTTTAAACTTGCAGACCTGGTACTCCGATCCCATAATAAGGTAAATATACTCGATGAAATAAATTTGAAGTAAATATACTCGATGTAAAGTATACTCTTATTTAAATATAGCAAATATACTGTGTTGTGTTCACATAATCATGATACATATATAATATGTTTCTCTTTGTGCTCATGTTTGTTATCATTATATTATGTAAATATACTTCCAAATTTATTAAAAACCGATGAAACTCGATTAATGGCCTAAATTTAATTAAATATGTAAGATCATAACCTTGGGACTGAAGTAGGACAGTAAATACTATTTAAAGCCATAGAAAAAAAGCCCACGAGAATGGTTAAAGTCGTCATTTAATTGTAATTCTAGGTTGAGTCCACACATGTCAATCACATTGTACTCTCGAATAAAAAATAAAACCTTTAATACAAGATGAGATCTCTTGTGAGCTTGATAAAAAAAACTACTAATGCGTTGTTCACTTAGATTTATTTTCGGTATTCCTTTAGTTTACATGTCCTGAATTAGAAAAGGATTTCATTAGAATTTCACGTGGAATTCCGTTCTACTTCTTATCTGCATTTAAATCCCCAAATTTGTCTTTTTCTTTCAACGAATCATGGTTTTAACCTGTAATGAATAATTATAATGATTCGCAAATAATTAAATTTTATTTTTATTTAATGAAATACATATTTACAATAAAAAAAAACAAAAAAAAAACTGTTTCACTGCTACCCAAGAAGGGTCTTGGGTTCAGTACATGGTGGAGGCTGAAGTGTTTCATGGACAACGGTTGTGTAGAGAGATGTTTAGTGCGAGATCGCTCTCAACAACCAGATTTATCCTTCTGGTACCACTTTATAGAGCCTGGGCGAGCCCCATGAGCGTCTCCAATTCCCAGAGAGTCCACCCTTGGCTGCTAGGAGATTAAACGAATCATCTCGCACAACTAAAACACAGGATTTAATAAAAAGGTAATTTAATACATAATTTCTTCCACTGCTACCAATCCCGTTAGATAACATAATGGAACAAGCTAGTAGTATTAGGGCATGTACCCTAGCTTCTGTTATACTCCCACTCGACAAAGCGATTGCCATTCTAGCCTCGTTGGAGTGCGAATCGTTTCATTACTTAAGTATCAGGGCGGCGAATTACCCAGACGAGTAGCCTATTCAAGAAATTTCCAGCAATAGATAAGATCAGAGACAAATGGAATCCCGCTTTATCTAAATATGGACGATCGCCTACAATGGAAGCGCAACTTCTGATTGGAAAACTTTGGTCCCCCCCACGTCGGGTACTTAGTAGTCGTCCCTATCGCTGTCTTTACGAGTCTGCTTCGCTTCCATCCTCGATTAGGTCGTGCAATGAATGATCAATTTGCCGTTTATCCTCATCCGGATAAAGATAGTTTCAGTTTAGAACCACTTTCGTATTGGCATGAGAAATAATTATCTACCATACAAGAGTATAAACCTACAGTATGGGGCAATAGATTATTCAAAATACAATTAATTTAAAACGTAGTTAGAACATTAAATAATTAATTAACTAACGACATTTAATTTAGGTTATGGGGTTCAGTACATGATAGACACTGTACTGTTTCTTGGGTACCCACTTATTAGAAATTGGGTGAGCTCAAGGAGGGTACTTAGACCCCTTTGGGTCCGTTTCCAGCCGGATTAAATAACAGATTAAATAAAAGCCAGCGAGCGGAATTTGAAAGCAGGACCTTCAGCACGGCAACTCAGCGATCTATCACTGAGCCACTCCGCTCCCTCTTTATAAAAATGATGAGTAATATATAATATTCTATGCAATATATAATATTATATTGAAAGGAAAGATAATATTTCTTTATTTGTTGTTTATGTACGTTGCGTCACTTTATCCTATCTACCTACTTGATCCTATGGCTTATTGGACGATGCTGCAGTGGTACTAAATTTTATTTATCCTGGTTTAATCAGGAAAGGGATCTTTCACGACTAAAAGAAATCTCACAGACTCCGGATGTTGTTTTACGTTCCTTCCGAAGAACGGCAAACCAAGTATCTGTACGCCCTTTAAGAAACCCTAACCTGCTGCGAACCCACATTTTTGGGCATAGGTTGTTCTGCTCACCACTGATACAGGTGACCCCGAACTTCTTTCCTTTCCACAATTGTTCCGCACCTCCCAGTAGGTAGATGATCGTTTTTTAATTTATTACATCCCAGATTTCTATATCTAAATCTTTTGATTTAGATTCTCACGCACCATGAATCCTCTGAAGCCAAACGGAGGAATACTTTTAGTAATAACCTTGAAGTAAGGTTGCTGCCTGTGACTCTGTTTAGAGTGTTGATCTGAGATGTGATGAAATTAACCTTCAAAGATGTGACATTTAATTTTGGTATATGCCCTCATATACCTAGGGAACCTAGGGAGCGGAGTGGCTCAGTGGTAGAGCACTGAGTTGCCATGCCGGAAATTCTGGCTCAAATGCCGCTGCGGGCAAGACTTTTATTTATTCTGTTAGCAGCCGGAGATGGGTCGTTTAGGATCTAGGCCCTTCCTGGGGCTCACCCAGCCTCTATAAAATATTATAAAAATAGGGTACCGAAAATATGGGGTAAACATCTGGTGGTTAAGCGTGGCCTAGGACAAGTCACCTCCTTGCAGAACTGTTGTCCATGAAACAGTACAGTCTCTACCATGTACCGAAATCCAGAATCGTTCACGGGTTTTAGTGTCACAGATTTTTATATGCCCTCATGCTACTTTGATCCTGGACTCTTTTTATACTAACACTATATGATTAGGGTGTCCAATGCTTTGCAAGATCCTCCAGAGCAATCTAGGAGGCCGCCCTCATTGTTGTTCAACGAGTCGGAACCTCCAAATAATTTCCACTTCCTATCCCTACTTGCGACAATCCTAATGCGTTCCGCTACGCAATAATGAGATCCGCAAAAGGAGCCATTAATGGACTGATAACACTCCTCGATTTCCCCATCTTCCTAATACTAAATAAGATAAACCAGGAAACATGTTGCAATTTGTATGCTTGTTTTTGACATGGGAGCAGTAATAGGACTGCTTTGTGTCAGACACAGCGTGTTACAGAGGGCAAGCTCAATTTCGGGTACAGAGGTTTGGAATTATGTGGTGTGTGGTGGCTATTAGAGGAATCTCATCATATATAATCTGGGATACTGTGACTTTAAGTTTAATGCCTTGTATAATTTAGGATTATAATTAATCCAGTAACCGTCGACTAAAGCACCACGAATAATAATTAGACATCCGTCGTTCGGTGGCAAGTTCCAATAAATTCCTAGTTTACATAGCTTTATTCCGAGACAGACCACTATCATCTACGAACTAATAAAAGCCACAATTTACAAACTGACACAGACTTTAACTGAACGCGAACGTAACAAATCATGCTTACACAGATTTCACATAATCAGTACTCATACTTGTTCACTAGACAAAGAAGAAAAGACGTTTAAACTTTCAAGGCGTTTAGTTATAAAATTGTATTTCATTAATTCTGATTCCAAAATAATGTATTGGTTATGATTGGCGGTATGAGTTAACAGATAATAGCAGGCTATGAGAATACTATTATAGTATAAATCAGTATTTCCATGATTCACTGGAGATTGATGTAGCCAAAATAGGATCAGACCTCATTTCGTGAATACTGATATCAAAACGTGGTCAATAGATCGTTTTGCAGAATCGGATATAGAAAAAGTGAAAACTACTTTAGCCGATTTACAATTAAGAGGAAAAAATTCGAATCTATTAATAGGTGCCTGTACAACTTCAGTACAATGTTGAATTTAGTGCACTGTAGTAACCATACTGTTTCAAAATTAAAGGTTGTGCAGTGAAGAACTTTCACCAAAAAAACCCTAAACCATCAAGTGTGTTCCCACCTTGCAGAGGCTGAGTGTGACCCTCAACTTCGATCGGAGCTGTTATCAGAATACTTAAATTATATTGCGAATCGAACCTGGGACCTCGGTAGACCAGCGTTCGAAATATTGAGATACTGCGCTACTATGATTGGAAGGACATGTGATGAGGTGCAGCAATATGTTTCGCTGACTCGAACAATAAGGACACAGTCCATGAGCCCTTTTATGTTCTGCTTGTGCCCAGCCCATTTCACAGGGACGTTGACATTTCACGGTTCATTAGTTCTCTTCACAGCGGTCCAATTACACAGATTTTTCAAGCGTATGGTTTAATTTTCTTGTATTCTTTATTTTTTGTTCATTAAAGTAATATTACATTTTTAATTGGCTAAAGATTTTTTGATAATGCTATATTTTTAAAAGCTATTCTTAATGTATCACAAAATATTTGATCATAATGCCCAATTTTTCTCTATCGCCTTTATTTTTCATTTCAAACTAAACTTTATAAAGATAATTTTAATAAATTTGTTACTTAAACGAGAAAATGTTTAGCAAACAAATAATTACTACAGACTATTTATTTGTTTTCATAATTATTGCATTTCTAATAAATTATTAAGTTGTGCAATGTACGACGGCTTTTCGATTCATTTTTTTTTACCTGTACCACTACAACCCGTGCAGGGTCTGGGGTTTAATACAGGCTAAAGATAGTATTGCTTGGAAAACGGTTGTGCAGAGAGATGATTTGCCCTGGATCACGCTCAACCGCCAAATTTCCCCCCTCGTTTTGGGTACCTACTTTATAGAGGCTGGGCGAGCCCCAGGAGAGTCCTAGATCCTTTAGGCTCCATCTCCGGCCACTAACAGATTAAAAGAAATTATGCCAACGAGCGGTATTACCCAGGACCTTCCAAGGCAACTAAGCGCTTGGATACTATTTTTCAAATATATATTTATTTATTTCTAGTGTTACAATTATGAGATAATTTGATTTCTCAAATTCAAAAAGTAAAACATTTTATTAAACAGTCGGAGCAATCACTTTAATAGAAATACAATACTCTATAAAACAAGTGGATCGAGTAATCCCGCAGTTACCAAGCGCTTGAATTTATACCACTTTATTTAAAACATTTTAATGTTTTCTGGCGAATTGGAATTGACCAAGACAAAAACTTTTTATTTTATTTTATCTAGAACCTACAAAAAAGTGGTTTATTAAAAATTTAATTAAATAACTAGTTTAAGCATTAAAACCAAGTAAAACTATCCAAATGGAATACCACTTTAAATAATAGTTTATTTAATTTTGCACAAAAGCTATTAGAAAATTGAGAACGGCAACTAATTTAACTTTGTTTTTTTAATGATTGTTTTCCAAAATTGAAAAGAGTTTCTAAATCATTTTTCGTATCTCGCCTTCCTATCAGATTATTCGTTCCATCAGTCTCCTCCTGCGATCGATCAAGTCTTTCTAAAACTAATCTTCGATGATGGATTGAATTAACAAAAATGTATCAAGACTTTATCACGAGCTCTTTGTTCTATTTTTATTTTCGGATATTGTGTCGTTTAATCAATCCTGTCGTATTCAGTAGATAATAGTTTATACGAAAAATTTATAATTATATATATATATTTATATATATATATATATATATATATATATATATATATATATATATATATATATATATGAAACTTTTATGTATATACATATAAAAATATTTTATCTTCCATAATCATAAAAATGTCACTTTTATCTATCCTATTCAGACAGACTGGAATTACCCATAGCTCAACCAGGTTTAAGATAGATCAGAGAAAGGGACGTAATCTATTAAAAATGAGTAAATAATACGGAAAATGCTTATGACGAGTCTTGAAAAGATTTTTTATTTAATTATTTGCATATTAAAGTTTATTTATATCCCTTATATCAAAATACACAGTACGTAATTATTGTTTCTGATCATTGTGCATAGTTGTGCAACGAGTTTGACTGTGGGAAAATCGATAGTGGGGTAAAACGTACTGGTTTACCCCAACCCCCAACGTACGTTGTTCATACTGGTTTACCGGATTTCTGGAAACCCAAGGCTATAAGTTCGAAATCTTCCGATCATATATTTTTAGAGTTTTCTCTTTTACATTATGCTAGCAATCAGTACATACAGGTATCAACGTAACCTTTTTATTGATACCATCCTGTTGTAATGTTCACCCTTTACCAAAACGGATTTATTACCATTTGCCTGACGAAAAAAATTAATTAAATCGAACACATTGAGGAGAGAGCTACAATATATGTAAACGAAATTGACATCTTGTATAGTACTTAACAGAATAAAAACTCTACACCATTACAGTCCATGAAGGGTCTTGGGTTCAGTACATGGTTGAGACTGTACAATTTCTAGGACATCGGATGTGTTGGGAGCTGATTTGTCTTAGTTGTCATAAATTGAGTTAATAAATCTCTAATTATTTATAATTTGTGAGGAATCTTAACATAATAAGGGGGAAAAGTCCGGTGGACTCATTGGATTATCAACGAAAAAACTGGATTAAAAAAAAAAAGATTGGTCATTAGGAATTTACAACTATTAACAAAAAGAAACCCCATAAAAAAAATTACTCATATAGGACGTTATCAAAAGAATAATATAGCATGGTCCAATCACCGCAATCCTAAATTTTACTTTTTTGCAGTTGTATTATTTTATAATCCAACTGCAGAATTGACAAAGTTATATTTGGGATTTCGTGATGTACTATTTAATATTCACAAAACCATCCAATTACCTTTAAAAGGAACAATTTCCTGTACTCCTCAAAGCGTTCATATCTGTTGTTTTTTATTGTAATTCATTCCTCGCCTTCTCGTTTTCATAAAGTCTTAACCGCACGAGTAGCAGATTACTTTAACATCCCGTTTGAAAATATAACCGTTTAATAGAAACGAAAATAAAACAAAGTTTTAAGTGGGCTGTTTCCATCTACGGTTATGAACTTTTTTATCTTTGCATTTCTTTTACTGATTATAAAAAAAACTCATTTCTGTATTATTAGATTATCTACGTGTACTGCTATACCAACTGAGATAGTAAATTTATTATTATTTTTTATGACTGAGGGAGATACCCTCCTAAAGTTTCAAGAGTATTATAGTTTAAATAATTCGTACTCCCATTTTTTTTATAATTGTTATACTGTATAGTCTTTTTCCTGTTTAAAAAAGCATTTCCGCAGTACTGCTTCAGTCAGATGTTAATGTTAATGTTTTAAAATGAATATTTTTTTTCTTCTGTAGGTAAAGATATCTTCGAACTCAGTGCCAATTGCAATTCTTCCCAATCTGTTGTTTTCTCCTCCTCCCCTTCCAATATTCTTTCTTTCTTTTACTGTGCATCCTTCTGTTCTCGTACTGCATCTTTCTTCTTTTTTTGCTCTTCGGTGGAATCCCTCCATCCTCAAGATCCTCTTCCTAAAACCCTCTTCAGAATTCCATTTTAGTTCTTGTTGTTCCCTTCTAAATCTTTCCATGAATCCAGTTAGTTGTTGACCTTTTCTCCCATTAGTTCTTGTATTCTTTTCGTCCCAATATTCTTTTCGCTAATCCTAAATCATCCCATCTGAAAATATGTCCAAAAATAATCTTCTTTTTCATATTGTTTCCGATATGTACCTGTATAATTTAACATCAGATTTTCTCTTATGTACTTCTGTTGTTTTCACATAATCTGAGATTTGTATTATGATTCTTCTTGGTAGTAACAAAAACTTGTCTAATCTACTGTTTAATACTACATCTAACTGCATATAGACGGTTTCACCACTTTAGTTTAGAGCCTTATTTTAGGATTTTTTTACCTTTTTTAAAAATTGGATACTGTGGATTTTTTGCTTTTTAAGGCACTTTTTTTTTTAGGTATTCATATGGGATGCTCACCAATTTTGTCTTTACTTGTATCTGTATCTCTATTAGGAATACTGTATCTGAGTACCTATATTATTCCAATTAGCGACTTTGTATTTCATTACTCCCACAACAGAGCAGTATAATAAATTTAATACACGTATATTTTATTTATATTTATCGTATTTTATTTTTATATTTAATAGAGAGATTATTAATCAAATGTTAGCCATGTTATCACAGAGAATGACCGCTAATAACCTATAAGTTTTGTTTCTCAAAATACCCCATATATAAATATATCTGTTGGAGATATTTTTCGATTTATAATATACAAAACAATCCAAGTTATTCTTCATAAGTGACTAGTCATTAGCGAAAATGTAACCTAGCTGTTTTATGACATCATTAAAAGAAAAAAAGATTAGATGAGAAGTCACTGTACTTAAAAATAACTGGTTTTACTTTAACCGGTTAAAAATAATCGTTTTCACAGTAAATAAAACGAACGGAATAACCGATAACATTTTTGTACACTATAGCAGACACCCTTACAAGAAAAATGAGAAGCTGGTCGTATCCTTATCTTCTGGAGCGAGGAGTTCTTTTGCATTGGAACTTCATCTCCATATTCTCCTCAGCCAATCTCACGGGCCGGTGACCACTAGCCTTTGTCCTATTTGAGTCTTGTTACTGGTCATAACAGGCTTGGAAAGCAAGCGTTGTATTTTGTCAATTTGTTTTCTTTATCTCTTACCTTTATTTTTTCCAAATTATTATTTTACAGAAATAAAGAGCATTAGTTCATTATTCTCGAAGCGCGTAAGTGGCTAAGTGAGGACTTGGCTTGAAATCTAGTTATATTACTGTTTTAATTAGTAATATTGAAGCATGAAGAACAAGTGTTGTTAAAGGATTTTTACTCTAGACCGTTTACACAGTTTTTGTTTGTTGCTTTTTAAAGATGTTTCCACTTCGTAATGGCACTCTTGTAAAAACTACATCTTTAATATGTCTCATCCTCCATGCCAATTGTTATAGCTAAATCATCTTATTAACTATTTACGTTCCTATAATAATAATCGTTCTATTGTAATCAAAACCCTCGCTAAGTACGTGGAATCGATGATTGCGTATATGATTTCTTTAATTTTGAAGAGAAAAGATTATGTCTTGGCCGGGATTCGAATCCGGGTATATGAAAATCTTGTTTCTCGAGTGAGATAGGCCTACTCATAATAGTAAAATATTTCATTGGATTATATTGATTTGGATAAAACATTCGGTAAACAAAGTACTTTATTATGTTTTTTTGTTATAATTAAAAAATGATCGAGTTACTAAATCATAGTAAACTACGATCTTCAAATGCGTTACGTGCCTTTCTAATTGGGAGGTGTATAGAGGAACGTGCCGGAGAGAGGAAGAAGGTGTTAAAAGGTTTGTGATGTAAGTGCTTCGTGTACAAGACTGTTGATCGGTAGATAAAGCTCTAAGTTCCTAGCGATCTAAATGCAACTAATTGGTCAGGAATAATGGCGCGATGGAATGTTGTCGTTTGGATGCATTTAGAGCGATTATATCTCCGGGAATAACTTAAAATGGAGTTTTATGAAGTTTTTTTTATTCTTGAAATTATTTATTAGTAGAATACATAGAAATTTAATCCAAAATAATTATAAAAATAAATCGGAAACAAAAAAAAAAGATAGTGGAACTCACTCGAATTAATGGTTCAATTAGTTTCTTTTAGATTCTATTGTTTCTTTTCTTGTTCTATAATTTTAAGTAAAGAAATGTCCTGCAATTAAGGTATCATTCTCAGCATAGGACTTAAAGTTCCTCTCAGCAACTTAGACCTTTGTGCCTCAGGCTGAGCAGTTTATGACGATATGATCATAGGACTCCGGGACGCCGCAACGATGACATAAAGGATGAATATCCTTCATATCGTCATAAAGGTTGGCCCGAAAACTTCCATTTCTTGTGAGGAATTGCGAAACCCAGTTGGAAAATCCATTTTGCTATTAGTCTTATCCAGACGGTGGAAAAGAAATTTTTTTCATCAAAAGGATAAGAATATTTTGAAAGAATAAGGATGATAAAAGTAATAGTAGAAATCAGACGTTGAAAATAAATTGTATCTATTGATCACGGAATATTGGAATACGATAATATTGCTTTTATGGAAATCTAGATAGCTGGATGAAAAATCAAACTTGAAATTTAGTCTTTGGAGTTTGTTTTTTTTATTTTGCTTTTATCAATTCCATTGTTATTTCAACTATCACGTATTTATTAACATATTATTAATAAATATATTAATTAGGGTTAACATGTTATTAAGGGTACAGAAAAATAAAGTAAGTAAAACCTTTGTGTTTCGTAAATTACATTTAATTGATGAGAACAATTTATTAGTATTTTTTTAACCATTACCATTCGTTTTTCTGCTAAACAATAAATGTATACAGCAGAGGTAGTAAATGTCATAAATACTAGCAGGAGCAACAAAGGGGTAGGCCATACTGACCAATAGAGCTTTCATTGGTTTCATTGGTTAAATAAATATTTATTTATGTATATATATATATATATATATATATATATATATATACATATATTATTTAATAAAATATATAATTAGATGTAATCAGTTATTCTATCATTTCCATGAAGTGTCTTCCATCGTCAAAACTTGCTTATACATACTTTGTAACTGCCTTTAACGTGTTAATTTAATTTTATTTAATTGATTCAACAATTATATAAATTAACTTTTCCCCTGTTTTTTTTTTCATTGCTTTATATGCTGCAATAATGTATTATTCGCGGAGGTTTCACTACAATTAAAACCCCATGACAAAACGACATTTATATGTATCTAAAGTAGTTCCATTTAAGCTTGTGGAATGTATTCTCTGGTAGCTATTTTGCTTAATTTTGATGTTTTGGTGAGCTTTATTAATTTTTATAGGGACCGGGATAGTTCATTGGATACAGCGCTGGGTTGTTATGCCGAAGGTTCCGGGTTCAAATCCGGCTTTGACAGATAAATTAAATAATCTGATTACAGCCGTGGTTGTACCCTGTTGGATCTGAACACCCTCCTATGGCTCACCCAGCCTCAATAAAGTGGGTACCCTTAATTAGGAGAACAATCTAGCGGTTGAGTGTGATCTTGGTGAAACCCGCAGGTACTGAACCCTCGACCCTCCGCTATTTTAAAGACCTAAGACTTTCTGTTTCCGCTTAATATAATGAAAATAGTATGTAATGAGTTTTTTTTTTTATTTAAGCCTATAATGCATCTCATCAGGGAAGACCTTTTCAGTACAAGGTGGTATATATATATATATATATATATATATATATATATATATATATATATATATATATATATATATTTTTTTTTTTTTTTTAATTATGGTTATTTTTTAATTATTTAAATATATTTTTTTTTTAATTTTGAAGAGAAAAGATAATGTCTTGGCCGGGATTCGAACCCGGGTCGCCCGCGTTTCTAGCGCGGTGCTCTAACCACTGAGCTACCAAGGCACGCATTCCAGCTAGACAAATCCTTTCTCTTCACTGATCCTATATCCCTGTGATCTCGTAATTTTTTTCGAGGTATACACGGGGAAGTATGTTCATTGAACATTATTTTAATCGGGGTCTTGTTGACTTACGTCAAATTTATATTCATGATTTTTTTTTAATTATGGTTCTTTTTTAATTATTTAAATTTTTTTTTAATTTTGAAGAGAAAAGATTATGTCTTGGCCGGGTTTCGAACCCGGGTCGCCCGCGTTTCTAGCGCGGTGCTCTAACCAAAATTAAAAATTAAAAAAAAAAATACATATATATATATATATATATTTATCACCCGTGTATTGTATTTTAAACGTTTTTTTTTCTTATATAAGCCTATAATGCATCTCATCAGGGAAGACCCTTTCAGTACAAGGTGGTGTTACTTTTTTTAGGGCAGCGGTTGTGCAAATTGGCAAAAATCAATAGACTTTCATTCTTTCTATCCATCAATGTCGTATGTATTTATATTCTATATTCACTACATAATATACAGTCCACAATCTGCAATGTGCCATGTTCTATAAAAACGGATGGTATATTGTTACCTTCAAACATTGAAATAAGTTTCAAAACACTTTGGCATTTAACGGTTTTAATGAATAATAATCCACCACCTTGGACTTGACAAAAGAAGCCCTTCTGTAGGAGACAAAGATACTAGGATGTGGCGACGAAGGAGACCGGGGAGGCAGAAGGAGATAAGGACCGTTGATTTTCTCAACGGTTGTGAATTTGGTGATGACGCTCAATCTCCAGGTTTCCCCCTGATTGCAATGTGAGCCCTAGGAAGGACTTTAGATCTCACAGAGTCTATCTGTGTTTTTTAATAGATTAAATAATCCGGATTCGAACCAACAACACAGCACTCTACACACTAAGCTACGCCGCTATCATACTATAATTACAATAGTAGCCATTATAACATCAGTAATAAATGAACTTATAATTAATTCAGGATACTCCCCCTTTGACATTGAATTCTAAATATACTCCGACATGGTTCATCAAAAGAGCCTTCTCCCTTTCATGAAGATTTTTTGAACTTTTAATACCTTATAGGCTTTTGGGCAGATGAAAAGAGGCGAGCCGTGGTAATGAAAACTCCTGGCAGGGATGAAAGCACGTTAGTTATTGAAGCACATCAGATATTCCCTTCGTGGGGAATTCTTTCCCTCGGGAATATTTTCGGTCTAACCTACCCGCCAGCTGTTAGACCTCCCAAAAAAACCCGAAACAAAAACGAAATTTATTGCTTAGATTGATTCTCCACTCTGAGCGATTAAGAAAAGAATATACGGAGGAGTTAAAAATAAAAGAATAAATTGTACTAAAAAATAAAGTAAATAAAAATGTTCTGGTTCATGATTCTTTGCTTGAACTGTCATATAAATATTTGGTTATGACTTGGATCCAATGTTTAATTATAACTAAAAATCATATATATCGCTCTTCGGTAAAATAAAGATACATCTCAATATTACAGCAGGGCAACCTGTTGTCTTGTGGTTAGTGTAACTCCTATACGGTATACGGGGGAATTAATGAATGTTACATCTTAAGCATGGTTTGTATTTCCAGTGGCTACTTAAAACAGTGATATAATGTACTAATACAGGTTTCACTTGTCAACTGAAATTGGTCTATACTTTTTTTCTCTTTTTTCTTTGAAGCTTCTTGTTGACCAAGGAGAATGCATGTTATTTTTAAATCACCACCTATCATTCAACTATGAGCAGAATAGCCTATTCCATTTAACATCGTTTCTAGGTTTTTCAGTTATTTATTTTAAATATTAAAGTTGTTCAATTCTTTAAAAATCGCTTAATTTAATAAATTTAACTATAAAATGTGAAGTAATTGTGGGTGATACAGCTTTTTTAATATCATATTTGGATTCAGAACCCATGCGGTATTTTCAGTACACAAGTTTTTTCATCGTTGGCCTTTATTATGGATAAATTACAGTGTATGCGATACCGAACAGGCTCGGGACCGCCACTTTACCATCCCTCCGTAGGACGGCATAAGCATGGATTTTATAATATCTTTAAAAAAATCTTTAGTCCACCTAGATAAACCCCCAAACCAGTTCGAGATAAGGTGAGGTTTTTTTATTGAAATGAACTTTTAATTAATCCCTTCCTTAGTTATTGGTACTTAATTCTAGGACAACCTACATAGCCCATATCTCAAGCACTAAAATGTGTCTAACTAATCTAAGTATAAAATTCATGTACTGAAACGATACAGATCTAATGATATATTTTATTGTTATATGATATAATTGTTTAAATCTTTTATTTGAAAAGAAAATATATGAGCAGGACCGAGACTCGAACCCGGGTCTCCCACCTATCCCAGCTATGATAGGTAGGGGTTCGAGCCTCGGTCCTGGTTATATATTTTCTTTTCAAATAAGATTGTATTATGTAGGTTGTTTAAAACCGCAGTAGACATATTTTAAAATGCTTCTGTCACATTTAGTTGATTAGTATTCATTCAGCTGGCTAGTTTGATCGATTCCGGAGTCATAAAAAATTTACTGCTCTCTCACACAGCGGAACCAACTCCATAGCTATAAATACTGTTTTAAAATACGGCTATAAAAAAACGGATTTCATCATTTTTATCAACTCTCGTACCCATTTAACTGCCGGGTGGTCATATTGCACTTAAATCATTCCCGTAAAGGTACTCCTGTCGTACAAAATGAAATATTGATCTTAATTTCCTCAACGAAACTTTCTTCAAAAAAGTTAGCAGAGATGATTAAAACCTGAAAAATAATAAGAGAGGCTATAAATTGTTTTTGATAATTAAGATTCCATTAATCTCACCTTTAGGCTCGCTAGGAAATTAACCCAAGATAATTAAAGCCGTACCTTCCGACTTTGAATAAATTAAACTTCGACAGAGGTTAAGTAAGAAAGTTATTTATATACTTTTTTTTTAAAATATAGCTGTTTGTTGTGGGGGCTCATGATGGCTCATAAAAACAATGGTTTTGAGCGACTCTGAGAGATAAATTATAAAATCTGTTATCTGCCATAAATGGGGCACTTGTGGATCTGAATTCCATTCTTAGGCTCGCACAGCCTCTTTGCAGTGGCTTAATTACAGGGAATACCTGACAGATCACGAACAAATCAACTCCCTGCAGAAACGCTGAATTAGTCATAGTCAGTTCTCTACCATGTTCAGTTCTCTGAACCCAAAGGACCTTTTATAGGTTAAAGTGGTGCGTTGTTGTTGTTTTTTTAGATTATTCAGTTAGGTGTTGACATGAGACGATTACATTTTTTTAAAATAAGCTCTACTAAAATTTGTATCCCTAATTAAGGAAAAAACTGGCGGCTTAGTGTGATCTCTAACAAATTAGACCAATAAAAAAAAGTAAAATAATTTTTAGCTTTACTTTTATATTAAAGCGTGTTGTTTAGTTTTTAAACTATCATTTATATCATTAGTACGGGAATACGGGATCAGTGAAGAGAATGGATTTGTCGACCGAGGTACGAACCAGGATAGGTCAGTTGGTAGAGCACCACGACAGAAACATAAAAAAAAAATCATTTTATCGTAAAAATGC
This sequence comes from Arma custos, assembly GCA_037127475.1. Classification (NCBI taxonomy): domain Eukaryota; kingdom Metazoa; phylum Arthropoda; class Insecta; order Hemiptera; family Pentatomidae; genus Arma; species Arma custos. Next base: position 84,683,449 of record CM073764.1, on the reverse strand, counting down.
TTGGAGTGTTTTAAAAAAAAAAATTCATGACTATACTTTTAATAATGCTAATCGATAAAATATTTATAACAACTAACAAGCTATTTTACGATGAAAAGAATTTTTGATTCCTCTACTCTCATTTTAAACTTCCTGAAAATTATTTTTTATTCTTCATTTTTTTTTCTATTAAAGTGTATTTTTAACCGTTATTTTTTTAAAAAGGGAATTCTGTTTAATAAAGAGAACTGTTTATTTTAACGCCTATATACAAAATATGTTTTCTCATTCAGATACCTTGGATGCTTATTTATTTTAATATTTACTACTTATAATTTAATTTGTCTGTATTTTGTATACTTAGCCCTTAAGAAGGCCTGCAATGATGGTCGGAACGTTGGCTTTTCAATAAAGAGTTCTCCCTACTTAAGAGAATTTTTTTTTACTCCACCTGGATTATTTTCTTCCTCATATAAATAAATTCAGCCAATGTTATCGAATATGTTTTTTTTTTAAGTTAGTAACGAATTCGAATATCTCTTGGTCATCATGGCTGATAAGATTAAGCGCAATATAATGTTGAAACAAACAGATACATCATGGAGAGGAGAAAAAAAAAAACGCTTAATGATGAAAAGTTGGTTGTTAGGGAATGAAGCAACAAGATTCCTTAAGAAGCAGCTGCCCACTCGTGAATTAAATGTCCCCCATCTAGTCTCTTATCTCTTATCACCTCATTATGGCATCGTCCAACCTCTTGTTTTTCAAGATGAGTAGATTGTACTTGCGGTAATGAATTCAAGACTCGCTAAATCATAAGTATTCTCTACCGGAACCTTTAGAACCGTTTTCGGATGAACATTTATGATTAATATTCCGAAATAAAACCATCCATAATGACCTTAAAATTAAACCTATGTTACCGATTTAGCCCATTCCAGATACCTATCATTCCATAATAAACTTCAAACCCATCCAAACCCACTACTTTCCATCCTTGCATCCAATTCCATCTCGGACAATCCTGCTAGGCGTCTGAAGAGAAGATGGCCTCGGGACCTTCTATTATAGAAATTTTATTAGAGTGCTGCCAGTGGGTAGTGTCTCTACATGTCCTATCAATTATTATTTACTCTTATAGCAATTGTACTAGGTGTATATATAACAGTTGTACAACTCTATAAAATAATTTTAAAAAAATATATTCCGAAATAACATAAGAATGCACACAGTTAAGGTTACGAACTCATGAGATATTTTATTAGCCTAATGATGATACTGTAAGGTCCGGGCGGAGGTAAACAAAATTCTCTTAAGTAGGGAGAAATGTTTATTGAAGAGCCAACGTTTCACTCACACTTCAGGGCTAAATATGCAAAATACACTTACAATTACAGTTGGTAAATATTAAAGCTATGGATTTACCAATTCTCTTTAATTGCTTGATATCTTGTCAAGACTTGTACTGTTCATTTACTTATTATTATTTTTGTTTAAATATTTCTTTTTAAATTGTTTTTTGTCATTTTCACACGCTTTATGATTTGTAATACTTAGCCTTCTGGCCAGATAAACATTATGTTTCTTTTTCTGTTCATATTTGTTATTCTAAAGGGTCATAGTCCCAGAGTAAAGTTACTTTTCTATTCTATTCTAAAAATATATTTAAACTTTAATATTTACCCTATGTAATTTTTAATTGATTAAAAATTAAATAGGGTAAATATTTTGCAAATGTAGCCCTGAAGAAGACATGTAATGTGGGTCGAAACCTTGGCTCTTCAATAAACAGTTCTCCCTACTTAAGAGAATTTTTTTTTACCTCCACCCGGACTATTTTCGTCCTTATATATGTATTGACGTATATGTATGATATTAAAATAAATTCATGTCTACACAAAAGTAAAATATTGCTTTCATTTATGGTGGAGAAAAAATTTATTATTAACTTCATGCCTCTTAGAAGTTATTTCCGAATAGACTCTTAAAAATATCGATTTTTTCCAACTTATATGATTTTTTTTTATGTTTAATTATTTTATGCTTGTATAGAAAAATATTAACGAAATGTAACATAAAAATATTGATGTCAATTAAAAAAATATTTATAAATAAATTCGGTATTCTTTTTTTCTGTGAATATAATTTTTTCAGCATCTTGAGTCTCAGTCAACAATTTTTTAACTCTAATGTTTTGGGGAAGGTTCGAGACTTTACTGTTCTTATTTCCTTGCCCCAACAGTGAAAACACAGGCATTTAGTTAATTAATTTTATTTTAGAGCTGTGTATGGTTTAATATACACAGCTCTAAAATAAAATTATTACTTGCATAATTAGAAGGCAATGTCAATGTGTTTTCTTCACTGTTAGAGCTTGATTAATCACCAAAAGATAGTTAATTCATTGATCTCAAGAAACCGAAAACTTATAAATACTACGCAAAAATCAATAAGAATATTGCTAATTTTGTAGTATATACTTTACCTAGCATTTATATTATTATATATTTAATAACTACATTGATATTTAATGTAGTATAATTTCTAATAAATATTAATTCTTTTTATAATAAAATCATATTAAAATGCTAAAAAGGAAATACAAAAAAAAAACAACTAGTGGTATCCCTATTCATTTTTGCATAGTTTATAAAAAAATCATGCACCACCATTGGCGTAACGAGGGAGGGTTATTGGGGATGTAACCCCCACCCCACTGCTTAGAAGAAATTTTAAAAAAAATTGTAAGTAACAATAGAAAAAATCCTGGATCCGCCCTTGGCCTGGATAGGTCTAAAAAGCTCCCTATGCAATTAACTATAGTAAGTTATTGTAACCAATAAATAAGATCACTTGTATTTATAAGCTATTTCTTGATTACTCTTCCAAACATAACATTTATAGTGAAAATAACATTTATAACTTCCAAAATAACATTTATAAAAAATTATAACCTATTTATTTAATTTGAAACTACATGATTTATAGTATAATATAAATTATACCTATATTACGAGGCATCTTTTTTGAAGGGAGTAATATGTTGGAGTGGTTGACTGGTGGGGGTTAACCCCCTCTCCATGAGTCAACTCTAGTTACGTTATTGCGTACCACTACAATCCAAGAAGGATCTTAGGCTAAGTGCATGGTAGAGTTTGTATTGTTTCTAGGACAACGATTGTTCAGGTTGGCGATTTATCCGAGGGAACGCATAAACACCAGTTTTTTTTCTTTCAATTAAAGATACTCACTTTATAGAGGCTGGGCGAATCCAGGCAGATTTAACAATTTATTTTTAACAGACATCAAAATTTATTTATCTCAGCTGGATTTGAACCTGGAAACTTCGGCACAGCAACACAGCGTTTGAACCACGGAGCTAGCCCATTTTTTTTTTGTTGTTTTTTTTAAGAAAAATATAAAGGAAACTTAAAATTGTATGATATATAATACGATGGGTTATAATGGATTAATTACGCGATTTTATCCTAAGGTACTGGAAATACTTTTTAATCACGATGCCAGCGGCTTAGCTGAAAATGGCCTATCTTCCGATTTTCCCATTATGCTAACCAATCATGAAGATTCCCTGCAAGTATTAGGAGCTAACGAAGAGGATAAGCCTACTTAGGTGCCCTAGAGCATGCTCTATACTTTCTTCCCTTCTGCCATCTTTACCTTTCGAGTCAACAATATCTTAGTCTTATCTTCTCGCCCCTTGGGATAAAATGTTTCCCCTCTCTTCGGAAGAGAATGGAGCGAACGAAGAACTATAGATAGTACGTTTTATCGTAACTGCCGTTGGGAATTCATCGCGTTAACTTGGGCTATGTGTTTTTATAATATTTATTGAAAGATATTATTTCATGATAGTGTAAAATAATTGTTTCCTCAAAGGATATCGTAAAATAATAAAAAAAATATTAGAAAATGTAATAATCGCACTATAATGATCATAAAACATGAAAATTCTATACACATCCAAAAAATCGAATACATTTATAAACAATATTTTTTCTAGATAATAAAATTGATCAAGTACAAGAATAAAAAAAAAAAAAAAAACGCAAATCCGATAGACCATTCATGGAATAGACCCAGCGAAGCCTCGGCCTACTTCTCAGGCGTTTACCAGTCGTCAAAACTCTAATTAAACGTTTAGCGATTGATTCTTACAATAACTCTAATAACTTTACGAGCTCATCTGAACCTTCGCGACGCTATTACTTCAATTATATAAATATGAACACAGATGTTCTGCAATTCCACAATCATGTCTCATATTTGTTTTTTTTGGAATGACTGTTCTAAACAATACCTTATTTTCGATTACTTTAAGACGTTGTGCATTCTTCATAGTTAACAGCTATGTTTCAAATCTCTAAAGAACACTTAGGAGAATGATAGTTAATTAAATTATTTAAGTTATAGATAACATTTCAAAACAAAAAAAAATTATATTTTAGGACACAGTCAAATAAGCATAACTCCTGGTGAATATCGAATTTTTCGAAATGGAGTCATGGATGTTACAACTCCACTTCAAATCAAAAACTACGAGAATGTAACGATTAGTCTTCCCTCAATAAAACTCACTCACTCTTAACAAAATTAGACTTGACCAATTATTCAGCGAAGCTGCAAAAATATGAAAATATGTTTAGTATACACACGGAGCGGATTAGCTCAGTGAGTAGGTTGATAAGTCGCAATACTGAATTCGTTGAAAGTCCGCCGTGGTAGATAAATTATTCAATCTTTCAACAGCCACGGATAAACATGTGGTGTACGGACCCTCCAGGGACTCATCCAGCCTTTGTGAATTGGGTATCCTTTATTAGAAAAACACCACGACGGTTGAGAGTGATCTCGAACAAATTTGTTCCCTGCACAACCGTTGTCCTAGAAACAGTATATTCTCTATTATTTACTGAGCCCAAGCACACTTCATGGGATATCGTGTTACAGGTTTATTTTTTAATTTATAAAACCAGGCAATTTATTTTATTATATGGCCATTATGTATTTTTATAAACACTATAAAAATTGTGTTACAGGATGGAAAAAACAATTTCTCTGATACATGAAAATTAGGAAATCTTGTGGATCTCTATACGAGTATATTCGGGCAACTCGCTTATTCGATCCAAAGGATGGAAAGAAAACCTGTACTACAGTTGAAATACCTGAACAGTTTTTTTTTTTCCATTTTTAATATTAATATAGTTAAACAACCTGTAACATAACATTTATGATTACCGCTAACTTACGATTCTGCTAATAAGCCTGAATGATTGCTAGGAGAAAGGCCTAGCAGACGGCTCAGGTTGGAAAGGGCGCTGGGAAAGGTCAGACAAGGAAGAGCTATGAATATTTAGTAGGCCTCTTTCATACGTATGTGTGCGTGTGTCTGTGTGTGTCTACGTGTCTGTGTCTGTCAAGAAATACCATCCTTTGTCAGCACCTATACTGGAATTTTTATAGGTTTCCCCTGATTTTCATCCAATAGCCGAGGATTTTTGATTCGGGATATACGATTCAAAACATTTTATATATAAACTATAAATATATACATGCTATTTTGTTGTTTCATACGAAATGTCAGTTTTCAAAGGAATAGTCACTTAGTAAAACAACTTTATGAAATCAGAATATCTATCTTGATGTTCTATACATTTTTCCCACCGCGTTATCAAAGTTTTAATCCCATAACTAAAAATTCAGAGTTTCGTAATGAATTGAAGTCTGAAAATGTGTTATCGACTTGAAAATCGTTTACAAAAATTGTATCCTTAAGAAATTTCTGAAAGGAGGGAAATCTGTTGGAGATAATTTTGGAGAATAAGGTGGAAAGGACATCGTCTGTCTGTCGTGAAACATGAGGTTTGCCATTTTCGAGAAAGAGTAATCTCTTTGGATTAACCGATGGAGGATGTTTTTAACAAGTTTCTGTTGCATTATACTTCTGGATAGAAAAGGAGAAATGAAGATTTGGGCTATAATGGTACAGGTTTTATTACTGTTATATCATATTCAAATCTTATTATGTAGGAAATTAAGGTATGACCCTAGAGAAAGGGGTATTTTAAAAGCACTATCCACTAATGTTCATGTCCCGTTTCCGAGGCCGGCTATCGCAAATAAAGTATTTGTTCCGTTTTCTCTCATGGATCGTCAATATTGCGGATTTAGAGCTCACTAAATTATTTATTTCACGCCACTTTATGTTGCTATGGAGCGGAGTGGCTCTGTGGAAGAGCGCTGAGTTGCAGTACCAAAGCTCCCGGGTTCAAATACCGCTGCTGGCAGACTTTTATTTAATCTGTTAACAACCGGAGATGGGTCATGTGAAATCTAGGACCTTCCTGGAACTCACCCAGCCTCTATAAAGTGGGAACCTAAAATAAGGAGGGGATCTGGCGGTTGAGCGTGATCTAGGACAAATCATATCCCCGCACAGCCGCTGTCCAAGAAACAGTACAGTCCCTAGTATGTACTGAACCCAAGACCCTCCAACTGAACCCAAGATGGGTTACAATGATACAGTTTTTTTTTTTGTTGTTTTTATATGCTGGTATGTCTAATGGATAGAATATTTAAGGAGCACCTGATACCATACACGATTCGGGCAGCCATGTTATGTTCCATCCGAAGGAAGGCATAACTAAAGATTTTAGAACCAGCGATCTAGGGTATAGTAGGTTGATATGCAAACCACTTCACTACGTGTGACACCAAAAATTCGTCATTGGGTTGAGCGCGATTTTTACGAAATCGCATCTTTGCGTAAACCGTTGGTATAGAAGTACAGTCCATGTATTGAACACTAGACTCACTTACCTTTTAGACTGATTGTTAGAAGTACCTCATCTTTTCCGTCAACGATTTAAAATTGCTGAATCATTAATTTAAATGGAAGTAATAACAATTATTCGTTATCGAAATAGAATAAAGTGTTGATAACACAATGACCGGGAAGGTCAGGAGAAAGAACAGGAGCCCATTTGGCAAGAGATCAAAGTGGACCTAAATTAGTCCGCCATTTTAATAGAGCACTGAATCAGTTCGTCTTCTCAAGCCTGTCTTGCGGCCGCGAATAGTGAATAGTGTGCTCGAGTTTGTGACGCAGCCGGCAGCGCGAGATGCCAAAGCAGTCTGTCAGGCTCGTTAAGTTGTATTGGTAGGTCGCTAAGGCATTATAATACCAGTGATGGTTTCTAATTAGTATAGAGCAATCTAATTGCTCCCTCCTTTGATGTTTAATTACCAACTATGACCTAGTCTGTTTGTCTCGAAAACGACCGAGAACTTAGTTTTAATATGTCTGATTGATGAAAGTTCAGTGCCGCTAAGTCTCTGTTTGAAACGGTTACAGTTCCTTTCATATTTATAATGATGTTATTAAATATAATGATGAAGTCGTTTCAATCATCAACTCTAGTTGTTGCTTAAAACAATATAGTGGGGAAGTGTACTTAAAAGCCCTAAACCGCATATTTTTATCTCAATGTTTAAGGTATTATTTTTCAAATGTTTTTTTCTATTGGATCGTTTCCTGGTGCTCCTTCAAAAGAACACCGTTATAACTCAAAAAAAAA